>JAKSZT010000802.1:998099-1057789 GCA_026826555.1 Tolypeutes matacus | reverse complement strand
AGCTCAATGGACTCATCCAAGTCACCTGGTGAGGAGACAACGATGGGTAATGGCCATCCCAGGGAATGGAGAGGGCCTGCATCTGCAGGCAGGATCATCCCGCCCACCATATCCATGGGACATAAGCCCTCTCTCACTTGGAGTTGGAGTGGACATCACCATCCCAGTCGCCTCTGGATTGGGGAAAAACTATGGACTAGAACGGATTTGATGGTATTCTCTTGCTCACATATGGTGATTCTAGCAATGCAAGAAATTATAACAATGAAGTGGAGCCAGTGGCCACTTGACATTTTTTGGTTAGGGAGGGGATGGGCATTTGAAATACAGGGGCTTCTTTGGGAGTTGGAGGTTGTCCTGAGTACTGTTGTGGCAATGGATGTAGGCCATTATAAATCAGCACACACCACTCAGAACTGAGTGGGAGAGAATGTGGTCTACAGTGTGAACTGTGGTCTATGGTTGGTGGCAAGGCTCCAGGATGTGTAAGTTCATTGAGGGTTGTGGGCCACACTGTGGGAGATGTTTGTGTGGGATGTGGTGGGAGGTGTGGGAGGTGGGCAACATGGGATTCCCAGTGGGTTCCATGTAATATTTTGGGTAATCTAAGCACCTCTTAAAATATATGTATATATATATATATAACATTTTTGTAAGCAAATACACATATATGCATATATATTTATATATCATTTTGCAAATGTTTGTATGTATTGTAAGAATTTTGGTTTTTACCTATAATAAAAAAAATAATAATAATAAATGGAAACTAAAATAGTAAGTGCATCAAGGATGTTTTGTAACAAATTAAAAATAATAAAGTATATTTCAAATGGTGTTGTATTCCTCCCTGGAGGAGCTGGCCACTCTCCCAGGGACTGATGCATAAACCTTGAAATGTACTGCCCAGGGAGTGTTCTGTTCCTTCCTGGGGAGGCTGGCCCCTTCCTCAGGAATTAGCAAAATACTCACAAATTGGCATATTATTACTATTGTCTTAAAAGATTGATTTTTACTATTCCTCTTAATCCAAATGATAAAGAAAAATTTGCGTTTACTATTCCTTCTATTAATCATTCAGCTCCTACTGAAAGATATCAGTTCAAAGTTTTACCTTAGAGAATGATAACCAGTCCTACCTACATTATGTCAATCCTTTATTCACATTCCATTACAAATTTTACAAAAACAATTTCCTAAGGCATGATTATTCATTATATGGATGATATTCTTTTTGCCGCTGAGCAATCTTATGAGCTGAAACAATCATTTCAGCTGGCTAAAGAAATTCTTCCTCAACATAGGTTGCAAATAGCAGAAGAAAAAATTCAAAAACAGGTTCCTTTTCAATATTTAGGTCATACTATTAATAAAAATATTATAACTCCACAAAAAGTCCAGTTTCGAACTGATAATTTATGTACTTTAAATAATTTTCAGAAATTACTGGGTGATATTTATTGGGTATGGCCTACTTTAGAAATTCCAACTTATGCTTTACCCTAACAAGAAACCCTGACTTAAATAGTCCTCGCATTTTAAGCCCAGAAGCAAAAGAGGAGTTAAATGGCTGGAAAAAGAGTGCAAAATAGCCAACTAACAAGGATAACTGTAAATCTTCCAATTTCTCTTTTAATATTTCCATCTTGCCATTCCCCTACTGGGATACTTTAACAAGAGAATGGCATAATAGAATAGATATTCCTACCCAACAAAGATACAAAAAAACTTCTGATTATCATAAACTTACACATACTAATGCTTCTGGCTTATGTCATAAATATCCCCACTTAACAGTAAAAGAAAGTAAGAGGATTGTTAGACAATGTCCTACTTGTGGGCCCATAAATGCCCCCACTTTCTCTCCAGGAACTAATACCCGTGGAGAACATCCTAATGAAATTTGACAAATGGATGTCACACATGTGCCTTCTTTTGGCCGCCTTCAGGATGTGCATGTGACGGGACAAGTGATAGTAGAAAAAAATAATCACTTATTAAACTTAATGTTGTAAAAACAAAAAGGGAGAGATGGAGGAGAGTCTGCTAGGGACAAACTGTCTAGAGCATTGCTTACCTTAAATTTTCTTAATAGACAACAAATTTCTAATGCCACAGCAGCAGAAAGACATTGAGAGGTTAAAAAAAAAAAAAGGGAATAAAAATGAAAAATGTGAGCAACCAATATATTGGAAAAATGAAAGAACCAATAAATGGGAAGAAAGGAGAGGTAAACTTTTGGGGCCGAGGTTTTGCTCTTATCATTACAGAAACAGGAGAAGAGCAGGGGATCCCCTCCAGAAGAATCAAGTCTAGAGTTGAAGATGCTGCCAAGACTTAAACTATGGACATGGTGGTTTTACAATGAATTAATTATAGGTAAAGTATTAGGTCAAGGTAAGATACCACATCATAATTACACTTATTGAACATACATAACCAACTCACCTCTTCTAGAGCTGTTAATTTGGAGCAATGAGTCTTACCCAATTTATCTTAATGAAGCTCACCATTTTCCAGGACCTATAACTTATAACTACCCTTAAAGCCAAAAGAAGAAGGGAAACTTACAGAAAATTTAACTTTACCTTTTATAAACTGCCCTACTTCTTTGGATATGGTTCTGTATGCATGCAACCTAAAAATCACAGTCAAATTTATGTTCTCATTTTCCCTTCTTTGCCATATAAATCAGAAAATATGGTAAATTTTACATGTCCCTCTCACAACAGACTACTTAATGACAAATGACATATATGTCATAAGCTTATAGAGGTTGTGTTGTTTGATGATTCCTATAGAATTGTAAAGGATCAGGCCCTTATAGGGATGCCAAAACCTATTAAAAACACAACCATATTTTAGTTCATTAATAATTCAATCATAATCACTAATAACAGTAATCCTTATTTCTGGAATTTTGGTAATACAAAATTTACTAACAGCTCAATAAATTGGTAAAATGAAAATACATCCCACAACCATGAAACACTAAACTTAATAACATTCAATGTTATTTGTGAAAATTATTTTTGGGAACTGTTCCAAACTTTGAAAGGCAAGGCAGCAAAAAGAAGCGCCCTAAGCTTAAGAAAAAACACCAAGATACATCCCATAAGAAAACCCGGATTCCCCATTATAACCCAAATCCCTAAGTGCTTTGTCCCCCTGCCTTCCTTTCCTTCCTTCTCTTCCACTCTACACCCACTGCTCTCTCTTGGGTCATGGCCAAAAATCTGATGTTCGAGCACAAAGATTACCATCCCCCCAAAGGGGAACCGGCAAACAATTCCTGGAACTTGCCATCAGTGGTACCGCTGGGTGCGAGGCAAAGCACTGCAAAGGAGGGCATAAAACTAAGCCATTTCCAGGCTCCTTGAGAAGTATGCCTCATTAGCATAGGGGTTGCTCTGCAAATATCCCCTCCCACAAAAAACAGAGCAAAAAAGACGGCCACTACAATGGGTGTGCACAGCACAAACTGTAGTCACGGAGTACGGATGGCTAGAAGGGGATGCCCCTAGCCTACTGTAACCTAACAACTGGCTTGTCGATCCTGCGGGAATGAGACCTCTACTTCCTCCAGCTGGTTAATGCCAACCTCTGTTTCCTTTAATAAAAAGAAAGGAGGAATTGTGGTAGGGACACCTAAAATGGTGTCCCCAAGTGGCTAAAATGGCTGCCAAGTGCTACGTGACTCCCGGCATGAACCTGAAAAGACTTCTTTCAGTCAATCCTCAATGTCCAATCATAACCTTTTCTAAAAATCTTCTTTTTTGCCAGTTACAATGTACGTCACCCCTCTTCCTCCAATCATGTCCTTAACTCACTTCCCTTATCAGAACCTATATAAACAACAAACCTTCCTGTAATAAATTAGACCTGCATATTTACCTCGTCTCCATGGTGGTCTTTCCTCCGTGCACCCTCCACGCCGTCTGGGCCCCCGAACGCTGGTTGCCACTCAGCGTTCCCCTTCCGCCAACAAGTGGTTCAGAACAACCACACTTCAGGAAGAAGTGAATAAATATTTTACAGATGAGTAAAAACTAATACTGTTTGCTAGCAGCAATTCACTTTAAAAGAAGTGTAAATGAATATTCTTCAGGAGAGAAAGAAAATAATCTCAGAAGGTTCAAGATTCAGGATCGATTGAAGAATAATATCTGTTAATTAAATTCATATATCTAAATGACTATTGAATGGATAAAGTAATAATAATATCCGTGGCCTAGGACATCAATAAAGTGCTAAAATACACCATAAAATAATTTATAGCATAATATGGGTAAATGGATATGTAGCAGTTTGATATCATGATGAATTCCAAAAATAGATATTTGATTATGTTTGTAAACTGGTTTCTTAATCTGGGCATGACTAAGTTTTGATAAGGGCATTGACTGGGCCAGAGTCGGTAGAGTGTTGAGCCCTGCCCCTTGGTGGGTGGGGTCTCAAACATAAAAAGACGTGGCAAAGCACAGAGTTGGAGTAATTTTTGATGTTGGAGTTCTGATGAGCAAGTACAGAACGTGCTGGGGAAAAGAGTTGAACCATTCAGCTGACAGTTCACAGCTGGCCTTGTGGAGAGAGGCAAGGCTTAGAGAGCCACATTGTCTACAGCTGACATTGTGGAGGAAACAGAGGAGCTGATCCCAGAGAGAGACACAGCCTTGAGTAGAGAGAAACCCAAGAAGCTTGATCCCTGACAAATGTCAGCAGCTGTCTTGCTCCAAGACGGGCTAACAGATTTTGGTGAAAGAAGAAATTTATGCTTTAAGGCCTGGTAACTGTAAGTTTCTACAACAAGTAAATACCCTCTATATAGACCAAGAGATTTCTGATATTTTCCCTCAGTACCCTTTTTGCTGACAAATACAGGATATAGAATGTTTTAAAATTCATTATTTGGCAAGTCAATAACAAATAATAAATGCATATTTGGAAAGGCAAGCAAAAGTGTTATAATTTCATGGTAAACTTTAAAGTATATTAAATAGTGCATCTCATCCAAATAAATAGAAGGAAAAATTGAATAAAATTAGTCAGTCCAAAACAATGTATTCAGGATTACCTGGGTTGACATTTTGGCCTTTGTTCTGGGGCCAACTTACTCATGCATCTTAGGACATTGCAACTTTCTTATCCTTGAAAAGCCTGAAGGTTCCAGGGTTGATATATGGGGTGTTATTTTCTTCCCATCATAAATCAAGTGCTGTATCACTATCCCATTTCCTAGTTATGAAGTCACTAAACTGGATGTGATGCTCATTTGAAGCAAGAAGAGCTATGAATGATAGAATGAATAAAAAGGAGACATTGTTGCACTTCCGAAATTGGATGCTTAGATGATTGATATTGGATCTTTCCTCTTTTCTAATGAATGCATTCAATGCTATAAATTTTCCTCTAAGCACTGATTTTGCTGTACCCCACAAACTGTGAAGAAGCATAGGACTTTAAGAAGCAGAAAGAACCACAAAACAAAAGACTTGTGACTGAAGTTATATTCACTTCCATAACAGTACAGACTTAAGATGAAGGCAGAGAATGTAAGAAAGTTGGGAAAACATTTTCTCTGACTGCAAGCATTGTTTCCTCAAAATAACACTTCTATGAATATAAATTCACTTTGAAGGAATTTGCATCATGCTTACCTAAGCATGAGGGAATCTATGTAAGGGAAAAAGAATGAAGAGAGAGTTTTGCCTGTTTACCCCACATGATAGTCCACCCTTTTAAGTGTAATAAGTGTGAAGTTCTCTTGGAAATTCTACCTCATGAGATACCTGAGAAATATTCCTTAAGAGAAATCATTTGGGATTTCATGAATTTTGGAAAGCTAGAGTCACATCAAAGAAACATGCAGGTGTAAAACCCTGTTTATGTAAGGAATATTGGAAAATCTTCAGCCATGCATGAAATCTACTTGAGCATGAAATATTTACACATTAGTTAGTACTGTAATGAACATGGGAATAATTCCTTCTGAAACAAAGCCTCATGGAATATGAGAAAATTCAAACTAGGGAGAAGCCATATGAGGATCCTGAATATAGTCTGCTCTTTACAGTCATTTTTTATTCCTCATTTTAAAAGCCATACAGGGGAACAAGCATAGAAATGTAATACATGTGGGAAAGTTTTCAACCAGACAGAAAAGCTCTGTATTCATCAGAAAATTCTTACTGAAGAGAAATAATATATATGTGGGAAAGCTTTAATTCAATTGTCAAATCTCAGATACAAGAGATTTCTTTCTGCAAAGAAACCCTCTGCATGTATGGCATATGAAAAAGCCTGTAAGTACAAATCATATCTCACAGAACATGAAAAAGTTCATATGAACAGAAATAAAATAAATGTAAAGAATGCAGAGAAGCCTTCAGCCAAAAACAATAGTTCATTAAACATCAGAGCATTCATTCTGGAGAAAACCCCTCTATAGACAATGAATGTGGAAATGCCTTCAATCATAAGGAAAACCTCATTAACCATCTGAGAATACATACTGGAGAGAAACCCTATGAATGTTATGGATGTGAGAAAGCTTTCATTCAGAAATCAAGCCTCACTACACATAAGAGAAGACAAACTGGAGAGAAACCCTATATATGTTAGGAATGTAGGAATGCCTTCAGTAGCAATTCAAATCTCACTGACCATGAGAAAATTCATAGTGGAGGGAAACAGTATATATATATAAGGAATTTGGAATAACCTTCAGCCGTAGGCAGTATCTCATTAAACATTACAACATTCATACTGGAGAGAAACCTTGTGAATGTAATGAATGTGAATCTCCAAAAAATCTCCAACTCCATTCTATGCAACTTTTTGCCATTCTTTTAAGGAAGCGGCCGTGACTGTGCAATTCAGGATGTCTTTCTCCTCTTGGAAAAATACACTTGCAGTTTGTTCTGAGATATGCTCCTCCCACATCTTCATCCACACTCATCTGTTGTTGGAAAAGTTGTTGAGAGCCAGAGCATAAAGGGATAAGCATTTAAAAAACATGCTTGCTGACAGAAAAATATTAGTAAAGGTCTCCAAGGACACTGCATACTGCAAACATCAGTAGGATGAGGCAGAGTGTAATGAGGACACCACTAAGATGTCATTGTCTGAATTCCCAAGAAAGATTGTCTGGGAACACAGAGGGAGTACAATATGAGCATTCTTCTTTTCCTTTTAAAACTATCAAACAATTAAAACAAGCATGCACTCAATAGGTTTTAAATTCTCGATATAGTCAAGAATTGGTGCAAGAAATGGCACAAGCAAACAGATTAATACCCTGGGATTGGGATTGGATAGCTCAAGCTGCTCCTAATTTGGCCAAATATTTTCATTTTAAAACCTGGTAGGCTGATAATGCTAACACTGTAGATGATGAAATCAACAGCAAAATCAAGCAGTGCCTATTAATGCTGAACAAATCTTAGGAACAGTTCAAAGGGCTGGTCAACATGATGATATTGCCATTATACAAGTGCAATTGCACTGCCTAGCTGTCTGGCGATGAATCTCCATCCTTGGAGAGGCTGTACAATCATTTTCAAAAATTGTTTAGAGAAATACTGAACCCTATGCTGAATTTGTAGCAAGGCTGGCAGATGGAGTCAACAAGACAGTAACTCAATCTGATCTTAAAGAAATGCTTATTCTAATTTTGGTTTTTATAATGCTAACAGTGAGTGTAAAAAAGGGTTATATCCAATAAAGGTAAATGGAAGTACTTTACAGAATTATATAAAAATATGCCAAAACATTGTGCTTAATACATATAACATGAACCTTCTTGCCACTGCTCTAAAGGGATATAGTCCTATAATTAATAATTTAAATTGCTTTAAATGTGGGAGACCTGGTCACATGAAATAGATTGCCAAGCCAAAACTAGTGTAGGAGCTCCATTTAGTGGCAATATTAAATCAATACCAAGTCGTGTGTATCTGAAATGCCAAAAAAGGTTACACTGGGCCAATAAATGCCATTCTAAATATCACGAAAATGATAGTCTCTTTAATAAGTAGGGAAAAGTTCCAAGTAGCCTTGCTCAAGACCTGTACGGCAGTCAATCTTTCCTCAGCTGAAACTGAGTTTATTATTCCTTCACTGAGTATACTCACAATTAAGAACAGGAATTAAGAGGCCTACCGCAGGAATCTGAACTTTGAGCCTAAATGTACTCCTAAAGAGTAGTAATCCAAAATATACATGCTAAATATCTATATAAACTGCTAAATTAGTGCTTAACAGTATTTAGGCTGTTTAAGTTGTCCTGGCTGGTTGCTGATTATGAACAAAATGTTTCAAAGAACAAGCTTATATATTACAGGTAACACAGATTCCAGAAAAAATCTTAGAAACAGTAAAATCAAAGATGTAAAATGATGGAGGGCTTAAAGACAGCCATACCAAAGGAGTGAAAATTATGGGTCAAATTAGTCAGCTTTATGATTCTGTTAGTGTGTCATAATTCATTTTTTTATGTTTCTGTTTGTCCAGTGTCAATGTATATTTTGATACATCAGTATGGTAATATTAAATTGATAAATGAAGAAAATTATGAGAGCTCTATTCAAAAGTCCAAAAATTAAATAAGTGCTTTTATTAATAAGTAAATATGGATATTAGTTTAAAATAATAAAAATAATTATAGTCAAATTAAATCATTATTCTAACAAATTTGTTTAATGTTGATGGTAATTATATGTTGTCCGGAGTTTGCTTGGAAATAGTTTCCAAAATCATTGTGGTAACGTCAGTATGGAAGGTATATAAAATGTGCTTTTATTATTAAAGAAAAGAAAGTAATTTTATCCTAAGGTAAAATAACTAGTTATTAAAACAAATAAAATGTGGGACAAAACCTGAATAAACATAAAAGTACAAAAGGCTTTTGAAAAAGGAATTTTTGTGGTCAAAGCTACGTAAAATTCAAGCAGTCTATCTATAAAAATTTAAAAACTTTAATGTCAAACAATGTAATAATATAAAGTTAAAGTTTTATTCTTTCTCAAAGATTCTCAAGTCAGTCGTCTGTTATAGTAAAAGGTTACAAAGTTTTTCTCCTCAAAAATCAGTTTGCAATAAAGTCTGTTTTATCAAAATAGCTTCTTGTACTTTAACCTTATCATTTCCATGAAGAAACAGGTCTTATCACTTTTAAAAAGAACACAATGTTTGAATCTGCTCTCTCAAAGTCAAATCCTGAAAGATAGCTTTTATTTCAAACTGTCACAAATAACTTGGTCTATTACCTAATAAAAAGTAAAATACTAAAAATAGTTAAGTTCATGTGATGTCAGTTGAATGAAGTATTTAAAACTGTTGTATAATTAAAATAAATTTTCTGTGTTTATAACAATTAAAGTTATATGAACAAAAAGTTCATATGAATACTTTAAAACTGTATAAAATTACTGAAAATATAATAATGATTCAATATAATAGTAAATAAAATATAATGTTATTAATTATCATTTTTAGTTATAACTACAAGAAGAAAGCAGCCATTAAAGGCTGCCAGGGTAACACATAATAGTAAATTATAGTAAAATAAAATAACACACTGCAGCAGACTGCGGTGCCAAATATTGCTAGTTTGTTGCAAAAAATTAATATCCAGTTACATCACTATCCCTTTGTTTTAAAACTTGCTAAAGCTTTCTAAAATATTTTCTTAAAGAAGTCGTCAGCCCACATTCCCCTTCCTGTAAAATAGCCAACAGTGAATCAAGATGATATTCAACACTGTAAACAACATCCCCAATTCTAATTATAATGGTAACAACAAAACCAATGCAAGTATTAAAATTACAAGTTAATGTATTACCCCACAGTGCAAATAGGAAATACTAATTTGTTTTTACCTATGCCTCAAACTATACAAAAAAAAAAAATTGAGGTCATTCTAATCATGCTACTAAGAATCTTAAATGCTTAACAAATAAAAGTTTATTCATTGGATGTCTGTTGTTGTATAATCTACTGTAGTTATGAATTATATATAATATACTTAATTACTAATCAAATCTTCAACACAATACATTGCATATATAAATAATTTAACAACTTGTATGTTACACATAAAGGTATTTTATTAAGTATATATATAAATCTTTTGTTTTAAATTTGAACAGTCCTGAAACTAAATATCTTTAAAAAAAACATGTTTAGTAAGTATTGTTCAAGCCTAAAAGTCAAGCATCATGCAGAAAACTTTGTTAATCAACATACAAATGCCTTGCTAGTTAACACTTTTCACATTTCAGGAAAAATATTGGAAATTAAAATAGCACATCAAGGATGTTTTGTAACTAATTTAATAAAAAGTGCATTTCAACAGGTGTTGTATTCCTTTCTGGGGGAGGTGGCCATTCTCCCATGGATTGATGCATAAACGTTAAAATGTACTGCCCAGGGAGTGTTGTGTTCCTTCCTGACGAGGCTGGCCCCTTCCTCGGGAATTAGCAAAATACCCACAATTTGGCATCTATAATATCAATTTCATTAATCCTAAACACAGTCAACCAAAACTGTAGTATCAGTTGCTACTTCAACAATTCAACACTTCCCAGCTAAAAGCTAAATATTGGTAAGTATATATAAGACTGCTCTATTTTTTCTGTCACTCTGTAACTTTGCTCAATATTGACTTAATCTTTCAATTAGTTACGTTATTTGTTTCTCACCCTAATTGTCAATATAAGCTTATTAAACTAAATATATATTAACATTTATCTTGTATCTATCAAGGACTTTAGCCAAAAAATATGCCAAATATATCAGTGTATCCCCTGATTTAGTAAGCATGTGAATGTATATATACTTATCATAAAAAATTAACAGATAAACCTCTATTTATAAATGCTACAAAAACTGAAAAGGGGGAAATGATGAGGTGTGAGAAAAATTATATCAAGCATTATTTACAATAAGTTTTTAAGCCAAAAGTCAGAATCATATAAATCAGCAGCAAAGAATTTCTTGCAAAAATCAGGCAATAATACAATAACAAATATTGGACAACTAGTTTACTGAAAGCATAAAAATAATAATCAATGGGATAAGGGTTAAGTTAGGATATAGCATCGAGGTTATGCTCTTATTATTACAGATAAAGGAGACCAGATTTGGGTCCTGTCCAGACGTCTGTAACCTAGACATAAACAAGCTGAAGAAGCTGACACAAAAAGCAGAAAAGATGGTAACTTCTAAAAGGCAGAATGTCACTCTAACATAGTTATTCTTTTCTATGGTTACCTTGACAACCACAGCAGTATGTAGTGCACTTTCACATAATTATACATACTGGGCTTATATTACTAACTTTCCTCTTTTAGAATTGTTGACATGGGGGGACAAATCCTATCCTGTTTATATTAATCAGTCTTTTCATTTTCCTGAGCCCATTGATTCCTCCCTTCCTCTAAAACCTGAGGAGGAAGGGAAATTTATTGAAAATTTAACCTTGCCTTTTCTTGAATAACCTAACTGCATATGATCTATGGATCCATGTATACAGCCCCAAAATCCTAGTAAAAAGTGATAAATGGCATACATGCCATGTTTCATCTGAGGTGGTGCTCTTTAAAAGTTCCTATAGAATTATAAAGAATCAGGCACTTATAGGGATACCAAACCTAATGTAAACACAACCATAAGGTGAAAAATTTGTAATTCAACAAAATCAACTAATGAAATCTATCAATATTTTTAGAATTTTGGGAACATCATAAGTATAATTACCTCACTAAATTGGACTCATCAGGGAAGATTTATCCCACGACTTTGGGACACTAAACTTAACGAAACTAAAAATTATTTGTGCAAATTATTCTTGGGAACTAGCCCAATTTTTCAATGGCAAGTCATTTCCCTGATAGCAAGTGATGTTGAGCATTTTTTTCACGTGCTTTTTAGCCCATTATATTTGTTCATTGGATGTTGGAAAAGAAGCTGAGAGCCAGAGCTTAAAGGGTTAAGCATTTAAAAAGCATGTTTTCTAGTAGAGAAACATTAGTAAATGTCTCCAAGGACACTGCATACCGCAGACATCAGTTGGAGGAGGCAGAGCAGAATGAACACACCACTAAGATGTTATTGTCTAAATTCCCAAGAAAGATTTTCTGGGAACACAGAAACATGCAGCGCTCTCACATACCAAGCTGAGGAACTAATGAGAATGCCCTACTTTTGTTATCAGCTTTTTAGTATAAAAAGCAGCTCCAGCATAAATAAACTTGGCTGCACTCCACAAGTAGTGAGGTACACTGATCCCAAATTATGTTTGGATCATTCCTGGCACAGTCTACCTCCACGTTGGATTAAAACAGATGACGACCAATGTGGGGCAGGACTAAACGTTTCTCTGAATCAGTGCCATGGAAACAAAGACTGCTGGGTCGGACGGTCCTGGCATTTTGTTGGCGAGTCAAATCATGTTCATCATCATGGTAATGGGTAATTAGTCAACTCGGTTAGAGGAATATTTCCAAGTTTTGAAGACCCTGTTAAAGAATACAGGGGTAACTGTGATGACCCTAGAATTACTAAAACTATTTTCTCTTGTACAGAAACATTGTTATGTATTGTATTTGTATATTCTTATTTCTATTGCTCTTGAACCATTACAGTCAGATGAAAATGAAGATATTAAAATGGATACTGCTATTGTTAACACTCTAGTAGAACAAGCTAATGATGATTTTAATGAGAATATATCTGAAAAATTAATTAACAGGCAAAAACAGTTAAACTCATGTCTAATAAAAAGAAAAAAAAAAGGAAAGGGGGGTCTATGAAACTTTTCCAGTGGTTGTTAAGCCGTCTGCTCCAAAAGATGATTTATTGTCTTTGAAGCAGCATCTTCACCTCCTAAGGTATCTACTGATCCATTTTTTACATTTGGTGACCCTCCAAAAGGTTCTGTTTTCATGCCAGCACCATCCTCTTAAATTATGAAAAGTATAGCACAGGGAAGTAGAGAAAGAAATTCAGAGGATAAGCAATTTTTTTTTAGTTTTCCTGTAACAGTAACTCAAATTCCAGTAGATGCTAACAATCCCCAAGGGTGTGTACAATATGAGAATACTCCTATTCCTTTTAAAGCTATCAAAAATTAAAACAAACAAGCACTCAATATGGTGTAAATTTTCCTTATACTCAAGAATTGGTGCAAGGAATGGCACAAACAAAGAGATTATCAACCTGGGACTGGGATATGTTAGCTCAAGCTGTTTAAATTCAGCAGAATTTTTACAACTTAAAACTTGGTGGGTTGATGAAGCTAATATTGTTGCACAATGAAATCTCAACAGGAAAATCCACCAGTGCCTATTACTGCTGAACAAATATTAGGAGAAGGTCAATGGGCTGGGATTCTTTGCCTAGATCAATATGTTGATATTGCCATTGTACAAGTGTGATTGTGCTGCCTAGCTGGCTGGCAAAGAATTTCCACCCCTGGACAGGCTGTACAATCATTTTCAAAAAATTTTTCAAGGAAATACTGAACCCTATGCTGAATTTGTAGCAAGGCAGGCAGATGTAGTCAACAAGACAGTAACTCAATATGATCTTAAAGAAATGCTTATTCTAATGTTGGCTTTTGATAATGCTAATAGTGAGTGTAAAAAGGCTTTATGTCTGATAAAGACAAATGGAAGAACTTAACAGGATTATATAAAAATATACCAAAACATTGGGCCTAATACCTATAACATAAACCTTCTTGCAGCTGCTCTAAAGGGATGTAGTCCTATGATTAATAATTTAAATTGCTTTAAATGTGGGAAACTAGGTGAAATGAAAAAATATTGCCAAGCCAAAACTAGTGTTAGAGCTCCTTTTAGCATCAATAATATTAATACCATCTCGTGTGTCTCCGAAATACCAAAAAGGGTTACACTGGGCCAAGGAATGCCATTCTAAATATCATAGAAATGGTAGTCTCATTAATAAATCAGGAAACTTCCAAGCAGGCCTTTTCAAGGCCCTCAGACAAACAATATGAGCACATTTCCCAGCCTTGCTCAAATTTACCTAGTCAGCAACAGAGCAGTTCACTCCAGCATGTAACAGAACTTAAGGAAGTTACCAAAAGTAGTACAGCTGTCTATCTTTCCTCAGCTGAAACTAAGTTTGATAGTCCTTCACTGAGTATACCCAAAATTAAGAACAGGAATTAAAAGGCCTACTGCAGAAATCTGATCTTTGAGCCTAAGTGTACTCCTAAACTAGTAATCCAAAATATACATGTTAAATATCTGTATAAACTGCTAAATTAGAGCTTAACTCTATTTATGCTGTTTAAGTTGTCTTGGATGGTTGCTGATTATTGACAAAAGTGCTTCAGAGAAAAAGCTTATAAATTACAGGTAACACAGATTCCAGAAAAAATAATATAAACAGTAAAATCAAAGATGCGAAATGATGGAGGGCTTGAAGACAGCCATACCAAAGGAGTGAAAATTATGAGTCAAATTAGTAAGCTTTATGTTTCTGTTAGTGTGTCATAATTCTTTTTGTATTTGTCTGTTTGTTCAGTGTCAGTGTATATTTTGAGACTTCTGGATGGTAATATTAAATTGATAAATGAAGATTATTATAAGAGCTCTATTCAAATTGCAAAAACTTAAATAAGCACTTATATTAATAAATAGATATAGATATTAGTTTAAAATAATAAATATAATTATACTCAAATTAAATAATTATTGTAACAAGTTTGTTTAATTTCGATGGTAATTTTATGTTGTCAGAAGTTTGCTTGGAAGTACTTCCCTAAATCATTGTGGTAACTTAAGTATGGAAGGTATATACAATGTGTTTTTATTATTAAAGAAAAGAAAGTCATTTTATCCTAAGATAAAATAACTAGTTATTAAATCAATGTAAAACGTGGGACAAAACCTGTATAACTATAAAAGTGCAAAAGGCTTGTGAAAAAGAAATTTTTGTGGTCAAAGCTAAGTAAAATTCAAGCAGTCTATCTATAAAAATTTAAAAGCTTTAACATCAAACAATGTAATAATATAAAGTTAAAGTTTTATTCTTTCTCAAAGTTTCTCAAGTCAGTAGTCTGTTTTAGTAAAAGTTTACAAAGTTTTTCTCCCCAATAATCATTATGTAATAAAGAATGTCTGCTTTATCAAAATAGTTTCTTGTACTTTAACCTTATCATTTCCATGAAGAAACAGGTCTTTATCTCTTAAAAAAAAAAAAAACACAAAGTTTGAACATATTTTCTCAAACTCAAATCCTGAAAGATAGCTTTTATTTCAAACTTTCACAAATAACTTGGACTTTTACCTTAAAAAAATTAAAATAGTAAAAAGAGTTAAGTTCATGTGATATCAGTTGAAAGAAATATTTAAAACTGTTGTATAATTAAAAGAAATTTTCTAATATTATAACAATTAAATTTTATGAATAAAATTTCATATGAATACTTTAAAAGTGTATAAAATTCCTGAAAATATAATAATGTTTCAATATAATAGTAAATAAAATATAATGTTATTAATCATAATTTTTAGTTATGACTACAAGAAGAAAGCAGCCATTAAAGACTGCCGGGGTAGTGCATAACAGTAAAATATATTAAAATAAACTAACACCACTGCAGCATGCAGTGACCCCAAATATTGCTAGTTTGTTGCAAAAAAATTAACATCCAGTTATGTCCCTATCACTTTGTTTTAAATCTTACTAAAGCTTTCTAAAATATTTTCTTAAAGAAGTCAGTGCAGCCCACATTCCCCTTCCTGTAAAATAGCCAACAATAAATCAAGTTTATATTCAACACTGTAAGCAACAACCCCAATTCTAATTATAATGGTAACAACAAAACCAATGGAATTATAAAAATTACAAGTTAATGTATTACCCCACAGCCCAAATAGAAAACAATAATTTGTTTTACCTATGTCTCAAACTATACAAAAAAAAAAAAAATGAGGTCATTCTAATCATGCTATTAAGAATCTTAAATGCTTAAGAAATAAAAGTTTATTTATTGGATGTCTGTTGTATAATCTACTGTAGTTATGAATTATGTATTATATTCTTAAATACTAATCAAAACTTTAATACAGTACATTGCATATTTAAATAATTTAATAACATATGTTACACATAAAGGTATTTTATTAAGTATATATATGAGTGTTTTGTTTTAAATTTGAACAGTCCTGAAACTAAATACCTTAAAAAAAAAAAAAAAGGTTTAGTAAGTATTGTTCAAGCCTAAAAGTAAAGCATCATGCAGAAAACTTTGTTAATCAACAAACCAATGCCTTGCTAGTTAACACTTTTCACATTTCTGGAAAACTATTGGAAATTAAAATATTAAGCACATCAAGGATGTTTTATAACAAATTTAATAAAAAGTGCATTTCAACAGGTGCTGTATTCCTCCCTGGGGGAGCTGGCCACTCTCCCAGGGATTGATGCATAAACCTTAAAATGTACTGCTCAGGGAGTGTTGTGTTCCTTCCTAAGGATCCTGGCCCCTTCCTTGGTAATTAGCAAAATACTCACAAGTTGGCATCTAGAGTATTAAATTCATTAATCCTAAACATGGTCAACCAAATCTCTAGTATCAGTTGCTACTTTAATACTTCCCAGCTAAAAGCTAAATATTGGTAATTATATATATAAAACTGCTCTACTTATCTGTCATACTGTAACTTTGTTCAATATTGACTTAATCTTTTAATTAGTTATGTTATTTGTTTCTCACCCTAATTGTCAATATAAGCTTATTAAATGAATATATATTAACATTTATCTTGTATCTATCCAAAAATAAGCCAAGCATATCAGTGTATCCCCTCATTTAGTAAGCCTGTGTATGTATGCATACTTTTCATAAAAAATTAACAGTTAAACCTCTATTTATAAATGCTACAAAAATAAAAGAGGGGCACATGATGAGGTGCAAGAACAATTATATCAAGCATTATTTACAATACATTTTTTAAGGCAAAGGTCAGAATCATATACATCAACAGCAAAGAATTTCTGGCAAAAATCAGGCAATAATACACAAACAAATATAGGACAACAAGTTTATTGAAAGCAAAAAATAATAATCAATGGGATAAGGCAGAAGTTAGGTTAGGATATAGGGTCAAGGTTTTGCTCTTATCATTACAGATAAAGGAGACAAGCTTTGGGTCCTGTCCAGACATCTGAAACCTAGACATAAACAAGCTGAAGAAACTTACAGAAAAGGGAGAAATGACGGTAACTTCTGAAAGTCAGAATGTCACTCTAACACAATTATTCCTTGCTATGCATACCTTGACAAGCAGAACAGTAAGTAGTGCACTTTCACATAATTATGCATATTGGGCTTTTATTACTAATTCACGTCTTTTAGAATTGTTGACTTGCAGGGACAATTACTACCCTGTTTATATTAATCAGTCTTTTCATTTTCCTGGGCCCGTTGATTCTTGCCTTCCTCTAAAACCTGATGAGGAAGGAAAATTTATTGAAAATTTAACCTTGCTTTTTCTTGAATGACCTATCTGCATAGGATCTATGGATCCATGAATACAGACCCCAAATTATAGTATAAAGTGATAAATGGCATACATACCATGTTTCATTTGAGGTTGTGCTCTTTAATAATTCCTATAGAATTGTAAAGAATCGGACCTAATAGGGATACCAAAACCTAATGTAAACACAACCATATGTTGAAAAATTAGTAATTCAATGAAAACAACTAATGAAAGCTGTCCTTATTTTTAGAATCTTGGGGACATCATAAGTATAAATACATCACTAAATTGGACTCATCAGGGAAGATTTATCCCACAACTATGGGACACTAAACTAAAGAAAACTAAAAATTATTTCTGGAAATTATTTTTGGGAACTAGCCCCAAATTTTTGAATGGCAAGGCAGTAAAACTAATATTTCCAGTTAAAAAAGAAAATCCACTTAATTTCTTAAAGTATGTGTATGGGATCCCATTGTTTTTATAGTAGGAACAGTGAGCATTAATCAAACATGTTTTCTCTGGAGCAATTACACCCTTTACACTTACGTAAAAGAATCTGTTTTAAAGGAGAATTCTACTGAAGTTCAAATAGGATGATGGCATCATGGAATATGGCTTCTGGTTCACACGAATAGCTTCTGGCAGTCTTCCCCTAAGGTCAAATGCTTAGGCACTTTCAAATTCATTATTTGAAAAGAACCAAATGTTTAATTAGATTCATTGTAGCTGCTGTATTAGGGCTTATAGGTATTATTACAGCTGCTGCTGTGTCAGTAAGTGCCCTACATGAGAATGTCCAAACACAACAATATATTAAAAATTGGCATCATAATGCTAGTGAGTTATGGCATAGTCAGGCATTTATAGCTGAGAAATTAATAATAGGCTTAATGACTTAGAGGTGGCTGTTACAAAAATGGGAGATCAAATAAGTAATCTAAATTTAAAACAAGATTTGAAGTGTGATTGAATTAAAGTGCTTTTTGTAACACTCCTCTCTCATACAATGATTCCCACTATGAATGGGAAAATATTAAACATAATTTAATAGGTCATCACACAAATTTATCTATAGAAATTCCAGATTTTCAAAAAAGGATTTTGAGCATGTCTCAGAATCAACTTACTAGGCTTCCAGGTAGCGAAGTTTGGCAATCAGTGTCAGATCAATTGCATAAAATAAACACCTTACATTGGTGGAAATCAACCTCGGTACTTGATAACTTCAGGGTGGTGATCATTGGTGCTCTTCTACTCTTAACTGTATTAGGGGGCATTTGCAAATCCCTGCTGTCCCACATTAATAGGGCTGAAAAGACCAGCCATGCCAATCACTTGATTCAGCTTAAAACCCTTAACTCTCAAGACCCCTGTCCATGGAGCTTGGGTGATGGCCACTAATGGGTAAGACCTTCAGAAGGCAGCAACCTAAGACAGGCACAGTCACCCAGGACAAAAAACAAAAAAGGGTGAATTGTTGGAATAGATGCTGAAAGCCAGAGCATAAAGGGTTAAGCATTTAAAAAGCATGCTTGCTGGCAGAGAAACATTAGTAAATGTCTCCAAGGGCACTGCAAACTGCAGTCATCAGTGGGAGGGGGCAGAGCAGAATGAATACACCACTAAGATGTAGTTGTCTGAATTCCCAAAAATGATTTTCTGGGAACACAGAAACAGTCAACACTCTCCCGTACCAAGGTGAGGAACTATTGAAGGTCGTCCTACTTTTGTTATCAGCTTTGTAATATAAAAAGCAGCTTCAGCCTAAATAAACTTGCCTGCATTCCACATGGAGTGAGGTCCCCAGATCCCAAACTATCTTTGGATCATTCCAGGCACTGTCTACATCCACATTGAATTAAAATACTTGGAGAAGTGTCTTTACAGGTCACTTGCCCATTTTTTTTTCAGGATTTTATTTATTTATTCATCCATTCCCCCCCCCCCGCTGCCTGCGCTCGCTGGGTCAGCCAACCACGCCGTGCGGGCGGGTCTGCCCTCACCAGGAGGCCCCGGGAACCGAACCCAGGGCCCCCCACATGGCAAACGGGAGCCCCACTGATTGAGCCACAGCCGCCTCCCACTTGCCCATTTTTTAAATGGGTTATTTGTCTTTTTATTTTGAAGGTATAGGATTTTTTTAATATATGTAGGATATTAGGCTTTTATCAGATATATGGTTGCCAAATATTTTCTCCCATTGGGTAGGCTGCCTTTTTATTTTCTTAATAACATCCTTTGAGGTGCAGAAGTTTTTAATTTTGAGGAGTTCCCATTTATCTATTTTTTCTCTTGCTGCTCATGCTTTGGCTGTGATGTTCATGAAACCATTTCCAATTACAACGTCCTGTAGATGCTTTCCTACATTATCTTCCAAGGTCTTTATGGCTTTGGCTCTTATATTTAGATCTTAGATCCATCTTTAGTAGATTTTTTATAAGGTGTGAGATGGTATTCTTCTCATTATTTTGGATATGGACATCCAGTTTTCCAAGCACCACTTGTTAAAGACGCCATTCTCTCCCAACTGGGTAGGCTTGGTAGCCTTGTCAAATATCAGAAGATTGTATGTGCAAGGATCTACATCAGAACTCTCAATTCGATTCCTTTGGTCAGTAGGTCTATCCTTGTGCCAATACCATACAGTTTTGATCACTGTAGCTTTGTAATATGTTTTAAAGTCTGGTAATGTGATACTTCCAATTTCATTTTTATTATTCAATATATTTTGGCAATTCAGGGCCTCTTACCTTTCCAAATATATTTTGTGGTTAGTTTTTCCAGTTCTTTAAAAAAAAAGTGTTGATTTTTATTGGGATTGCATTAAATCTATAGAGTAGTTTGTGTAGGATAGACATCTTCATGATGTTTAGTCTTCCTATCCAAGAACATGGAATATTTTTCCATTTATTTAAGTCTTCTTTGATTTCCTTTAACAGTGTTGTGTAATTTTCTGTATATATATCCTCTACATCTTTTGTTAAGTTTATTCCTAGGTATTTGATTCTTTTAGTTATTATTGTAAATGGCATTTTTTTCTTGATTTCCTCCTCTGATTTCTCATTATTGGTGTACAGAAATGCTACTGATTTTTTAGCATTGACCTTATAGCCTGCAACATTGCTGAACTACTTTATAAGTTCTAGAAGTTTGTTGTAACTTTTCCAGGCTTTCTATGTATAGGATCATTTCATCTGCAAATAATGAAATTTTTACTTCTTCTTTTCCAATCTGGATGCCTTTTATATCCGTTTCTTGCCTCAGTGCTCAAGCAAGTACTTCTAAGACAATGTTAAATAGGAGAGGTTATAGTGGTAATCCTTGTCTTGTTCCCGATCTCAGAGGGAAGGTTTTTAGGAATTAACCATTGAAGATGATGTTAGCTTTGGGTATTTCATATATACCCTATATCATATTCAGAAAATTTCCCTCTATTCCTATCTGTTCCAGTGTTTTTATCAGGAAAGTGTGGTCTATTTCATCGTATGCTTTTTCTGCATCTATAGAGATGATCATGTGATTTTTTTCTTTCAGTTTGTTTATGTGGTGTATTACATTGATTGATTTTCTTATATTGAACCATGCTTGCATACCCGGGATAAAAGCCACTTGGTCATGGTGTATAATCCTTTTGATATGTTGTTGAATACGATTAGCAAGTGTTTTGTTGAGGATTTTAGCATCTAGGTTCATTAGAGTAATTGGCCTGTAATTTTCCTTTCTGGTGGTAACTTTGGTTTTGGTATTATGGCAAGGATGGCATCATAGAATGACTTAGTCAATTATCATTCTACTTCTATTTTTTGGAAAAGCTTAAGTAGAATTGGCGTTAGCTCTTTCTGCAATGTTCGGTAGAATTCAGCTGTGGAGCCATGTGGTCCTGGGCTCTTCTTAGTTGGGAGGTTTTTGATGACTGAGTCTATCTCTTTTTGTGTATTTGGACTGTTGAGTTCATCAGTTTCTTCTTTCATCAATGTAGGCTGTTTGTGCATTTCTAGAAATTGTCCATTTCTTCTAAATTATCAGTCTTGTTGGCATATATTTTTCAAAGTATCCTCTTATGATACTCTTTATTTCTGTGGGGTCAGTAGTGATATCCCTTTGCTCCTTCCTTATTTTGTGTATTTGCATCTGTTCTTTTACTTTGGATGTCTGGCTAAGAGTTTGTCAATGTTATTGATATTCTGAAAGAACCAGCTTTTGGTTTTTATTTTTTCTAATGCTTTATTATTCTATATTTCATTTAGCTCTGCTCTAATCTTTGTTATTTCCTTCTTTCTACTTCCTCAGTTTGTTTTTGTTTTCCAATTCCTCCAAGTGTGCAGTTAGGTCTTAAATTTTAGCGCTTTCTTCTTTTTTAATATATGTATTTATGGCTATGAACTTCTCTCTCAGGACAGCTCTGGATATATCCCATAGGTTTTCATATGCTCTATTGTAATTTTCATTAGTTTCAAGATAGTTACCTATTTCTTTTCAGATTTCCTCCTTGACCCACTGCTTGTCTAAGAGTGTGTTGTTTAACTTCCATGGTTGTACCTAACCGGTTTCTCTGGCCTTTAGTGATTTCCAGTTTCATTCCATTGTGATCAGAGAAATTACTTTGTATAATCTCAATCTTTCTGATTTCATTGAGAGTTTTTCTGTGGCCTTGCATGTGGTCTATCATGGAGTATGATCCATGTGCACTCGAAAAGAATGTAAATCCTGCTGTATTTGGGTGTATTGTTCTGTATATGTCTATTAAGGCCAGGTCCTCTGATATATTGTTGAGAGTTTTTGTTTCTTTGTTTACTCTCTGTCTAGATGTTCTGTGTAATGATGATAATGGTTTATTAAACTCCCCTGCTGAAGATGATGGTTTTCATTGGGGCTCTGAGAGTTTGTTTTCCAAACAGTACTTTCCCTCTCTGTCTTGGGGTAACTTCAGTGAACATGTGTTACATTCCAGCTTCTTCAGTTGTTCATCAGCTTCTTCCCATCCAACTCCTCCATTCTCTTCTGAGATTGAAGAGGACTGCTTCATTTTCAACACTGTTAAAAATGTGTAGATAATTTAATATTTAATTAGTCTCAGAAATATCTGGTATCTGCACCCTTGAGGTTTTCTGGAAATATTGCACTCTCTCACAACCTCACTTCTATTCTTGTCAGCCCTGGGTCCCAGTAATTTCTGGGATTCCTGTACTATTTATTAGGGTCATTGGCCTAGTATTGCTCATTTTGGTGATGTTATTGCTTTAGACAATGCTGTAATGTGAATTTGACATTAGCTTCCTGACACCAGCAGGTTTAATTTTGGCATTGCTCTTTCTTTACCTGCCCCAAGATTGGAGAAGGTTAATGTAGAACTGGAAGCAGGATACCTGAGTTGTGCCTGTTACTCAGGAGGGGTACAGTAAGAGCAGACTCCTCAGTGGGTCAATATTGGAGGCCAAGGAATGGAGGGAAGGGCAAAAGGAGCAGGAGCCAGAAGTCTCTTCTCTGTGCCCTGACTCCTCTGTTTTACCAGACTCCAGGCCCCATGCTTTTATGTGCCCCTGCCTAACTGGCCCACCCCTGCATGAGGTAAGTACATCATACTGGGCCATATGTGACTTTATACTAGCCCCAAACCCTGTGATTCATCTGCCTTACTTCCTGTCTTGCAGGTCCTGCTGGCCAAGAGCACTTCCCTCTCCATCTAACCTATACTCATTCTCACATAGTCTGAAGACACCCACAGTTTACAGGTGAATTCAATGGGCAGCAGCATCACACTGCCATTTGGGAACAGGGCAGCTCTCCAAACCTGTGTCACTAGCTCTTTCAGTTTACCAAGCGCTGACAATGCATAATATCAGAAATTGGTTGGCTTTTATTGGAATTTATTTGGGTTAAAGCTTACAGTTCTGAGGTGGTGAAAATGTCCAAATCAAGGCATCATCACAAATGCTGTCTTAACAAGGGTCAGCTGCTGCTGGGCACCTGCCAAAGCAAATGTTGGGCTTGGCTGTTTCTCTCTCTGCCTTCTCCTTCAAACTCACTTTCTCCCAGAGCTCAGCAGTGGGCCATCAGACAAATTGCTCCCACCTCTCCCTAATCATCTGGCCTGGATGTCTTCAGCTTCAAGATGCTCCATGAGTCCACCCTCTGTCCTCACCATCACCCTCTCAGGGTTAATGTGTCTCTCCAGAGCTGTAGGAGATCTTGTAGCCCTCTCCCATATGTCAGGGTAAACATGACAGCACTCTTTCTCTGTGTGTTCCATATATGTAGGACTTAAGCACAATGATTGGGTTCGGTCCAGGTGCCTGAAATCTAATCGGAGGCCCTTAACTAAACTAAAGCATTCTATCACAAAGTGACCTAATCAAAAATTCCCTTATCTGAATCTAAACAAAATGTCCTATATACAAAAGGCTTACGTACAAAGTGACGGGTTAGTAAAACCCTACATTTCCGGCATCCACACAAGACTCAAACGAGGGCATTAACTCATGGAACAGGGATAAGGAGGGGTCCCTAAGTCTGGGAAAAATGGGAACTCATGAAGCAGTGGCTGTACACATGGTGAGGCCATCACTGAGGAAAATGGGGTGCTGACCACCATTGCACTAGTCCCTAGAATGGTCCCAAGAAGAACTCAATATACTGTGCTTTCTCCACCAAATCTTGGGTCCAAAATCAGTTGTGTAACTCAGAGAGATGTACTGTTATTCCCATTCCTAGAGCCATAGTGCACAGATTTTGCCTGGGGACTGGTGGGGCAGGAAGCAGACTGTATAAATGAAAGCCCCTAATTTCTTCTCCAAAGAACTGATTGCATTTACAGTGGAATGGAGAAATTTGAAGCTAAGTGTGCTATCAGAAGCAGTGGAGATCATGGAGGGCCTGAGATTTAATTCATGTCAATCCTTCAGGAAGAAGTGAAATAAATATTTCACAGAAGAATAAAAACTAATACTGTTTACTAGCAGCAAGTCACTTTAAAACAAATATAAAGAATATTCTTCAGGCAGAAAGAAAATAATCTCATAAGGTTCAAGAATCAGGATGGATTGAAGAATAATATCTGTTAATTAAATTCATATATCTAAATGACTTTTGAATGGATAAAGTAATAATGATATTCGTGGCCCAGGACATCAATAAAGTGCTAAAATACACCATAAAGTAATATATAACATAAGATGGGTAAATGGATATGCTGCAGTTTGATATTCTGAATTCCAAAAAGAGATATTTTATTATGCTTGTAAACTAGTGTGTTAATCTGGGCATGATTAAATTATGATAAGGTTGTTAGCTGGGTTACAGTTGGTGGGTGTTGAGCACCACCCCTTTGTGGGTGGGGTCTCAATTATAAAAAGACATGGCAAACGACAGAACTGGAGTAGTTTTTTATGTTGGATCTCTGCTGAGCAAGGACAGAAGGCTCCTGGGAAAAGAGACAAGCTGTTCACCTGACAATTCACAGCCTCCCTTGTGGAGAGAGACAAAGCTTAGAGACCCTCAGAGTTCACAGATGACCTTGTGGAGGAAATAGAAGAGCAGAGCCCAGAGAGAAACACAGCCTTAGGCATAGAGGAACCCAAGAAATCTGAACCCTGGCCAATGTTGGCAGTTGTCTTGCCCCATACAGAGTAACAGGTTTTGGTGAAGGAAGAAATTTATGCTTTATGGACTGTTAACTAATCTTCTACGCCAAATAAATATCCTCTATAAAGACCAAGAAATTTCTGGTATTTTGCATCAGCACCCCTTTGGCTGAATAATACAGGATATAAAATGTTTTAAAATGCACTATATGGGAGGTCACTAACAAATAATAAGTGCAGATTTGGAAAAGGAAGCAAAAGTGTTATAATTTCCCCAGTAAACTTGAAAGAATAATAAATAGTGCATCTCATCCAAATAAATAGAAAAGAAAAGAAAAAAATTGAACCAAAATAGGCAGTCCAAAACAAAGTATTCAGGATTTCCTGGGTTGCCTTTTGTTCTGGGGCCACCTTACTCATGCGTCTTTGGAAGCTGCAACTTTCTTTTCCTTCAGAAGACTGAAGGTTCCAGGGTTGATTTATGGGGTGTTGTTTTTTCCCCATCATTAATCAAGAGCTATATCACTTCCCCATTTCCTAGTTATGAAGTCACCAAACTGGATGTGATGATCATTTGAAGAAAGAAGAGCCATGAAAGATAGAACAATAAAAAGGAGGTATTGTTGCACTTCCCAAATTGGACGTTTGCATGATTGATATTTAATCATTCCTCTTTTCTAATGAATGCATTCAATGCTGTAAATTTCCCTCTAGGCATTGCTTTTGCTGCACCCCACTAACAATGAAGAAGCATAGCACATTAAGAAGCAGAAAGAACCACATAACAAAAGGCTTGTGGGTGAAGCTATATCCATTTCCAAAACAGTACAGACTTAAGATGGAGGCAGAGAATGTAAGAAAGTTGGGAAAATAATTTCTCTGACTGCAAGCATTTTTTCTTCAGAGTAACACTTCTATGAATGTAATTTCACTTTGAAGGAATTTGAATCATGCTTACCTAAGCATGAAGGAATCTATGTAAGGAAAAAAGAATCAAGACAATGAGTTTTGCCTTTAGCTAAATCATATCTCACAGAACATGAAAAAATGCTGAGTGGACAGAAAGAAAATGAATATAAAGAAAGCAGAAATTCCTTCAGCCAAAAGCACTAGTTCATTAAACATCAAAGCATTCATTCTGTAGAAAAGCCCTCTATATGCAATGAATGTGGAAAAGCCTTCAATCAGAAGGAAAACCTCATAAACCATCTGAGAATACATACTGGAGATAAAACTTATGAATGTGATGGATGTGGGAAACCTTTCATTCAGAAATCAAGCCTAATTACACACCAGAGAAGAGAAAATGGAGAGAAACCTTATATAAGGAATTTAGCAATGCCTTCAGGAGCAAATAAAAATCTGGCTGGCCATTAGAAAATTCATACCAGAAGGAAACCCTATATAGGTAAGGAATTTAGAAAAGACTCCAGTCATAGGTAGAATCTCATTAAACATTACAACATTGATACTGGAGAGAAACTCTGTGAATGTAATGAAATTGAATCTCCAAAGAATCTCCACATCCAGTCTGTGCGGATTTTTGCCAAACTTAAGTAAGCAGCTGTGACTGTGAAATTCAGTATGTCTTTGTCTTCTTGGAAAATTGTACTTGCAGTTTATTCTGAAATCTGCTCCTCCCACATCTTCTTCCACACTCATCTGTTGCTGGAAAAAATGCTGAGAGCCAGAGCATAAAGGGTTAAGCATTTAAAAAGCATGCTTGCTGACAGAGAATCATTAGTAAATATCTTCAAGGACATGGCATACTGCAAACATCAGTAGAAGGAGGCAGAGAAGAATGAACACACCACTAAGATGTTATTGTCTCAATTCCCAAGAAAGAATGTCTGGGAACACAGAAACAGTCAGCCCTAATACATACCAAGCTGAGGAACTAGTGAAGGACGTCCTAATTTTGTTATCTGCTTTGTAGAATGAAAAGCAGCTTCAGCCTAAATAAACTTACCTGCATTCCACATTGAGTGAGGTTTCCTGATCCCAAAATTTCCTAGGATCATTCCTGACACCCTTTACCTGCACACTGAATTACAACAGATGGCGCCCACGTGGGGCACGACTACTCTTTTCTCTGAATCAGTGACGTGGAAAGAAGGGCTGCTGGGTCCAAGAGTCCTGGCAGTCTGTTAGTGATTCGAATAATCTTGATCATCAGGGAAATGGGTAATCAGTTGACTCGGTTAGAGGCATATTCCCAAGTTTTGAAAACCCTGTAAAAGAATAGAGGGATATCTGTGATGACCCTAGAATTACTAAAACTCTTTTCTCTTGTACAGAAACATTGTTATGTATGGTCTTTGTATAGTCATATTTCTGTTCCTCTTGAACCATTAAAGTCAGATGAAAATGAAGGTATTAAAATGGATACTGCTATTGCTAAAACTTTAGCAGAACAAACTAATGATGATTTTAATGAAAATATATGTGAAAAATTAATGAAAAGGCAAAAACAGATAAACCCATGTCTAATAGAAAGAAAAAAGGAGTTTATGTAGCTTTTCCAGTGGTTGTTGAGCCGTCCAATCCAAAAGATAATTTATTGTCTTTTGAACCAATATCTGTGCCTCCTACAACGTTTGAATGCCCTCCAAAAGTTTTGTTTTTGTGCCAGCACCATACTCTTCAATTATGAAAAGTATAGAACAGGGAAGTAGAGAAGAAAATTCAGAGGCTATGTTTTTTTTACTCTTCCTGTAACAGTAACTCAAATTCCAGTAGACCGTAAGAATCCCCAAGAGGGTGTACAATATAAGCATGCTCATATTCCTTTTAAAACTATCAAAATTTTTAAAAAAGCATGCACGCAATATGGTGTAAATTCTCCTTATACTCAAGAATTGGTGCAAGAAATGGCACAAGCAAACAGATTAATATCCTGGGATTGGGATTTGTTAGCTCAAGCTGTTCTTAATTCAGCAGAATTTTTTCAATTTAAAACTTCGTGGGCTGATAAATCTAACACTGTAGATGATGAAATCAACAGAAAAATCCACCAGTGCTTATTACTGCTGAACATATATTAGGAAGAGATCAGTGGGCTGGGATTCCTCGCCAAGCTCGATATGGTGATATTGTAATTGTACAATATCTCTCACAAGAGAGATTGTGCTGACCAGCTTTCTGGCAATGAATCTCCACCCCTGGACAGGCTGTACAATCATTTTCAAAAATTGTTCAAGGAAATACTGAGCCCTATGTTGAATTTCTAACAAGGCTGGCAGATGTAGTGAACAAGACAGTAAATCAATCTGATCTTAAAGAAATGCTTACTCTAATGTTGGTTTTGTTAATGCTGACAGTGAGTGTAAATAGACTTTATATCTGATAAAGGCAAATGGAGGGACTTTAGAGGATTATATAAAAATATGCCAAAACATTGGTCCTAATACTTATAACATGAACCTTCTTGCAGCTGCTCTAAAGCGACATAGTCCTATGATTACTAATTTAAATTGCTTTAAATGTGGGAAACCAGTTCATATGAAAAAAGAATGACAAGTCAAAACTAGTGTAAGAGCTCCATTTAGGGGAAATAATAAATTAATACCAACTCGTGTGTGTCCAAAATGCCAAAAAGGGTACATTGGGCCAAAGAATGCCATTCTAAATCTCATAAAAATGGTAGTCACATTAATAAGTTGGGAAACTTCCAGGCAGGCCTTGCTCAAGGCCCTCAGACAAACAATATAAGCACATTTCCCAGCCTTGATCAAATTTACCTGGTCAGGAACAGAGCAGTTCACTTCAGCCTGTAACAGAACTTAAGATAGTTACCAAAAGCAGTACAGCTGTCGATACTTCCTCAGCTGAAACAAAGTTTATTACTCCTTCAATGGGTATACCCAAAATTAAAAACAGGAATTAAAGAGCCTATCCCAGAAATCTGATCTTTGAGCCTAAATGTACTACTAGAGAGTACTAATCCAAATATACATGTTAAATATCTGTAAAAACTTCTAAATTAGAGCTTAACTGTATTCATGCTGTTTAGGTTGTACTGGCTGATTGCTGATTATGAACAAGGGTTTCAAAGAACAAGCTTATATATTACAGGTAACACAGATTCCAGAAAAAGTCTTAAAAACAGTAAAATCAAAGATGTGAAATGATGGAGGGCTTGAAGAGAGTCATACCAAAGGAGTGAAAATTATGGTTCAGATTAGTAAGCATTATGGTTCTGTTAGTGTGTCATAATTCTTTTTTGTATTTGTCTGTTTGTTCAGTGTCAGTGTATATTTTGATACCTCCAGATGGTAATATTAAATTGATAAATGAAGATTATTATGAGAGTTCTATTCAAATGGCCAAAAATTGTATAAGCGCTTATATTAATAAATGAATATGGATATTAGTTTAAAATATTAAAAATAGTTATACTCAAATTAATGCATTATTTTAACAAGTTTGTTTAATGTTGATGGTAATTTTGTGTTCTCAGAAGTTTGCTTATAAATAGTTGCCAAAATCATTGTGGTAACATAATTATGGAAGGTATATAGAATGTGCTTTTATAATTAAAGAAATGAAAGTAATTTTATCCTAAGATAAAATGACTAGTTATTTAAACAAAGTAAAATGTGGGACAAAACCTGAAAAAATACAAAAAGTGCAAAAGGCATGTGGAAAAAGAATGTTCCTGGTCAAAGTTAAGTAACATTTAAGCAGTATATCTAAAAAAAATTAAAACCTTTAATGTCAAACAATGTATTAAGATAAAGTTAAAGTTTTATTCTTTCTCAAAGCTTCTCAAGTCAGTAGTCTATTCTGGTAAAAGTTTACAAACTATTTCCCTGAAATAATCAGTATGCAATAAAGAAAATCTGTTTTATCAAAATAGTTTCGTGTACTTTAACCTTATAATTTCCATGGAGAAACAGGTCTTATCACTTTTAAAAAGAACACAATGTTCGATCCTGCTTTCTCAAAGTCAAATCCTGAAACATAGCTTTTATTTCATATTGTCACTTATAAATTGGTCTTTGACCTAAAAAAAAGTAAAATACTGAAAATAGTTAAGCTCATGTGATACAAGTTGAATGAAGTATATAAAACTGTTGTATAATTAAAAGAAATTATCTAATTTTATAGCAAGGAAAGTTATATGAATAAAAATTTCATATGAATACTTGAAAAGTGTATAAAATTCCTGAAAATTATTTTTATAGTCTTTGCATGGATAATTTGGTTATAATCGAAAATAAATTATGTAAATAGTACACAATGAAATCATAAAAAGTGGTTGATTTGAAGGTAGTGATTTGCACCTGCAACATTACTGGTTCTGGGGGCACTTCCCCTCAATCTTTGCAAATATAGTGGCCCATAAAGGGATAGTGTTCACTCCCCTCAGCACCACCCCAGCTGTCCAGACAGTTGGAGGCCTCCCTCAGCAGGAGTGAGCATAGAGCATGAGGAACATGAACGTGACTGTGTGAAGGCCACTCTGTTCTCTTTATGTGTCCAGTTAGGGGCCTGTTAGCACCACAGGAGAAGATGGACCTCCTGCTGCTCACTCCCCAGTTTAGACCCGCTACAGTGACTCACATCACTAAATGAGGCTGTGAGTGTTGAGCAGGACTTTTTCCCTGTACTCCTTTGTGCATCTAGAACCTATGATGATGGTTTGCATTGGGGTTCTGAGATTTTGGTTCCCTCTCTGGTTTGGTGGAACTGCAGGGAACACGTGTTACATTCCAGCTTCTTCCGGTGTACATCAGCTTCTTCCCATCCAACCCCTCCATTCTTTTCTGGGATTGAAGAGGTCTGCTTCATTTTCAACAGTGTTAAAAATGTGTTGAAAATTAAATATTTAATTAGTCTGAGAAATATCTGGAATCTGCACCCTCTGAGGTTTTCTGCAAACATTGCACTCTCTCACAACCTGACTTCTATTCTTGTATGCCCTAGGTCCCAGGACTTTCTGGGATTCCTATACTATTTATTAGGGTCACTGGCCTAATGTTTCTCATTCTGGTGGTGTTATTGCTGTGGTCAATGCTGTAATGTGAATTTTGACATTTCCTTTCTGACACCAACATGTTTCATCTTGGCATTGCTCTTTCTTTAGCTGCCCCAAAGTTGGAGAATGTGAATATAGAACTGGAAGCAGGAGACCTGAGTCTGTACCTGAGACCCAAGAGGGGTACAGGAAGAGCAGCCTCCTCAGAGGGTCCAGGCTGGAGGCCAAGGGAAGGAGGGAGGGCATTAGGAGCAGGAGCAGGGAGACTCCTCTGTGTGCCCTGACTACTCTGCTGCACCAGACTCCTAGTTCTATGCTTTTATCTTCCCCTGCCCACCTGGCCATCCACTGTCTGAGACAGGTACATCATACTGGGGCATCTGTGACTTTAGACTAGTCCCCAAACCCTGTGAAAACCCTGCCTGACTCCCTGTCTTGCAGACCTTCCTGGCCAAGAGCACTTCCCCCTCTTTCTTACCCATACTTATTCCTGCATAGTCTGGAGATACCCACAGTTTACACTGAGCATCAGCATCACACTGCTGTTTGTGAGCAGGGCAGCTCTCCAAATCTATGTACTCGGTTGTGTGAGTTTCCCCAGCACGGCCAATCCAAAATATGAGAAAAATGTTGGCTTTTATTGGAATTTATTAGGTTTGAAGCTTACAATTCTGAGACTGTGAAAATGTCCAAATCAAGTCCATCTAAAATTCTGTCTTAGCAACAGTCAGCTGCTGCAGGAATCCTCCCAAGGCAAAATGTTGTGCCTGCCTGAATCTCTCTACCTTCTCCTCAAAACTCACTTTCTCCCACAGCTCAGCAGTGGCCCATCTGACACAATTACTCACACCTCTCCCTTCTCCTCTGGTCTGGATGTCTTTAGCTTCAAGCTGCTCCATTATACAGCCTCTGGCATCTCCCTCAGCCTCTCTTGTTTTCTGTGTCTCTCCACAGCTGTAGGAGATCCTGGATCCCTCATCCACATGGCATGATAAACATGGCAGTGCTCTTCTCTGTGTGTTCTATGTATTAGGATTTCAGCACAATGATTGGGGTATATCCTGGTGCCTGAAAACTAATCATAGGCCCTTAACTAAACTAAAGCATTCTAACAAAAAGTGCCCTAATCAAAATTTCCCTTATCTGACTCTAACCAAAATGTCTTTCATACAAAAGGCTTACAAACACAGCAATAGGTTAATAAGAACATACTTCTCTGGGGTCCACATAAGACTCAAATAATGACATTAACGCAGGGCACAGGGAACAGGACACGTCTCCTAAGTCTGGGAGAAATGGTAACTCCTGAGCAGTGGCTGTAATTTCTGTGTCGCATTCATTGAGCAAAATGTGGTGCTGACTACCATTGCACTGCTCCCTAGAAAGGTCCCAAGAAGAACTCAATATACTGTGCTTTCTCCACCAAGTGTTAGTCCAGAATCAGGAGTGTAATTCTGAGCTTGGCCATCATTCCCATCCCCAAGCCACAGTGCACGGGTATTGTCTAGGGGTGGGGCAGGCAGGAAGCAGGCTGTGAAACTGAAAGCCCCTAATTTCTTCTCCAAAGAACTGACTACATTTACAACAGAATGTAGAAATTCGACCCTATGTGTGCTCTCAAAAGCAGTGGAGATCGTAGACGGCCTGAGATTTAATTCATTTCAATGCTTCAGGAAGAAGGGAAATAAATACTTTTACATATGAGTAAAAACTAATAAAGTTTGCTAGAAGCAACTCACTTTAAAAGAAAGGTAAAAGAATATTCTTCAGGCAGAAAAAAATATCTCAAAAGGTTCCAGATTCAGGATGGATTGAAGAACAATATCTATTAATTGAATTCATATACCTAAATGACTATTGAATGGAAAAAGTAATAAAGGTATCCATGGACTAGGACATCAATAAAGTGTTCAAATACACCACAAAATAATATATAGCATAAAATGGGTAACTGGATATGTGCAGTTTGATATTGTTAGGAATTCCAATAATGTTTATGGGATGATGCTTGTAAAAAGGTCTGTTAATCTGGGCATGATTAAGTTATGATAAGGGCGTTGACTGGGCCACAGTCCACAGGGCACTTGAGCTCTGCCTATTAGTGGGTGAGATCTCAAACATAAAAACACATGGCAATGGACAGAATTGGAATTCTGATGAGCAAGGACAGGAGGCCCTGGGGAAAACAGACAATCCATCCACCTGACAGATCACAGCAGGCCTTGTGGAGAGAGGCAAAGCTTAGAGAGCCTCATAGACTACAGCTGACCTTGAGGAGGAAACAGAAGAGCTGAGTCGAGGGAGAAAAGCAACCCTGGGAAGAGAGGAACACAATAAACCTGAACCCTGGCAAATGTCAGCAGCTGTTTTGCACCAAGACAGGGTAACAGATTTTGGTTAAGGAAGAAACTAATGCTTTATGGCCGGGTAACTGGAAGCTTCTACCCCAAATAAATACCCTTTATAAAGACTAAGAGATTTTTGGTATTTTGCATCAGCATGCCTTCGGCTGACTAATACAGGATATAAAATGTTTTAAAATACATTATTTCACAAGTCAATAACAAATAATAAGTGTGGATTTGGGAAGACAAGGAAAAGTGTTATAATTTCCCCGGTAAACTTTACAGAATATTAAATAGTGCATCTCATACAAATAAATAGGAGGAAAATTTTTTGAATAAAAATAGTTAGTCCAAAAGAATGTGTTCAGGATTTCCAGGGTTTCCATTTTGTCCTTTGTTCTGGGGCCACGTTACTCGTGCATCATTGGAAGTTGTGCCTTTCTTATCCTTCAGAAGCCTGAATGTTACAGGGTTGATTTAAGGGGTGTTGTTTTTTCCCCATCATTAATCAAGTGCTGTATCACTTTCCCATTTCCTAGTTATGAAGTAACAAAACTGGATGTGATGCTCATTTGAAGCAAGAAGAGCCATGAATGATAGAACAAATAAAAAGGAGACATTGTTGCACTTCCCAAATTGGATACTTAGATGATTGATATTGGATCTTTCCCCTTTTCTAATGAATGCATTCAATGCTATAAATTTCCCTCTAGGCACTGCTTTTGCTGTATCACACAAACTGTGAAGAAGCATAGGACATTAAGAAGCAGAAAGAACCACATAACAATAGTTTTGTGAGTGAAGCTATATCCACTTCCACAGCAGTACAGACTTAAGATGAAGGCAGATAATATAATAAAGTTGGTAAAATCTTTTCTGTGACCACAAGCATTGTTTCCCCAAAATAACACTTCTATGAATGTAACTTCACTTGGAAGGAAATTGCATCATGCTTGCCAGTTTGCCCATAATGGTAGTCCACCCATTTAAGTGTAATGAATGTGAAGTTTTCTTGGAAATTCAACCTCACAAGATACCTGAAAATTAATCCTTCAGAGAAACCATTTGGGATTACATGAATTTGGGAAAGCTAGATGCACAACAAAGAAACATGCAGGAGTAAAACCCTGTGTATGTAAGGAATATTGGAAATCCTTCAGCCAGGCACTAAATCTCATGGAGCATGAAATATTCATACTGTATTAGTCAGCCAAAGGCGTGCTAATGTGAAATACCAAAAATGGGTTGATCTTTATAAAGGGTATTTATTTGGGTAGAAGTCCACAGATACCAGGCCATAAAGTGTTCAGTTTCTTCTCTCACCAAAGTTCATTGCCATGTGTTGGAGCAAGACAGCTGCTGGCGTTTGCCAGGGTTCAGGCTTCTGGGGTTCCTCTCTTCCTGGGGCTGTGTTTCTCTCTGGGCTTAGCTCCTGTTTCCTCCACAAGGTCAGCTGTAGATGATCAGGCAAATGGCTTGCTTCTCTTCTCCTGGGGCCTTCTTTCCAACATCAAAACTTCTTCTCAAAAGACTGCTTCAACTGTCCTTTGCCTTGCCTTTTATATTCGATTCCCCACCCACCAAGGGGTGGCGCTCAATGCCCTAATCCTAATCTAATCATGCCCAGATTAACAGATCAGTTTACAAGCATGATTCAATTATATTTTGGGGATTCATAATTACATCAAACTGCCACAATACATTAGTTAGTATTGTAATGAACATGGGAATGATTCCATCACCAACAAAACCTCATGGAATATGGGAAAATTCAAACTAGAGATAAACCATACTAGTGTCTTGAATGTAGGCTGATCTTTACTATCATTTTTTACTCCTCGTTTTAAAGGCCATACAGGGGAACAAAGATAGAAATGTCATACATGTGGGAAAGTTTTCAACCTGACAGAAAAGCTCTTTATTCATCAGTAAATTCTTACTGAAGAGAAATAATATATATGTGGGAAAGCGTTAATTCAAATGTCAAATCTCAGGCACAAGAGATTTCCTACAGCAAAGAAACTCTATGAATGTAACGGATGTGAAAAAACCTTTAGGTACAAATCATACCTCAAACAACACGAAAAAACTCATATTGGAGAGAAACAAAATAAATGTAAAGAATGCACAAAAGCCTTTAGGCAAAAGCAATTGTTCATTAAACATCAGAGCATTCATTCTGGAGAAAAACCCTATGTATGCAATGAATGTGGAGAAGACTTCAACCAGAAGGAAAACCTCATTCACCATCTGAGAATATATACTGAAGAGAAACCCCAATGAATGTGATGGATGTGGGAAAGCTTTCACTGAGAAATGAAGCCTCATTACACAAAAGACAAGACAAACTGGAGATAAACCCTATATAGTTAAGGAATGTAGGAAAGCCTTCAGAAGCAAATCAAATATCACTGAGCATGAGAAAATTCATAGTGTAGGGAAATGCTATATATGTGAAGAATTTGGAATAGCCTTCAGCCAGAGAAAGTATCTCATTAAATATTACAACTTTCATAATGGAGAGAAACCCTTTGAATGTAATGAATGTGAATCTCCAAAGAATGTCCACCACCAGTCTGTGCAACTTGTTGTCAATCCTTTAAGGAAGTGGCTGTGTCTGTGCAATTCAGGATGTCTTTCTCCTCTTGGAAAAGTGCACTTGCAGCTTTTTCTTTGATCTGCTCCTCCCACAACTTCTTCCACACTCATCTGTATTCAATTTGTTACCACTAATTTATGCATCAGAACTCGAGATTTCTCTTAATTTATGTAAAGATGGGCTTTCCACTTATTTCAAATTATCCTGATTGTTTTCACTGGTTCTTCAATCCATTACATTCGGGGTAAGCATTTAAAAACTTACCATTTTAAAAATAATGCCTTGCCACCAACCATAGACCACAGTGGCCACACTGTGGGAGATGTTTGTGTGGGATGTGGTGGGAGGTGTGGGAGGTGAGCAACATGGGAATCCCAGTGGGTTCCGTGTAATATTTTGGGTAATCTAAGCACCTCTTAAAATATATGTATATATATATATATATATAAATAACATTTTTGTAAGCAAATACACATATATGCATATATATTTATATATCATTTTGCAAATGTTTGTATGTATTGTGAGAATTTTGATTTTTACCCATAATAAAAAAAAAGGAAAAAAAAAAGAATTAAATGAGACGAAAAAAAAAATAATGCTGCCCATTTTTGTAGCATTTTCTTTCTTTTTTAAAAAATTGTTGTTAAAAATCAAAATTTTCACAATACATATTAATATTTGTAAAGTGATATATAAATATATATGCACACATGTGAATTTGCTTACATAAATGGTATATATATATACATTTTTAAGTTGCTTATATTGCCTAAATATTACACAGAAATTATAGGGATTCCCATGTTCCCCACCTTCATCACCTCCCACTTCATCCCAACCAAACATCCTTCATCAGTGTGGCACATCACGTGCAATGGATAGACACATCCTGGGGCCTTGTCACCAAGCATAGATCACAGTACACATCGTAGACCACACTATCTCCCACACAGCTCTGCCTGGTATATGCTGATGTAAAATACCCTACATCTGTCACTGCAACACCTCTCAGTATTTCAACTGCCCTTTCCCTCCCTGCCCCAAAAGCATCCAGCAGCCACTGGGTCCACCTCACTCTTATAATTTCTTCCATTCATTGAATCACAATATGTCTACAACAAAATACCATTAAGTCCACTCTAGTCTATTTCTCTTCCCCAAATTCTGAGGGGACTGGGATGGTGATTTCCATTCCACCTTCAAGTGAGGGTGGGCTTATATCCCATGGATACAGTGGATGGGATTATCCTGCCTGCAGCTGCAGGCCCTCTCCATTCCCTGGGATGGCCATTGCCCATCATCGTCTCCTTGCCAGGTGACTTGGATGTGTCCTTTGAGCCATAGGGTAGGAGTTGCAGCTCCACTGAGATTCCAGGCAAAGCTGGCATATAGTTAGGCCAGAGGCTCCAGTCTCTGGGAGTACACCTGAAAACTCCAGCATCATATATAGATTTGAATAGAAGGGACTGATGGACCATGTGCAGGGAGGACTTATTTGAGCTAACTCTGTCACTCTCAGGAGCACAGATTCCAAAGTAGAGCCCACTAATAAGGCATCAATCTCTGGGGCTATCCCCACTTAGGTAGAACCTGGGTGTCTCCAGAGCTCTCATGAGCCCCTCTGTGTGGGGTGATATCCACTTTGGTGTTCTATGATATCCTACTGAGGTTTGTGTATGCATTACCTCTGGGATGACCTCCTGACTCTCTTTGAAGTCTCTTAGCCACATGAACCCATTTCTCTTTACCATTTCCCCAATTATTCAAGGTCTTTCTCCAGTCACATTGCCAGGTGGCACTTGGTATTTACTCTCATTGCCAGGGAGGCTCATCCCCTGGAGTCATGTCCCATATGGGGGGAAGGTAATGCATTCATATGCTGAGTTTGGCTTAGAGAGAGGCCATATTTGAGCAACAAAGAGCCTCTCAGTTTGAAACCCTTAGGCACCCCATAATAGTAGGTTAAGTTTCAATTACAAGAGCTAAAATTCATGAGGTTAGTCATCAATAAGAAGAACCCATCAGTGGGCCATCCTCTTTGGCCAGACACTGCTCCTGCACTGAGGAGATTCTTGCTGCTCCCTTGGAGAATATGGCAGAGATCTCCAGCCTGGGAATTCAATTCCTCATTTATTTAGTGATTGTCTACTCACACTGAACATGCCTCATCCCTTTATGATTTGAACAATTTTTTATATCTTTCATGTGTATTCACATGAACTTACTCTCATGAATCCCCTATCCCAGACACCCACACCAATGATCCTTTGATGCCCCCATTGTAACCCTTCTGTGATCTAAAACTTCCTTGGACATGGAGACCATATAATAGCCAAATACAATTAATAGGACAAAGTATAAATAACTATAAGCTTAAAAGTATGGAATAAGTACAAGGAAACTCAGAAGAAAAAACACTAAACTAAAAATAAAATATAATTAGCAGATTGGGGCATTGAAAAAATGAAAAAAAATATCCTTTTTTAAAAAAATTATTCTTTTTTCCTTTTATCACTGTATTATCAGATGTCTAGTGTAACATAACAACTACCCCTCTCATTCTCCAGTACCCCCAAATTTTCACTTAATTTTCAATCATGTTTTAGGTCAGCAAAGTCACACACGGAATACTAGAGACTCCCACATACTCAACCTCCCTCCCCCTTCCCCACCCCATATTAAAAACTTTTTAAATGGATGTTAGAATTGCTATAACTGTTATACAGATAGTAAGAAATAGCAACTAAACATTGTCATTGGTTTACAGTATAGTTTACAATTTAGATGGTACAGTTTAATAATTTTTGATGATATTTGCCATGTCCTGTGTCCATTACTGTAAGGTAATGAAAAACCTATCCCATGACCACTAAATACCCCATTTGATCTTAACTGTTCCTTCTGCCACATCTCCCTGGAGCATATGACATTCCCCTGTCTTGACTCATGGAATGACAAGATTCATAGTTACATACCCTGGGTATTCCAACCTGCCCTTCCTAATCTACCCATCTGTGAAACCTGTGCCACCAAACCCAGTAATGTCATTTCCATCTGTCCTATCCTTTAACATACAGCTATACTCTATCCCTTTACCATAGATTATGTCCATATGGTTGATGGCTCACAGCCTACTCTTCTCTTTCTCTCCATTGTTAACCCATCTTTCAGACAATGGTTCTCAGAGACTGCTCACTTTCCTCAGTTCAAATCAGTGAGGTCATATATTGTTCATCCTTCAATGCCTGGCTTGCTTCACTCAACATATGGTCTTCAAGATTCATCCACGTTATTCTGTGTGTTAGCACTTTATTCCTTCTTACAGCTGAGTAATATTCCATTGTATGTATGTACCACATTTTGCCTATCCATTCATCTGTTGACGGGCACTGGAGGTGATTCCAACTTTTGGCAATGGTGAACAATGCCACTATGAACATTGGTGTGCATATATCTGTTCGTGTCTTTGCTTTCAGTTCTTTTGGGTATATACCCAGCAGTGGAATTACTATATCATACAGAAGATCTATTGTTAGTTTTCTGAGGAACAGCCAAACTGTCCTCCACAGTGGCTGGACCATTCCACAATCCCACCAGCAGTGGATGAGCGTTCCTATTCCTCCCCATCCTCTCCAACACTTAGAGTCTGCTGTTTTTTTTAATAACTGCCTTTCTATTCTGATGGGTGTATGATGGTATGTCATTGTAGTTTTGATTTGCATTTCCCTGATAGCAAGCGATGTCGATCATATTTTCATGTGCATTTTAGCCCTTTGTATTTCGTCCTTGGATGTTGGAAAAGATGCTGAGAGCCAGAGCATAAAGGGTTAAGCATTTAAAAAGCTTGCTTGCTGGCAGAGAAACATTAGTAAATGTCTCCAAGGACACTGCATACTGCAGATATCAGTGGGTGGAGGCAGTTTGGAATGAACACACACTAGGATGTTATTGTCTGAATTCAGAAGAAAGATTGTCTGGGAACACAGAAACAGATAGCACTCTCACGTACCAAGCTGAGGAAATAGTTAAGGATTCCCTACTTTTGTTATCAGCTTTGTAGTATAAAAAGCAGCTTCAGCCTAAATAAACTTGCCTGAATTCCACATGGAGTGAGGTCAACTGATCCCAGTCTTTCTTTGCACCGTCTACCTCAGATGGCATTAACATGGGGCACAACTAGGCTTTTTTCTGGATCAGTGCTGTGGAAACAGGGATTGTTGGGTCAGACGGTCCTTGCATTCTGTTGGTGAGTCAAATAATCTCGATTATCAGTGAAGGGTCATCAACCAACTCAGTTAGAGAAATATTCCCAAGTATTGAAGACCCTGTTAAGGAATACAGGGGTATCTGTGACGACCCTAGAGTTACTAAAACTCTTTTGTCTTGTACAGAAACATTATTATGTATTGTCTTTGTATAGTCTTATTTCTGTTGCTCTTGAACCACTACAGTCAGATGAAAATGAAGATATTAACATGGATACTGCTATTGCTAACACTGTAACAGAACAAGTTAATGATATTAATGAAAACATATATGTAAAGTTAATGAGCAGGCAAAAACAGATTAACTCATGTCTAATAAAGGAAAAGAAAAGAAAAAGGGAGTTTATGAAAGTTTTCCAGTGCTCATTAAGCTGTCAGCCCCAAAAGAGGATTTATTGTCTTTTGAACCAAGGTCTGCACCTCTGAAGGTATCTATTGATCCATTTTTTACATTTGAAGACACTCCAGCAGTTTCTGTTTTTGTGCCAGCACCATGCTCTTCAATTATGAAAAGTATAGTACAGGGAAGTAGAGACAGAAATTCAGAGTGTATGCAATTTTTTTTACTTTTCCAGTAACAGTAACTCAAATTCCAGTAGGTGCTAACAATCCCCAAGGAGGTGTACAATATGAGCATGCACCTATTCCTTCTAACACTATCAAAGTGTTACAACAATCATGCACTCACTAAGGTGTAAATTCTCCTTATACTCAAGAATTGGTGCAAGGAATAGCACAAGCAAACAGATTAATACTCTGGGACTAGATTTGTTAGCTCAAGCTGTTCTTATTTCAGCATAATTTTTACAATTTAAAACTTGGTGGGCTGATGAAGCTAATATTGCAGCATGATGAAATCAACAGCAAAATCCTCCAGTGCCTATTACTGCTGAACAAATTTTAGGAACAGGTCAATGGGCTGGGATTCCTCGCCAAGATCAATATGATGATATTGCCATTGTACAAGTGTGATTGTGCTGTCTATCTCCCTGGTGATGAATCTCCATCCCTGGACAGGGTGTACAATCATTTTCAAAAATTGTTCAAGCAAATACTGAACCCTATGCTGAATTTGTAGCAAGGCTGACAGATGAAGTCAACAAAACAGTAACTCAATCGGATCTTAAAGAAAAGCTTATTCTAATCTTGGCTTTTGGTAAGGCTAACAGTGAGTGTAAGATGGCTTTATGCCCGATCAAGGGAAATGGAAGAACTTTACAGGATTATATAAAAATATGCCAAAATACTGGGCCTAATACATATAACATGAACCTTCTTGCAGCTGCTCTAAAAGGACATAGTCCTATGACTACTAATTTAAATTGCTTTAAATGTGGGAATCCAGGTGATATGAAAAAAAGACTGCCAAACCAAAACTAGTGTAAGAATTCCATTTTGCGACAATAATAAAACAATACCAAGTCGTGTGTAACTGAAATGCCAAAAAGGGTTACACTGTGCCAGGGAATGCCATTCTAAATATCATAAAAATGGTAGTCTCATTAATAAGTTTGGAAATTTCCAAGCGGGCCTTGCTCAAGGCCCTCAGACAAACATTATGAGCATAATTCCCCGCCTTGCTCAAATTTACCTGGTCAGCAACAGAGCAGTCCACTCCAGCCTGTAACATAACTAAAGGCAGTTACCAAACGCAGTACAGCTGTCGATTCTTCCTCAGCTGAAACTAAGTTTATTAGTCCTTCACTGAGTATACCCAAAATTATGAACAGGAATTAAAAGGCCTACCACAGTAATCTGAACTTTGAGCCTAAGTGCACTCCTAAAGAGCAGTAATCCAAAATGTACATGTTAAATATCTGTATAAACTGCTAAATTAGAGCTTAACTGTATTTAGGCTGTTTAAGTGGTCCTGGTTGGTTTCTGATTACAAATAAATATGTTTCAAAGAACAAGCTTATATATTACAGATAACAAAGATTTCAGAATAAAACTTAAAAACAGTAAAATCAAAGATGTGAAATTATGGAGATCTTGAAGACAGCCATACCAAAGGAGTGAAAATTATGGGTCAAATTAGTAAGCTTTATGTTTCTGTTAGTGTGTCATAATTCTTTTTGTATTTGTCTGTTCAGTGTCAGTGTATATTTTGATACCTCTGGATGGTAGTATTAAATTGATAAATGAAGATTATTATGAGAGCTCTTTTCAAATGGCCAAAAATTAAATAAGAGCTTCTATTAAATAATACATATGGATATTAGTTTAAAATAATAAAAATAGTTATAATCAAATTAAATCATTATTATAACAAGTTTGTTTAATGTTGATGGTAATTATATGTTGTCAGAAGTTTGCTGGGAAATAGTTTCCAGAATCATTGTGGTAACTTAAGTATGGAAGGTATATAGAATGTGCTTTTATTATTAAACAAAAGAAAGTAATTTTATCCTAAGATAAAATATCTAGTTATTAAAACAGAGTAAAATGTGGGACAAAACCTGAATAAATATAAAAATGCAAAGGCTTGTGAAAAAAGAATTTTTGTGGTCAAAGCTTAAAATTTAAGAATTCTATAAAAATTTAAATGCTTTAATGTCAAACAATGTAATAATATAAAGTTTTATTCTTTCTCAAAGTTTCTCAAGTCAGTAGTCTGTTTTAGTAAAAGTTTACAAAGTTTTTCTCCTCAAAAATCAGTATTCAATAAAGAAAGTCTGTTTTATCAAAATATCTTCTTGTACTTAGCCTTATCATTTCCATGACAAAACAGGTCTTATCACTTTTTAAAAAGAACACAATGTTTGAACCTGGTTTCTCAAATTCAAATTCTGAAAGACAGCTTTTATTTCAAACTGTCACAAATAACTTGGTCTTTTATCTAAAATACAAGTAAAATACTAAAAATAGTTAAGTTCGTATGATATCAGTTAAATGAAATATTTAAAACTGTCGTATAATTAAAAGAAATTTTATAATTTTATAACAATTAAAGTTATATGACCAAAAAGTTCATATGAATAATTTAAATGTGTATAAAATTCCTGAAAATATAATAATGTTTCAATATAATAGTAAATAAAATATAATGTTATTAATCATAATTTTTAGTTATAACTACAAGAAGAAAGCAGCCATTCCTGGCTGCTGGGGTAGTGCATAACAGTAAATTGTAGTAAAATAAAATAACACTACTGCAGCATGCAGTGGTCCCAAATATTGCTAGTTTGTTGCAAAAAATTAATATCCAGTTATGTCAGTAACACTTTGTTTTAAAACTTGTTTAAGCTTTCTTTAATATTTTCTTAAACAAGTCAAGCCTGCCCACATTCCCATTCCTGTAAAATAGCCAACAATAAATCAAGTTTATATTCAACACTGTAAGCAACAGCCCCAATTCTAATTATAATGTTAACAACATAACCCATGCAAGTATTAAAATTACAAGTCAATGTATAATCCCACAGCCCAAAAAGGAAATACTAATTTGTTTTTAACTATGCCTCAAACTATACAAAATTTAAAAATTTAGGTCATTCTAATCATGCTACTAATAATCTGAAATGCTTAAGAAATAAAACTTTATTCATTGGATGTCTGTTGTATAATCTACTGTAGTTATGAACTGTGTATAATATGCTTAAATACTAATCAATACTTCAACAAAATATGTGGCATATATAAATAATTTAATAACTTGTTTGTTACACATAAAGGTCTTTTATTAAGTATATATAAAAATCTTTTGTTTTAAATTTGAACAGTCCTGAAACTAAATAGCTTTAAAAAAAAAGTTTTAGTAAGTATTGTTCAATCATAAAGGTAAAGCATCATGCAGAAATCTTTGTTAATCAACAAACCAATGACTTGTTAGTTAACACTTTTCAAATTTCAGGAAAAATATTGGAAATTAAAATAGTAAGCACATCAAGGACGTTTTGTAACAAATTAAAAAATAATAAAATGCATTTCAACAGGTGTTGTATTCCTCCCTCAGGGAGCTGGCCACGCTCCCAGTGATTGATTCATAAACCTTAAAATGTACTGCCCAGGGAGTGTTGTGTTCCTCCCTGAGGAGGCTGGTCCCTTCCTCGGGATTATCAAAATACTCACAATTTGGCCTCTATAGTAGTATCAAATTCATTAATCGTAAACTCAGTCAACCAAAACTCTAGTACCAATTGCTACTTCAACACTTCCTAGTTAAAAGCTAAATATTGGTAATTATATATATAAAACTGCTCTATTTATCTGTCATTCTGTAACTTTGTTCAATATTGTCTTAATCTTTTATTTAGTTCTGTTATTTGTTTCTCACCCTAATTGTCAATATAAATTTATTAAACTAAATATATATTAACATTTATTTTGCATCTATCCAGGACTCTAGACAAAAATACACCAAGTATATCAGTGTATCCCCTGATTTAGTAAGCCTGTGAATGTATGTATACTTATCATTAAAAATTAACAGTTACACATCTGGGGCCTTGCCACCAACCATAGAACACAGTTCACATCGTAGACCACATTTTCTCCCACACAGTTCTGAGTGGTGTGTGCTGATTTAAATGGCCTACATCTGTTGCCACAACGGTACTCAGGACAACCTCCAAAACCCAAAGAAGCCCCTGTATTTCAAATGTTCATCCCCTCCCTGCCCCAAAAGTGTCAAGTGGCCACTGGCTTCACCTCACTGTTTGTCTGGGATGTGGTGGGAGGTGTGGGAGGTGGGCAACATGGGAATCCCAGTGGATTCCGTGTAATATTCTAGGCAATCTAAGCACCTCTTAAAATATATTTATATATATATATAAATAACATTTTTGTAAGCAAATGCACATATATGCATATATATTTATATATATATTATTATACAAATATTGGTATGTAATGTGAAAATTTTGATTTTTACCCGCAATAAACAATAAATAAATTTTTTAAAAATTTAACAGTTAAATCTCTTTAAATGCTGCGAAAACAAAAAAGGGGGAGCTGGTGAGGTGTGAGAACAATTATATGAAGCATTATTTACCATAATTTTTTTAAGCCAAAGGTCAGAATCATATACATCAGCAGCAGAGCATTTCTGGCAAAAATCAGGCAATAATACTGAAACAAATATTGGACAACTAATTTACTGAAAGCATAAAAATAATAATCAATGGGATAAGGCTGAAGTTAAGTTAGGATATAGGGTCAAGGTTTTGCTCTTATCATTACAGATAAAGGAGACTGGCTTTGGGTCCTGTCCAGACGTCTGAAACATAAACATAAAACAGCTGATGAAAGTGACACAAAAAGTAGAAAATAAGGTAACTTCTAAAAGGCAGAATATCATTCTGAGTTATTCCTTGCTATGCTTACCTTGAGAACCACAGCAGTAAGAAGTGCACTTTCACATAATTACACATATTGGGCTTATATTACTAATTCACCTCTTTTAGAATTGTTGACTTGGGGGGACAAATACTACCCTGTTTATATTAATCAGTCTTTTCATTTTCCTGGGCCCATTGATTCTTGCTTCCTCTAAAACCTTATGAGGAAGGGAAATTTATTGAAACTTTCCTTTTCTTGAATGACCTAACTACATAGGATCCATTGATCCATGTATAGAGCCCCAAAATCATAGTACAAAGAGATAAATGGCATACATACCATGTTTCATCTGACGTTGTGCTCTTTAATAATTCCTATAGAATTGTAAAGAATTGGACCCTTACAGGGATACTGAAACCTAATGTAAATACAATCATAAGTTGAAAAATTAGTAATTCAACAAAAACAACTAATGAAAGCTATCATTATTTTTAGAATCCTGGGGATGTCATAAGCATAAATATGTCACTAAATTGGACTCATCAGGGAAGATTTATCCAACTATGGGACACTAAACTTAACAAAAGTAAAAATTATTTGTGGAAATTATTTTGAGGAGCTAGCCCAATTTTTTAATGGCAAGGCAATAAAACAAATAATAGCAGTTTAAAAAGAAAATCCACTTAATTTCTTAAAGTATGTGTACAGGATCCCATTGTTTTTATAGCAGGAACAGTGAGCATTAATCAAACATGATTTTTGGCAGTAATTGCACCCTTTACACTTGTGTATCAAAGTCTGTTTTACAGGACAGCTCTACTGTGGTTCAAATAGGACATCAGTGTCATGGAATATGGATTCCGATTCACATGAATCACTGCTGGCAGTCTTCCCCTGAGGACCAAATCCTTTGACACTTTCTAAATCATGATTTCAAAAGTAACAAACATTTAATTGGATTAATTATACCTCCTGTATTAGGGCTTATAGTTATTACTACAGCTGCTGCTGTGGCAGGAAGTGCCCTACATGAGTATATCCAAACACAGCAATATGTTAGAAATAGGCATCATAATGCTAGTGAGTTATGGCATAGTCAGGCATATATTGACTGCAGATTAACAATAGGCTTAATGACTTAGAGATGGCTGTTACACAAATGGGAGATCAGGTATATAATCTAAATTTAAAACAAGGTTTGAAGTGTTATTGGAATGAAATTGCTTTTTGTATCACTCCTCTCCCAAGCAATGATTCCCATTATGAATGAGAAATAATTAAAAATCACTTAATAGGTCATCACACAAATTTATCTATAGGAATTACAGATTTGCAAAAGAAGATTTTCATCATGTCTCAGAATCAACTTACTACACTACCAGGTAGCAAATTTTGGCAATCAGTGACAGATCAATTAAATAAAATAAACCCCCTACATTGGTGGAAATCAACCTCTGTACTTGCTAACTCCAGTGTGGAGATCATTGGTGCTCTGCTACTCTTAGCTGTATTAGGAGGCATTCACAAAATCCTGCCATCCTGCATTAATAGGGCTGAAAATGCCAGCCATGCCAATAACTTGATTCTGCTTAAAACCCTTAACTCTCAAACCCCTGTCCATGGAGCCTGCCTGGGTGCCAGTGATGGGTAAGACCTTCAGAGGAGGGCAACCTAACACAGGCACAGTCACCCTAGACCAAATTAAAAAATTGGGGAATTGTGGGAAAGATGCTGAGAGGTAGAGCATAAAGGGTTAAGTACTTTAAAAGCATGCTTGATGTCAGAGAAACAGTAGTAAATGTCTCCAAGGACACTGTATACTGCAAACATCAGTAGGAGGAGGCAGAGCAGAATGAACACACCACAAATATGTTATTGTCTGAATTCCCAAGAAAGATTGTCTGCGAACACAGAGAGAGGCAGCACTCTCACATACCAAGCAGAGGAACTAGTGAAGAACGCCCTACTTTTATTATCAGCTTTGTAGTATAAAAAGCAGCTTCAGCCTAAATAAACTTGCCTGCATTCCACATGGAGTGAAGTTCCCCTGGTCCCTAACTTTCTTTGTATCATTCCAGGCACCGTCTACCTCCACGTTGAATTACAAGAGCCTGCTTTCTACTTCACTCCAATTTTTCTTAGTATTTTAGGTCAGAATGATCCTTTCATAATTAGATGATATATTTCTAATCTCAAGTATTTTAAGACGTTAGAAAATTTATTCATATTCTTAAGTTGTACTCCAAAATTTTTCTCAAATGTGATAGGGCGTGGGATGGATGAAACTAGAAAATGCATGTGTTTACAAATAGAAATGTGTTTGTAACAAAAAGCTTGTGAATGAAGCTACATCCACTTCCACAACACTACATACTTAAGATGAAGGCAAAGAATGTAAGAAGTTAGGAATATATATTCTCTCACTGCAAGCATTGTTCCCTCAAAATAAAACTTATATGAATGTAAGATAACTTTGAAGGAATTTGCATCATGCTTACCTAAGCATGAGGGGATCTATGTAAGGTTAAAGAATGAACACAATGTGTTTTACCAGTTTGACCCACATGGTGCTCCTCCCCTTTAAGTGTAATGAGTGTGAAATTTTCTTGGAAACCCAACCTCATGAGATACCAAAGAATGAATCCTTCAGAGTAACCATTTGGGATTTCATGAATTTGGGAAAGCTAGAGTCACCTCAAAGAAACATGCAGGAGTAAAACCCTGTGTAAGGAATATTGGAAATCCTTTACCCAGGCATTAAAATACAATGAGCATGAAATATTCATACATTAGTTAGTATTGTAATGAACATGGGAATGTTTCCATCTGAAACAAAACCTCATGGAATATGAGAAAATTCAAACTAGAGAGAAATCATATGAGTGTCCTGAATGTAGTCTGCTCTTTACAGTCGTATTTTACTCCTCATTTTAAAAGCCATACAGGGGAACAAGCATAGAAATGTTATACATGTGGGAAAAATTTTAACCAAACAGAAAACCTCTTTATTCACCAGAAAATTCTTACTGAAGAGAAATGATATATATGTGGGAAAGCTTTAATTCAAATGTCAAATCTCAGGTCCAAGAGGTTTCCTAGTGCAAAGAAACACTATGCATGTAAGGCATGCAAAAAATCCATTAGGTACAAATCATATCTCACAGAACATGAGAAAAACTCAGAGTGGACAGAAGCAAAATGAATGTAAAGAATGCAGAAAAGCATTCAGCCAATAGCAATTGTTCATTAAACATCAGAGTGTTCATTCTGGAGAAAAACCCTATATATACAATGAATGTGGAAATGCCTTCAACAAGAAGGAAAACCTCAATAACCACCCTCGAATACATACTGGAGAGAAAACCTATGAATGTGATGGATGTTGGAAAGCTTTCATTCAGAAATCAATCCTCATTACACACCAGAGAAGACAAACGGGAGAAAAAACCTATATATATAAGGAATGTGGAATAGCTTTCAGCCAGATGCAGTATCTCATTAAATATTACAACATTCATGCTGGAGAGAAACCCTGTGAATGTAATGAATGTGAATCTCCAAAGAGACTCCACCTCCAGTCTGAGCAACTTGTTGCCAATCTTTTAAGGAAGCAGCTGTGACGGTGCAATTCAGGATGTCTATCTCCTCTTGGAAAAGTGCACTTGCAGTTTGTTCCGTCATCTGCTATTCCCACATCTTCTTCCACACTCATCTTTTTTCAATTTGTTACCACTGATTTATGCATCAGAACTTGAGATTTCTCTTAGTTTATGTAAAGATGGGCTTTCCACTTATTTCAAATTATCCTGATTATTTTCACTGGTCCTTCAATCCATTTATTCTTGGTAAGCATTTAAGAAATTACCATTTTTAAAATAATGTTGCTCATTATTGTAGCATTTTCATAGAAAGCACCCCAACCATTGATATTTTTCCAGTTTCTTCACCTCATTCTGATGAGGATTCAAGTTTAACAGACACTGAACTTCAGTGGCTTGCTTTTTATTTAACTCCAATTTTCTTTGTTATTTTAAATGAGAAATTATCCTTTCATAATTAGATTATATACTCCTAATCTCAAGTATTTTAAAGACTTAGAAAACTTATTTATATTCTTAAGTTGTACTCCAATATTTTTCTCAAATGAGATAGGATGTGGGATAGATGAAAATAGAGAATGCATGTATTTTAAAACAGAAATGTGTATGCAAAAGAATCTGCCAATGTAGATAATTCTGAGGAAAGAAGAATGGGGATTGAGGCTACAGAAGGAATTTGGCTGTTTGCCCTAACAGATATAAATTATTTTTATACTCTTCACATGGATAATTTGGTTATAATTTAAAAGAAATTATGAAAATAGTACACAATGAAATCATACATAGTGGTTCATTTGAAGATATTGATTTGTATCTGCAACATTACTGGGGGAGCACTTCCCCTAATCCTTTGCAAATACAGTCACCCATAAAGGAAAAGTGCTCATACCCTTGGCCTGCTCCCCAGCTTCCTAGACAGGGGAGGCTTGCCTCTGCAAGATGGAGCACTCTGCATAAGGAGCATGGACGCAAACATGTGAAGTCCACACTGCCCTTAACACGTGTCTTGTTAGAGGGCTGTTAAACAAAAGTAGAAGATGGACTTCCTGCTGCTTCTTCCCCAGTGAAGACCTGCTAGAGTGACTCATATCACTAACTGAGACTGTGAATGTTGAGCAGGGCTTTCTCCCGGTCTTCCTTTGTGCATCCACAACCTGTGATGATGGTTTTCATTGGGGCTCTAAGAGTTTGGTTCCCAAACAGAACAGTCCTTCTCTGGCTTAGAGAACTTCAGTGAACACGTGTTACATTCCAGCTTCTTCAGGTGTTCATCAGCTTATTCCCATCCAACCCCTCCTTTCTCTTCTGGGATTGATGAAGTCTGCATCATTTTCAACTCTGTTCAAAATGTGTTGAAAATTTTATATTTAATTAGTCTGAGAAATATCTGTCATCTGCACCCTCTGTGGTTTTCTGCACTAATTACAGTATCTCACAACCTCACTCCTATTCTTTCAGTCCTAGGTCCCAGGTCTTTCTGGGATTTCTGTAGTAATTATTAGGGTCACTGACCTAATGTTGCTCATTCTGGTTATGTTATTTTTGAACCCAATGCTGTAATGTGAATTTTGACATTTCCTTCCTGACACCAACAGGTTTCACCTTGGCATTGCACTTTGTTTAGCTGCCCCAATATTGGAGAAGATGAATGTACAACTGGAAGCAGGAGACCTGAGTCTGTGCCTGAGAACCAGGAGGGGCAGAGTAACAGCAGCCTCTACAGAGGGTCAACGCTGGAGTCCAACTGAGGGAGGGAAGGGCAAAAAGAGCAGGAACAGTAAGTCTCCTCTCTGTGCCCTACTCCTCTGCTGCCCCGAACCACAGAACCCATTCTTTTATCTGCCCCTGTCCAACTGGCCAACCCCTGCCTGAGGCAGATACATGATATTGGGCCATCTGTTACTTTAGATTAGTCCCCAAACCCTGTCACTCCCCTGCCTGACACCCTGTCTTGCAGGCCTTGCTGGCCAAGAGAACTTCTCCCTCCATCTTTCCAGTACTCATTCCCAGCTAATCTGGAGATACCCACAGTTTACAGGCGAATTCTCTGACCAGCAGCATCACACTGACATTTTTGAACAGGACACCTCTCCAAATCTGTGTCCCCAGCTGTTTGAGTTTGTCAAGTGTTGCCATAGCAAAACACCAGAAATAATTTGGCTTTTATTGGAATTTATTAGGGTAAAAGCTTACAGTTCTGAGGCTGTGAAAATGTCCAAATGAAGGCATCATCAAAAATACTGTCTTAACATACGTCTGCTGCTCCTGGACTCCAGCCAAGACAAAATTTTGGCCTGCCTGTCTCTCTCTGCCTTCTCCTCCAAACTCACTTTCTCCCTGAGCTCAGCAGTTGGCCATCAGACACAATTGCTCACACATATCCCTTCTCCTCTTGCCTGGGTATCTTCAGCTTCAAGCTACGCAATGACTTCAGCCTCTCAGGCTTTTTGTGTCTCTCCACAGCTCTAGGAGATGTTGGAACCCTCTCCCATATGGCAAGTTAAACGTGGCAGCACTCTTTCTCTGTGTGTTCCATGTATGTAGGACTTTAACACAATGATTGTGGTCCATCCAGGTGTCTGAAATCTAATAAGAGGCCTTAACTAACTAAAGCAATCTAACAAAAAGTGAACTAATCAAAAGGTCCCTTATCTGAATCTTACCAAAATGTACTATATACAAAAGGCTTACAAACAGCAATGGCTTAGTAAGAATATACATCCTGGGGTCCACACAAGATGCACACGAGGGCATTAACCCAGGGCACAGGGATCAGGAGGGGTCTCTTAAGTCTGGGAGAAGTGGGAACTGATGATTCAGTGGCTGTATTTTGGGTGTGGCCATCATTGAGCAAATTGGTGTGCTGACCACCATTGCACTGGCCCCTAGAATGGGTCCAAGAAGAATTCAATATACTGTGCTTACTCCACCAAATCTTAGCTCCAAAATCAGGTGTGTAATTCATAAAGGAGTGCTATTATTCTCATCCCCGAAGCTAGAGCACACAGATTTTGCCTGGGGAGTAGGGTGGCAGGAAGCATGCTGTAAAACTGAAAGTCCCTAATTTCTTCCCAATGAACTGATTACATTTACAGCAGAATGCAGAAATTAAAGCCTAAGTGTGCTCTGAAAAGCAGTGGAAATCATAGAGGGCCTGAGATTTAATTAATCTTAATCCTTCAGAAAGATGTGAAATAAACGCTTTTACAGTTGAGTAAACACCATTAAAGTTTGCTAGAAGCTACTCACTTTAATAGAAATGTAAAAGAATATTCTTCAGGCAGAAAAAAAATAATCTCAGAAGTTTCACGTTTCAGGATGGATGGAAGAACACTATTTGTTAATTAAATTCATATATCTAAATGACTATTGAATGGATAAAGTAATAATGATATTCATAGCCTAGGATGTCAATAAAGTGTTAAAATACACCATAAAATACTATATAGTTTAAGGTGTGTAAATGGATATGTAGCACTTGGATGTTGTTATAAGTTGCAAAAATAGCTATTGGATTATGCTTGTAAACTAGTCTGTTAATCTGGGCATGATTTAATTATGATAAGGACGTTAACTAGGCTACAGTTGGTAGGGCGTTGAGTCCCACCCCTTGGTGGCCAGTTATCAAACATAAAAAGACATGGTAAAGGACAGGGCTAGAGTAGTTTTTCTTGTTGGAGTTCTGATGAGCAAGGACAGAAGGCCCCAGGGGAAAAGAGACAAGCCATTATCTTACATATCACAGCTGGTCTTGTTGTGACAGGCAAAGCTTAGAGAGCCTCATAGTCTATATCTGATCTTCTGGAGGAAACAGAAGAGCTGAGCCCAGAGAGAAATGCAGCCCTGCAAATAGAGGAACCCAAGAAGCCTGAATCCTGGCAAATGTCGGCAGCTGTCTAGCTCCAAGATGGGGTAATAGATTTTGGGGAAGGAAGAAACTTTTGCTTTATTGCCTGGTAAGTGTAAGCTTCTACCCCAAATATAGATGCTTTATAAAGACCCACAGATTTCTGGCATTTTGCATCAGGACCCCTTTGGCTGACTAATACAGGATATAAAATATTTTAAAATGCATTATTTGGCAAGTCAATAACAAATAATTAGTGCAGATTAGGAAAGGCAAGCAAAAGTGTTATAATTTCCCCAGGAAATTTTAAAGAATATTAAATAGTGCATCTCATACAAATAAATAGAAGAAAAAAAATTGAACAAAAATAGTCCAAAACAACGTATTCAGGATTTCCTGGGTTGCCATTTAGGCCTTTGTTCTGGGGCTGCCTTACTTGTGCATCTTTGGGAGCTGCAACTTTCTTATCCTTCGGAAGCCTGAAGGTTCCAGGGTTCATTAATGGGGTTTTGTATTGTCCCCATTATAAATCAAGTTCTGTATCACTTCCCCATTTCCTAGTTATGAATTCACCAATCTGGATGTGATGCTCATTTGAAGCAAGAAGAGACCTGAATGATGGAACAATTAAAAAGGAGACATTGTTGTGCTTCCCAAATTGGATGCTTAGATGACTGATACTGGATCTTTCCTCTTTTCTAAAGAATGCATTCAATGATATAAATTTCTTTCTAAGCACTGCTTTTTCTGCACCCCACAAACTATGAAGAAGCATAGGACATTAAAAAGCAGAATGAACCACATAGCAAAAGGCTTGTGAGTGAAGCAATATCCCCTTCCACAAAAGTATAGACCTAAGATGAACACAGAAATGTAAGAAAGTTTGGAAAACATTTTCTCTGACTGAAATCATTGTTTCCTGAAAATAATACTTCTATGAATTTAACTTCACTTTGAAGGAATTTGCATCATGCTTTCCTAAGCATGATGGAATCTATGTAAGGAAAAAAGGATGAAAACAATGAGTTTTGCCAGTTTGCCCTACATGGTAGTCCTCCCCTTGAAGTGTAATGATTGTGAAGTTTCCTTGGAAATTCAACCTCATGAAATACCTGAGAATTAAACCTTCAGAGAAACCATTTGGGATTTCATGAATTTGGGAAAGCTAGAGTCCCATCTAAGAACCATGCAGGAGTAAAACCCTGTTTATGTAAGGAATATTGGAAATCCTTCAGCCAGGCATTAAATCTCATTGAGCATGAAATATTCCTACAAAAGTTAGTATTGTAATGAACATGGGAATGCTTCCATCTGAAACAAAACCTCATGGAATATGAAAAAATCCACACTAGTCAGAAACTATATGAGTGTCCTGAATGTAGTCTACTCTTTATAGTCATTTTTGACTCCTCATTTTAAAAGCCATAGAGGAAACAAAGATAGAAGTGTCATACATGTGGGAAAGTTTTCAACCTGATAGAAAACCTCTTTATTCATTAGAAAATTCTTACTGAATAGAAATGATATATATGTAGGAAAACTTTAATTCAAATGTCAAATCTCAGATACAAGATATATCCTAATGCAAAGAAACCCTATGTATGTCAGACATGTGAAAATGCCTTTAGGTACAAATCATATCTCACAGAACATGAAGAAAATCATAGTGGACTGAAAAAAAAAAATGAATGTAAAGAATGCAGAAAAGCCTTCAGCCAAAGCAATAGTTCATTAAACATCAGAGCATTCATTCTGGAGAAAAACCCTCTATATGCAATGAAGGTGGGAAAAGCCCTCAACCAGAAGGAAAACCTCATTAGCCACCTGAGAATAGATACTGGAGAGAAACCCTATGAATGTGATGGATGTGGGAAAGCTTTCATTCAGAAATCAAACCTCATTACACACCAGATGTAACGTTTGGGGAATTTGATGTAATTATGAATTCCAAAAATATAATTTGATCATACTTGTAAACTCTTCTGTTAATCTGGGCATGATTGGGGCATTGACTGGGCCAAGTCAGTAGGGCATTGAGGCCCAACCCTTATTGGGTGGGGGAATCTTATATAAAAGGCATGGCAAAGGACAGTTGAAGCAGAATATTTTTGACAAGCAGGTTTTTTTTTGTTTTAGAAAATGCCCCAGAAGAAGAAAAGCGAGCTGTTTGACTGATAGTCTTCAGCTTACCTTGTGGAGGAAGCAGAAGAGCTAAGCCCAGAGAGAAATGCAGCCCTGGGAAGAGAGGTACACAAGAAGCATGAACCCTGGCAAACGACAGCAGCTATCTTGCTCCAACACGTGGCAATGAACTTTGGTCAGAAGAAAATTAATGATTTATGGCCTGGTATCTGTGGACTTCAACCCCAAATACATACCCTTTATAAAGATTAACCCACTATTGGTATTTCACATTAGCACCACTTTGGCTGACTAATACATGAGAGAAGACAAACTGGAGAGAAACCTTATATCTGTAAGGACTCTAGGAAAGCCTCAATTAGCAAATCAAATCTCACTGACCGTGAGAAAATTCATAGTGGAGGGAAACCCTATGTGGTAGTTTGATTTAATTATGAATTCCAAAAATATAATTGAATCATGCTTGTAAACTGATCTGTTAATCTGGGCATGATTAGGTTAGAATTAGGGCATTGAGCCCCACCCCTTGGTGGGTGGAGAATTGAATATAAAAGGCAAGGCAAAGGACAGTTGAAGCAGTCTTTTGAGAAGAAGTTTTGATGTTAGAAAGAATGCCCCAGGAGAAGAGAAGCAAGCCGTTTGACTGATCGTCTACAGCTGACCTTGTAGAGGAAACAGGAGCTAAGCCCAGAGAGAGACGCAGCCCCGGGAAGAGAGGAACCCCAGAAGCCTGAACCGTGGCAAACGCCAGCAGCTGTCTTGCTCTAACACGTGGCAATGGACCGTGGTGAGAGAAGAAACTTAATGCTTTATGGCCTAGTCTCTGTGGACTTCTACCCCAAATAAATACCCTTTATAAAGACCAACCCATTTTTGGTATTTTACACTAGCATCCCTTTGACTGACTAATACAGAATTTGGTACCAGGAGTGGGGTAGTGCTTTTGTAATTGCCAAAATGTTGAAACGGTTTTATAAATGGGTAAGGGGTATTTTTTGGAGGAATTGCGAAATGCTTGATGGAAATGGCCTAGATCGCTTTGAAGAAACTGTTCATATCAATATGGACGCTGAAGAGACTTTCTATAATGCCTTAGAAGTAAATGATGAAACTTATTGGAAACTGGAGGAAAGGTGATCCGTGTTTTAAAGTTGCAGAGAACTTAACAAGATTAACTCCTGGTGTTATATGGAAGACAAAATTTAAAAATGGCAAACCAGAGCATTTAGCTAAAGAACTTTCCAAGGTAAACTCAGAGAATGTGGCTTGGCTTCTCCTTGTAGCTTATAGCAAAATACTAGACGAGAGAAATACACTAAGGACTGAACTTTTGGGCACAAAGAAAACAGAAACTGATTCTGGAACTTCCAAGTTTCTGGAAATCAAGTTCCAGATGAAAATACCCCATTTGAAGACTTTACCAAACTTGGAACTTGTAAATCAGAATTGAAGATGCAGTTATCTAGGAAAGACTTGTGGAAAGTCTTACTGTCTGATGGCTTGGACCTCTGCTTCCTGCATGCTAAACCAACAAAGTTTTTGAGAATGCTGTTTGAACAAGACCACTGTCAGCTTGGACAAAAGAGGACATGGAAAGGAGAGACTGAAGGAGAAAAAGCTTTAAGAAGAAAACCGTAGAAGCAAACATGTGGGATTAAGACATCTCCTTGGGCCAAAAGAGGAGCCCAACCCATATATACAGAAAGGGTGAGTTTTACCCAGCAATTGAAGAGGGTGGATGTCCCCACCTGATGTTCAGGAAGAGTTTTGCCACCCCAGGATACAGAGAGGCTAGAGCACATTCCTCAAAGATTAGGGTGGTTAATTTCAACACCCCATTGGTCTGAGAGGGGTGTACCTGTCCCCCATAGATTAGAGAAGGCCAGGTGGCCAACCTATTGCTCTGAGAGGGTTGAGCCTGTATGCCAAAGGTTAGGAAAGGTCAGGTGGTCAACTCGTTGCTCTGAGAGGGTTGAGCCTATACGCCAAAGTTTAGGGGGAATGTTGTCTTCATCTCCCTGTACTAGGGGGACTAAGACTCTAACCCAAAGATTGGGTAAGGTGTGGCAATCACCCCAACACTCTTGGAGTGTGAGGTCTGGAGCCTGGTAGACACCCAGATGCTTTATGAGGGTGGAACCAAGAAAATGGCCGCTGGGCAAGCCTGTGGAAAGGGTGGGTTCCCATGTGGCCCCAAGAAGAAGAAACCACAGTCTTAAGAATGACACTCAGACTTTGAAATCGAATAGAGGATACCCTGCAGGTTTACTGAACTTTAGAGGATCCATGACTCATGTTTAACATACCAATTTCTCCCTAAAATATTGAAAATGTTTATCTTTTGTCTTTCCATTAGTGTATTGGAAGCAGTTAAATGGTTTTGTAATATTCAGAGGTCTATAGCAAATAGGACTTTGCCTGAAGACAAACTGTATTTCTTTAAAATGATTTTGATATGATTTTGTACTTGGATTGTTACTGATTTAAGTTTTTTTTAAATATTGTAATGTATTTTTGGAATTCAGAGGGTGGAATGTGGCAGTTTGATGTAATTATGAATTCCAAAAATATAATTGAATCATGCTTGTAAACTGATCTGTTAATCTGAGCGTGATTAGGTTATGATTAGGACATTGAGCCCCACCCCATGTTCGGTGGAGAATCAAATATAAAAGGCAAGGCAAAGGACAGTTGAAGCAGTTTTTTGAGAAGAAGTTTTGATATTAGAAAGAATGCCCCAGGAGAAGAGAAGCAAGCCGTTTGCCTGATCGTCTACAGCTGACCTTGTAGAGGAAACAGGAGCTAAGCCCGGAGAGAGACACAGCCCCGGGAAGAGAGGAACCCCAGAAGCCTGAACCGTGGCAAACACCAGCAGCCATCTTGCTCTAACACGTGTCAATGGACTGTGGTGAGAGAAGAAACTTAATGCTTTATGGCCTAGTATCTGTGGACTTCTACCCCAAATAAACACCCTTTATAAAGACCAACCCATTTTTGGTATTTTACACTAGCACACCTTTGGTTAACTAATACATATGTAAGGAATGTGGAATAGCCTTCAGCCAGAGGCAGTATCTCATTAAACATTACAACATTCATACTGGAGAGAAACCCTGTGAATATAATGAATGTGAATCTCCAAAGAATGTCCCCATCCAGTCTGTGCAACTTGTTGCCAATGTTTTAAAGGAGCGGTTGTGACTGTGCAATTCAGGATATTTTTCTCCTCTGGAAAAGTGCACTTGCAGTTTTTTCTGAGATCTGCTCCTCCCACATCTTCTTCCACACTCATCTGTCTTCAATCTGTTACCACTAATTTATGCATCAGAACTCAAGATTTCTCTTAGTTCATGTAAAGATGGGCTTTCCACTTATTTCAAATTGTCCTGGTTGTTTTCACTGGTTCTTCACTCAATTACATTCTGGGTAATCATTTCAAAAATTATCATTTTAAAAACAATGCAGCCCATTATTGTAGCATTTTATTCTAAGGCACCCCATCCATTTATATTATTTCAGTTTCTTCAGCTGATTTTGATGTGGATTCAAGTTTAACAGACACAGAACTACAGTGGCCTGCTTTCTACTTAACTCCAATTTTCCTTATTATTTTAAATCAGAAATGATCCTCTCATAATTGGATGATATACTTCAAATCTTAAGTATTTTAAGAAGTTAGAAAATTTATATTCTTTAGTTGTACTACAATATTTTTCTCATATGTGATAGGGTGTTGGATGGATGAAACTAGAAAATGCATATATTTACAAACTGAAATTTGTCCCCAAATGAATCTGCCAAGGCAGATAACTCTGAGGGAAAAGGAATGGGGGTTGAGGCTAGAGAAGGAAGTTTGCTGTTTGCCATGAAAGAAATAAATTATTTTTATTTATTTTTTTTATTATGGGTAAAAATCAAAATTCTCACAATACATACAAACATTTGTAAAATGATATATAAATATATATACATATATGTGTATTTGCTTACAAAAATGTTATATATATATATATATATATATACATATATTTTAAGAGGTGCTTAGATTACCTAAAATATTACACGGAACCCACTGGGATTCCCATGTTGCCCACCTCCCACACCTTCCACCACATCCCACACAAACATCTCCCACAGTGTGGCCCACCAACCTCAATGAACTTACACATCCTGGAGCCTTGCCACCAACCATAGACCACAGTTCACACTGTAGACCACACTCTCTCCCACTCAGTTCTGAGTGGTGTGTGCTGATTTAAAATGGCCTACACCCATTGCCACAACAGTACTCAGGACAACCTCCAACTCCCAAAGAAGCCCCTGTAATTGAACTGCTCATCCCCTCCCTACCCAAAAACTGTCAAGTGGCCACTGGCTCCACCTCATTGTTATAATTTCTTGCATTGCAAAAATCACCATATGTGAGCAAGAGAATACCATCAAGTCCACTCTAGTCCATAGTTCTTCCCCCAATCCAAAGGCGACTGGGATGGTGATGTCCACTCCAACTCCAAGTGAGAGAGGG
>JAKSZT010000802.1:880888-997357 GCA_026826555.1 Tolypeutes matacus | reverse complement strand
GAACTATGGACTAGAGTGGACTTGATGGTATTCTCTTGCTCACATATAGTGATTCTTGCAATGCAAGAAATTATAACAATGAGGTGGAGCCAGTGGCCACTTGACAGTTTTTGGGTAGGGAGGGGATGAGCAGTTGAAATACAGGGGCTTCTTTGGGAGTTGGAGGTTGTCCTGAGTACTGTTGTGGCAATGGATGTAGGCCATTTTAAATCAGCACACACCACTCAGAACTGACTGGGAGAGAGTGTGGTCTACAGTGTGAACTGTGGTCAATGGTTGGTGGCAAGGCTCCAGGATGTGTAAGTTCATTGAGGTTGGTGGGCCACACTATGGGAGATGTTTGTGTTGGATGTGGTGGGAGGTGTGGGAGGTGGGCAACATGGGAATCCGAGTGGGTTCCGTATAATATTTTAGGTAATCTAAGCACCTCTTAAAATATATGTATATATATATATAAAAATAACATTTTTGTAAGCAAATACACATATATGCATATATATTTATATATCATTTTACAAATGTTTGTATGTATTGTGAGAATTTTGATTTTTTCCCATAATAAAAAAAAAAATAAAAAAAAATAAAAAAAACATATATATATAAAAAAAAATAAAAATAAAAATAAAAACAACTGAAAACTCAAAAAGAGAAACAAAACAACACATGACATACATTAACCCAAAGAAAAAATGACTGAAGTAAGAAATTCATTACGAGTAATAACACTGAATGTTAATGGATAAAATTCACCAATCAAAAGACACAGATTGGCAGAATGGATAAGAAAATATGATCCATCTATATGCTGTCTACAAGAAACCCACCTTCGACCCAGGGATTCAAGGAGGCTGAAAGTGAATGGATGGAAAAATATTTAACAAGCTAACAATAGCCAAAAAAGGACAGGAGTAGCTATTCTAATATCAGAAAAAATAGACTTTAAATGCAAAACTATTGTAAGAGACAAAGATGGACACTACATATTAGTAAAAGGAATAATCTCTCAAGAAGAGAGAACAATCATCAACATTTACGCACCTAATCGTGGTGCCTCAAAATACGTGCAGCAAACTCTGGAAAAACTGAGAGGAGAAATAAATTCCTCTACAATTATAGCAGGGGACTTCAACACACCACTATCATCATTAGACAGAATATCTAGGCAAAGAATCAATAAAGAAACGAAGGCACTCAACAATACATTAGAAGATTTGGACTTAATAGACATATACAGAACACTACACCCAAATAGAGCGGGATTTACATTCTTCTCCAGTGCACATGGAACATACTCCAAAATAGACCACATGCTAGGCTACAAAACAACACTCAATGAATTCAGAAAGAATGAGATTATACAATGTAATTTCTCTGACCACAATGAAATGAAGTTGGAAATCAGTAATGGCCAGAGAAAAAGGTTAGGCACAAGGATATGGAAGTTAACACACTCTTAGACAAACAGTGGGTCAAAGAGGAAGTTTCAAAATAAATCAGTAACTACCTTGAAACTAATGAAAACAACAACATAACATATCAAAACCTATGGGATGCAGTGAAAGCAGTCCTGAGAGGGAAGTTCATAGCCATAAATTCATATATTAAAAAAGAAGAAAGAGCTAAAATTGAAGACCTAACTGCACACTTGGAGGAATTGGAAAAACAACAACAAACTAAACCTAAAGCAAGTAGAAAAAAGGAAAAAACCAATTTTAGAGCAGAACTAAATGAAATAGAGAATAAGAAAGCACTGGAAACAATAAACAAAACCAAAAGCTGGTTCTTTGAGAATATCAACAAAATTGAAAAACCCTTAGCCAGACTAACAAAGAAAAAGAGAGAACAGATGCAAATACATAAAATAAGGAATGAGCAAGGTGATATCACTACTGACCCCACAGAAATAAAGAGTATCATAAGAGGATACTTTGAAAAATTATATGCCAACAAGAATGACAATTTAGAGGTAATGGACAAGTTTCTAGAAACCCACAAACAGCCGACATTGATGAAAGAAGAAATAGATGAACTCAGCAGCCCAATTACAAGTAAAGAGATAGAATCAATCATTAAAAACCTCCCAACTAAGAAGAGTCCGGGACCAGATGGCTTCACAGCTGATTTCTACCAAACATTCCAGAAAGAGCTAACACCAATTCTACTTAAGCTCTTCCAAAACATAGAAGTAGAAGGAATATTACGTAACTCATTCTATGGTGCCAACATTACCCTAATACAAAAAGCAAATAAAGATACCACAAGAAAGGAAAATTACAGACCAATTTCTCTAATGAACCTAGATGCTAAAATCCTTAACAAAATACTTGCTAATCGCATTCAACAACATATCAAAAGGATTATACACCATGACCAAGTGGGTTTCATCCCAGGTATGCAAGGATGGTTCAATATAAGAAAACCAATCAATGTAATACACCACATAAACAAACTGAAAGAAAAAAATCACATGATCATCTCTATAGATGCAGAAAAAGCATTTGACAAAAGACAGCACTCTTTCCTCATAAAAACACTACAAAAGAGAGGAATAGATGGAAACTTTCTGAAAATGATAAAGGGTATATATGAAAAACCCAAAGCTAACATCATTTTCAACGGTGAAATCCTAAAAGCCTTCCCTCTGAGATCAGGAACAAGACAAGGATGCCCACTATCACCACTCCTATTTAACATTGACTTAGAAGTACTTGCACGAGCACTGAGACAAGAAAAGGACATAAAAGGCATCCAGATTCGAAAAGAAGTAAAAATTTCATTATTTGTAGATGACATGATCCTATACATAGAAAGCCCTGAGAAATCGACAACAAGTCTTCTAGAACTTATAAAGGAGTTCAGTAATGTTGCACGCTATAAGATCAATGCTCAAAAATCAGTAGCATTTCTGTACACCAATAACCAGCAAACTGAGGAGGAAATCAGGAAAAAAATACCATTTACAACAATAAACAAAAGAATCAAATACCTAGGAATAAATTTAACTAAAGATGTAAAGGACTTATATACAGAAAACTACACAACACTGTTAAAGGAAATCAAAGAAGACTTAAATAAATGGAAAAATATTCCCTGTTCATGGATGGGAAGATTAAACATCATCAAGATGTCTATCCTACTCAAACTAATCTACAGATTTAATGCAATCCAAATAAAAGTCAACACTATATTTTTTAAGGAACTGGAAAAACTAACCACAAAATATATTTGGAGAGGCAAGAGGCCCTGAATTGCCAAAGATATATTGAAAAAGAAAAATGAAGTTGGAGGTATCACATTACCTGACTTTAAAACATACTACAAAGCTACAGTGATCAAAACTGCATGGTATTGGCACAAGGATAAACCTACTGACCAATGGAACCGGATTGAGAGTTCTGATATAGATCCTCGCATATACAGTCATCTGATATTTGACAAGGCCACGAAACCCACTCAGCTGGGAGAGAGTGGCCTCTTTAACAAGTGGTGCTTGGAGAACTGGATATCCATATCCAAAAGAATGAGAGAAGAATAGCATCTCACACCTTTTACAAAAATCAACCCAAGATGGATCAAAGATATAAATACAAGAGCCAAAACCATAAAAACCTTGGAAAATAATGTAGGGAAGCATCTACAGGACCTTGTAATAGCAAATGGTTTCATGAACTTCACAGCCAAAGCACGATCAGCAAGAGAAAAAATTGACAAATGGGATCTCCTCAAAATTAAAAACTTCTGCATCACTAAGGATGTTATTAAGAAAATAAAAAGGCAACCTACCCAATGGGAAAAAATATTCGTCAACCATATATCTGATAGGAGCCTAATATCCTGCATATATAAAGAAATCCTTCACCTCGAAAATAAAAGGACAAACAACCCATATAAAAAATGGGCAAGTGACCTGAAAAGACACTTCTCCAAGGAAGAAATACAAATGGCTAAAAAGCACATGAAAAAATGCTCAACATCACTTGCTATCAGGGAAATGCAAATCAAAACTACAATGAGATACCATCTTACACCCATCAGAATGGCAGCTATTAAAAAAACAGGAGACACTAAATGTTGGAGAGGATGTGGAGGAATAGGAACCCTCATCCACTGCTGGTGGGACTGCGGTATGGTCCAGCCACTGTGGAGGACAGTTTGTCGGTTCCTCAGAAAACTTGCAATAGATCTTCCGTATGATCCAGCAATTCCACTACTGGGTATATACCCAGAAGAACTGAAAACAAAAATACAAACAGATATATGCACACCAATGTTTATAACGGCATTGTTCACCATTGCCAAAAGTTGGAATCAGCCCCGGTGCCCATCAACAGACGAATGGATAAGCAAAATGTGGCACATACATACAATGGAATATTACTCAGTGGTAAGAAGGAACAAAGTGCTAACACATGGAATAACGTGGATGAATCTTGAAGACCTTATGTTGAGTGAAGCAAGCCAGGCACTGAAGGATGAACAGTATATGACCTCATTGATCTGAACTGAGGAAAGTGAGCAGTCTCTGAGAACCATTGTCTGAAAGATAGGTTAACAAAGGAGAGTAAGAGAAGAGCAGGCTTTGAGCCATCTCCCATATGGACATAATGTATGGTAAAGGGATAGAGTGTGGTTGCATGTTGGGGGATGGGGCAGATGAGCGGTGGTGTTCCTGGGTTTGGTGGTACAACACTGGGGAGTGGATGGTTTAGGAAGTGCTGGTTCAAATCCCCAGAGCATGCAACTGTGAATCTTGACATTCCATGGGTTAGGAGAGGGGGGTATCATGGGCCCTGGGGGGCTGGGGAGAAGGGAACAGTCAAGATCTAATGGGATGTTTGGTGGTCATGGGGAAGGCTTTTCATTACCTTTCAGTAATGGACACAGGACATGGTAAATATCATCAAAATTATTTAACTGTATCATCTAAATTGTAAACTATACTGTAAATCACTGACAATGTTTAGTTGCTATATTTTGCTATCTGCATAACAGTTATAACAATGCTAACAACCAAAAAAAAAAAGGAGGGGGAATTAATATGGGGTGGGGAAGCAGGGGTGGTTTGGTATCTGGGAGTCTCTGGCACTCCGTGTGTGACTTTGCTGTGACCTAAAACTTCTTTGAAAATTAAATGAAAAATTGGGAGACAATGGGGATTGAGAGGAGGAAGGTGTCATGGCACACCAGACATCTGATAACACAGTGATAAAGGGAAGGAAAAAAAGGGAAAAAAGAAGAGAGAAAGGAAATAAATTATTTTTATACACTTTGCATGGATAATTTGGTTATAATTTAAAAGAAATTATGAAAATAGCACACAATGGAATCATACATAGTGGTTCATTTAAAGATATTGATTTGTACCTGCATAATTTCTGGAGGGACACTTTCCCTCACCCTTAACAAATACAGCCCCCCATGTAGGAATCGTGCTTACCCACCTCGACCCCTTCCACAGCTGCCGGGATGGATGGAGACATCACTCAGCAAGAGTGGGCACAGAACACGAGGATCATGGATACGACCTTATTGATGCAACACCGCTCTCTACACGTGTCTGGTTAGAGGGCTGTTAGCTCCACAGGAGAAGGTGGACTTCCTACAGCTTACTCCACAGTGAATACCTGCTAGAGTGACTCACTACACTAACTGAGGCAGTGAGTTCTGAGCAGGGTTTTCTCCCAGTCCTCCTTTGTGCACCCACAACCTATCATGATGGTTTTCATTGGGGCTCTAAGAGTTTTGTTATCAAACAGAACAGTCCTTCTCTGGCTTGGAGAACTGCAGTGAACACTTGTTATATTCCTGCTTCTTCAGCTGTTCATCAGCTTCTTCCCATCCAAATCCTCTGTTCTCTTCGGGGATTGAAGAGGTCTGCAACATTTTCAATTCTGTTCAAAATGTGTTGAAAATTTTATATTTAATTAGTTTGAGAAATATCTAGCATCTGTACCCTCTGAGGTTTTCTGCTAACATGGCACTATCTCACAACTTTACTTCTATTCTAGTCTGGCCTAGTTCCCAGAACTTTCTGGGATTCCCTTTGTATTAATTAAGATCACTGACCTAATCTTGCTCATTCTGGTGATGTTATTGCTGTACCCAATGCTGTAATGTGAATTTTGACATTTCCTTCCTGGCACCAACAGTTTTCATCTTGGTATTGCTCTTTCTTTAGCTGCCCCAAGATTGCAGAAGGTGAATGTACAACTGGAAGCAGGAGACATGAGTCTGTGCCTGAGACCGAGGAGGGGTACAGTAAGAGCAGCCTCCTCAGAGAGTGAATGTTGGAGGCCAAGGAAAGGATGTAAGGGCAAAAGGAGCAGGAGCAGAAAGTTACCTGTCTGTGCTCTGACTCTTCTGCTGCACCTGATCCCAGGTCCTATGCTTTTATCTGCCCCTGCCCACCTGGCCAACCACTCTCTGAGGCAGGCAGGTACATCATACTCAGGCATCTGTGACTTTAGACTAGTCCCCAAACCATGTGACTCCCCTGCCTGACTCCCTGTGTTGTAGGCCTTGCTGGCAAAGACCACTTCCTCCTCTGTCTTACCAGTACTCATTCCTGCCTAGTCTGGAGACACCCACAGTTTACAGGTGAATTTCCTGGGCAGCAGCATCACACTGCCATTTGGGAACAGGGCAGCTGTCCATCACTGTGTCCCTAACTGTGAATTTGCCAGGTGCTGCTAATGCAAAATACCAGAAATAAGTTGGCTTTTATTGGAATTTATTAGGGTTAAATCTTACAGTTTTGAGGCTGTGAAAATTTCCAAATCAAGGCATCATCAAAAATGCTGTCTTAGCAAGGATCAGCTGCTCCTGGATGACTGCCAAGGCGAAATGTTGGTTCTGCCTCTCTCCCTCTGTCTTCTCTTCCAAACTCATTTTCTCACTGAGCTCAGCAGTGGGCCATCAGACACAGTTGCTCACACCTCTACTTTCTCCTCCGGCCTGGATGTCTTCAACTTCAAGCTGTTCCATGTCTCTGGCCTCTGGCTTCTCCCACAACCACTCAGGGTTTCTGTGTCTCTCCACAGCTGTAGGACATCCTGGAACCCTCTCCCACATGGCAAGGTAAACATGGCAGCAATCTTTCTCTTTGTGTTCCGTGTATGTAAGATTCAACACAATGACTGGGGTCCAACCTCGTGCCTGAATTCTAATCAGAGGCCCCTTAACTAAATTAAAGCCATCTAACAAAAAATGACCTAATCAAAATGTCCCTTATCTGAATCTCACCAAAATGTCCTACATACAAAAGGCTCACACACACAACAATGGTTCCATACGTACATACTTTTCCAGGGCCCACACAAGACTCAAATGAGGGCATTAACCCAGGGCACGGGGATCAGAAAGGGTCTCCTAAGTCTGGGAGAAATGGGAACTCATGAAGCAGAAGCTGTACTTTTTGTGTGGCCATCATTGAGCAAAATGGGGTGCTGACCGCCAATTCACTGATCCCTAGAATGTGTCCAAGATGAACTTAAAATATTGTACTTTCTCCACCAAATCTTAGCTCCAAAATCAGGTGTGTAACTTAAGAAGCATGCCATTATTCCCATCCCCAGAGCCAGAGCACACAGACTTTGCCTGGGTTGGGGGGGCAGGAAGGAGGTTGTAAAACAGAAAGCTCCTAATTTCTTCTACAAAGAACTGATTACATTACAACAGAATGGAGAAATTCAACCCTAAGCATGCTCAGTGGAAATTGTCGAGGTCCTGAGATTTAATTCATCTCAATCCTTCAGGAAGAAGTGCAATACATACTGTTACAGATGAGTAAAATCAAATAAAGTCATGACTTCCAGGAAGATGGCAGACTAGTAAAACAGGGGAATCACTTCTACAGAAAAATAGCTAGAGAACAGGGTGACACCACCCCGAAGTAGATCTTCTAGGGTTTACGACAGCAGTCTGCACACCACCCAGAGGAGAGTAGGGCAAAACAGGGAAATCACAATGACAGAACAAGAACTGTGAGTTGGAACCAGCAGTGGCTGCTGCTGCAGGCACCTCCCCCACACTCTTTAGAATTCTCGTGCCTCTGGGCCTGTGGCTACAGACAAAGGGGGCTACAGGGATCTACCACTCCCAGAAAAGGGAGAGAGAGGGACAGAGCCTTAGGCTGACTCAGGTTCAGACCTGCAAATTTGGGCTGTGGGGCCCCATGGAGCCTTACACACAGTAGTTTGCCCTGGGACCCCAGGAAGGACTGGAGAAATCCGACCCTTGCAACCTCCCTCTCTTCTAGCCTGGACTAATTGCTGAGGACTCCACAGAAGAGGGGAGAGAGAGCCTGGGGCTGACCATGTTTTTGACTCACAGGTTTGGTCTGCCCTGTCCTGAGAGCTTTCCAGGCTGGGTGCCATTCTTTGCCTTGGAGCCTACAAGGGCTAAAAATATACAAACCTCCCAATCTCCTCCACTACTAACAGGGACTGATTGTTGAGGATTCAGAGGCAAGAGTAAATATTTCCTAGCTTGTCAAAGGGAGTGGGATACCAGAGAAGACTGGAGAACTGTCCCATGAAGTATGAATTACAAGGCTCTTAGCCTCCAGACAGGAATCTCTACCACATTGATCTGGTCTGTGTCACAACAATTACACATTGAATTGAGCTGCCAATGCACACCATCTCCTGGGAGACCAAGGAAGTGCACATAAGAAAATTAATAAGTATGAGAGGATTTTCTGGGCCTCTATAGCCTCCCTAACCAAGGCCCTAGGAAACAAACCTACAACCAATAACTGGGTGCAGTGCCCAGTTTTGAGCAACCAGCAGGACAATCTTAACATTCAAGGTTGAGACAAATATCAAAGAGCTGTGGTAACTCACAACCTCCTGCCACTAAAACCCTATTAAAGAGAAAGAGATAGAGCATCTAAGTAAAATACAACCTAACCAGATGCATAAACACCAGCAAAAATTATGAGCCATACTAAGAAAATAGAAGACATGGCTCAAGAAAAGGAATACATCAAAGTACAAGAAGAGCTGCAGAACTTGAAAGAACTAATCAGTGAGATGAGCACAAATTTCCAAAATCAAATTAATGAGATGAAAGAAAATATAGTTAAAGGGATAAATGACATCAAGAAGACATTGAGCAAATGCAAAGAAGAATTTGAAATCCTGAACAAAAATGTTACAGAGTTCATGGGAATCAAAGACACAATAGGTGAAGTCAAAAACATATTTGAGGCATACAACAGCAGACTCGAAAAGATAGAAGAAAGAAAAAGTGATACCAAAGGTAGATCAGCTAAAATTGAAGAGAGAAAAGAACAGAGAGAGAAAAGAATGGAAAAAATTGAGCAGGGGCTTAGAGAGTTGAATGACAACACAAAACACAACAACATACGTGTCATGGGGGTTCCAGAAGGGGAAGAGAAAGGAAAAGGGGCAGAAAGAGTATTGGAGGAAATAATAGCTGAAAATTTCCCAACTCTCACAAAAGAAATGAACTTATATATCCAAGAAGCACACTGTACCCAATGAGAATAAGTCCAATTAGACCTATGCCAAGACACACACTATCAGAATGTCAAATATAAAAGATAAAGAAAAAATTCTCAGAGCAGCAAGAGGGAAGCAAACAATCACATACAAAGGATGTCCATAAGACTTAGTGCAGATTTCTATTCAGAAACCATGGAGACGAGAAGACAGTGGTATGATACAATAAGGAAAGTGAAAGAGAAAAACTGCCAGCCGAGAATTCTTTATCCAGCAAAACAGTCCTTCAAATATGAAGGTGAGTATAAAATATTCACAAAGAAACAGAAACTAAGAGAGTTTGCAAAAAAGAATCCACCTTTGCAGGAAATATTAAAGGAAGCCTTAGAGCTTGAAAGAAAAAGACAGGAGAGAGAGGCTTGGAGGAGAGTATAGAAGAAAGAAAAGCAGAAAGGATAACAAAAATAGTAAAAAGAGAGACAAAAACAAGATGGCATAGGAAAACCAAACAATAGAGTGGAGGAAATAAATAGTGCATTTTCAGTAATATCATTGAATGTGAATGGATTAAATTCCCCAAACAAAAGATACAGGCTGACAGAATGGATAAAAAACATGAGCCATTCATATGATGCTTACAAGAACCTCACCTCAGACCCAGGGATACAAACCGCTGAAAGTACAAGGTTGCAAAGAGATACTCCATGTGAATAGTTAACAGAAAAGAGGAGGGGTAGCTATACTAATATCAGACAAAACAGACTTTAAATGCAAAAAAGGGATAAGAGATATGGAAGGCCATTATATATTAATAAAAGGGATGATCCTCCAGGAAGATATAACAGTCATAAATATCTATGCACCTAACCAGGGTGCCCCAAAACATATGAGCAAAACTCTGGCAAAACTGAAAGGAGAAATAGACATTTCTACAATAATTGTCAGAGGCTTCAACACCCTTCACACATCATTAGATATAACAACTAGACAGAAGATCAACAAGGAAACAGAGAACTTGAACAATATGATAAACAAGTTAGACCTAACAGACATATACAGAACACTGCATCCAAACTCAGAGGATTATACATTCTTCTCAAGTGCCCATGAATCTTTCTCCAGGATAGACCACATGTTAGGTCACAATTCAGCTCCCAATAAATATAAAAACATTAAATTATACAAAGCACCTTCTCAGATCATAATGGAAGGAAACTAGAAATCAATAACAAACAAGAAAGTAGTAAATTTGCAGATATGTGGAGATGGAACAACATACTCCTAAATATTTGGTGGATCAAACAAGAAATTGCAAGTGAAATCAATAAATATATTGAGACAAATGAAAATGAGAATACAATGTATCAAAACTCAAGGGATACAGTGAAGGCAGTCTTGAGAGGGAAATTTATAGCCCTAAAAGCCTATATTAAAAAACAAGAAAGAGCTAAACTCAAAGATTTAACTGAACAACTGGAGAAACTAGAAAAAGAACAGCAGACCAATTCCAAAGCAAGCAGAAGGAAAGAAATAATAAAGATTAGAGCAGAAATAAATGCAATTGAGAACAGAAAAACAATAGAGAAAATCAACAAAACCAAAAGCTGTTTCTTTGAGAAGATCAAAAAATTGACATACCCCTCGCTAGACTAACAAAGAAAAAAGGAGAGAAGATGCAAATAAACACAATCAGAAATGAAAGTGGAGAAATAACCAATGACCTCACAGAAATAAAATAATCATAAGAGTATATTATGAGAAACTATATGCCAACAAACTAGACAACCTAGATGAAATGGACAAATTTCTAGGAACATATAACTAACCTACACTGACGCTACAAGAAATACAAGAACTTAATAAACCAATCACAATTAAGGAGATTGTACCCGTCATCAAAAATATCCCAGCAAAGAAAAGTCCAGGACCACATGGCTTCACAGGTGAATTCAACCAAGAATTTCAAAAAGAACATTAATCCTGTCTAAACTCTTCCAAAAATTTGAAGAGGAGGGAAAATTACCCAACACATTTTATGAAGCCAAAATCGCCCTAATACCAAAGCCAAATAAAGATTCCACCAGAAAAGAAAATTACAGACTAATCTCTCCAATGAATGTAGATGCAAAAATTCTCAACAAAATACTTGCAAATCGAATCCAACAGCATATCAAAAGACTTATACATCACGACCAAGTGGGATTTATTCCTGGTATGCAAGGCTGGCTCAACATAAGAAAATCAATCAATGTAATACACCACATTAACAAATTGAAGGAAAAAAACACATGATCATCTCAATAGATGCAGAAAAGTCATTCTACAAAATCCAAAATGCTTTTTGGATAAAAATACATCAAAAGATAGGAATAAATGGAAAATTCCTCAATATGATAAAAGGCAAATATGAAAAATCCACAGGCAGCATCATACTCAATGGGGAAAGTTTGAAAGCTTTCCCTCTAAGATTGGGAACAAGACAAGAATGCCCACTGTCACCACTGTTATTCAACATTGTACTAGAAGTTCTAGCTAGGGCAATTAGAAAAGACAAAAACATTAACGGTATCCAAATAGGAAAGGAGAAAGTTAAATTCTGACTGTTTGCAGATGACATGATCCTATACTTAGAAAATCCTGAAGTAACCACGACAAGCTACTTGAACTAATAAATGAGTTAAGCAAAGTGGCAGGACACAAGATCAACACGCAAAAAATTGGTATTGTTTTTGTACACTAGTACTGAACAACCTGAGGAGGCAATCAGTTGGAAAATTCCATTTTCAATAGCAACAAAAAGACTCAAATAACTAGGAGTTAATTTAACCAAAGAAGTACAGGACCTATATACAGAAAACTACAAAACAATGCAGAAAGAAATGAAAAAAGACCTAAACAAATGGAAAGACATTCCATGTTCATGGATTGGAAGAATAAATATCTTGAAGATGTCAATCTTGCCAAAACTGATTTATAGATTCCATGCAATACCAATCAAAATAGCAAGACCTTACTTTACAGAATTAGAGAAGGCAATTACCAAATTCATCTGGAAGGGTCAGTGTACCTGAATAGCCAAAAGCATTCTAAAAAAGAAGAGCAATGTGGGAGGAATTTCACTGCCTGACCTTGAAACATATTACAATGCTCCAGTGGTCAAAACAGCATAGTTCTGCCATAAAGATAGACACATCGATCAGTGGAATAGAATTGAGAACCCAGAAGTATACCGTCACCTATACACTCAATTGGTTTTTCACAAAACTACCAAGCCCACAGTAATGGGGAAAAAATGTCTCTTTAACAAATGGTGTTGGGAGAACTGGATATCTATAACCATAAGAATGAAAGAGCACCCCTATCAAACCCCCTATACAAGAATCAACTCAAAATGGATCAAAGACCTAAAATAAAATCCAGGACCATAAAACTACTAGGAGAAAATGTAGGGAAACAACTTCAAGACCTTGTAGTAGGTGGTGGTTTCTTGGACCTCACACCCAAAGCACGTGCAACAAAAGAAAAAAATAGATAAATGGGACCTCCTCAAAATTTAAAACTTTTGCACCTCACAGGACTTTGTCAGAAAGGTTAAAAGGCAGCCAACTCAATGGGAAAAAAATATGTGGAAATCACATATCTGAGAAGTGTTTAATATCCAGTATATATGAAGAGATGTTACAACTCAACAATAAAAAGATAAATGACCCAATTAAAAAATGGGCAAAAGACTTGAATAGACATTTCTCCAAAGAAGAAATACAAATGGCAAAAAAATAACCCATGAAGAAATGCTCAATATCACTCATGATTAGGGAAATGCAAATCAAAATTACAATGAGATATCATTTTACACCTATCAGAATGGCCATTATTAAAAGGACACAGAACTACAATGTTGGAGAGGATGTGGAGAGATAGGAACACTTCTTCACTGTTGGTGGGAATGCAGAATGATTCACCCACTATGGAGGATTGTTTGGCAGTTCCCAAAGAAGTTGAATATAGATAGCCACGTGCCCTGCAATACCACTATTGGGTATATACCCAGAAGAACTGAGAGCAGTGACACGAACAGACATCTGCACACCGATGTTCATAGCAACATTATTCACCATTGCCCAAAGTCAGAAATAACCCAGGTGTCCATCAACAGATGAATGTGTAAACAAACTGTGGTCTGTTCACACGATGGAATATTATGCAGCTGTAAGAAGAAATGAAGGTGTAAAGATTATGGCAAAATGGAAAAACCTGGAGGACATTATGGTGAGTGAAGCAAGCCAGACACAAAAGGCCAAATACTGTATGAATGCATTAATATGAACCAAATATATTGTGTAATGTCTTGTTTGAAATAAACCAAATTTATATGTATCCATTACATTTAATTGAGAAATGTGTATATTTGTTCATCTGTGTTTACTTTTTAGTTTTTAATGGTTTATATTTTCAATTATTAAATGTACAAAGTTTAAAAAGAAATAAAAGTAAAAAAATAAAGAAATCAACAACAACAACAGAAAAAAGCTAATGTTTGCTAGCAGCAACTCACTTTAAAAGAAAAGTAAAAGAATATTTTTAGGCAGAAAGAAAATAATCTCAGAAGTTTCAAGGTTCAGGATGGATTGAAGAACAATATCTGTTAATAAAATTCATATATCTAAATGACTATTGAATGGAAAAGTAATAATGATATCCATGGCCTAGGACATCAATAAAGTGTTAAAATACACCACAAAATAATATGTAGCATAAGATGGGTAAATGGATATGTAACAGTTTGAAATCATTATGAATTCAAAAAATAGATATTCGATTATGCTTGTAAACTTGTTTGTTAATCTTGGCATAATTAAGTTATGATAAGGGCGTTGTCTGGGCCATAGTCAGTAGAAAGTTGAGACACGCCCCTTGTTGGGTGGGGTCACATATAAAAAGACATGGCAAAGGAGAGAACTGGAGTATTTTTGATGTAGGAATTCTGATGAGCAAGGACAGAAAGCCCTGGGGAAGAGACAAGCCATTCACCTGATAGTTCACAGATGGCCTTGTGGAGATAGGTAAAGTTTAGAGAAACTCATAGTCTACAGGTGATCTTGTGGAGGAAACAGAGGAGCTGAGCCCAGAGAGAAATTCAACCCTGCGAAGAGAGGAACCCAATAAACCAGAACCCTTCCAAATGTTGGCAGCTATCTTGCTCCAAGATGGGGTAACAGACTTTGGTGAAGGAACAAACATATGCTTTATGGCCTGGTAATTGTAAGATTCTACCCCAAGTAAATACCCTTTATAAAGACCCAGAAATTTCTGGTATTTTGCATTAGCACAACTTTGGCTGTGTAATACAGGATATAAAATGTTTTGAATTGCGTTATTTGACCAGTCAATAATAAATAATAAGTGCAGATTTGGAAAGGCACACAAAACTGATATAATTTCCCTGGTAAACTTTAAAGAATTTTAATTAGTGCATCTCATCCAAGTAAATAGAAGAAAATAACTGAACAACAATAGTCAGTCCAAAATAAAATATTCAGGATTTCGTGGGTTGACATGTTGGCTTTGGTCTGGGGCCACCTTACTCATGCATCTTTGGAAGCTGCACTTTTCTTCTCCTTCAGAAGCCTGAAGATTCCAGGGTTGATTTATGTGCTGTTGTTTTGTCCCCATGATAAATCAAGTGTTGTATCACTTCCCCATTTCCTAGTTATGAAGTCACCAAACTGGATGTGATGCTCCTTTGAAGCAAGAAGAACCATGAATGATAGAACAAATAAAAAGGAGATATTGTTGCGCTTCCCAAATTGGAGAGTTAGATGATTGATATTTGATCTTTCCTCTTTTCTAATGAACACATTCAATGCTATAAATTTCCCTCTAAGCACTGCTTTTACTGCACCTCACAAACTATGAAGAAGCATAGGACATTAAGAAGCATCAAAAACCACATAACAAAAGGCTTGTGAGTGAAGCTATATCCACTTCCAAGACAGTACAGATTAAAGCTGAATTCAGAGAATGTAAGAAAGTTGGGAAAATATTTTGCTGCGTGCAAGCATTGTTTCCTCAATATAACACGTCTATGAATGTAACTTCTCTTTAAGGGAATGTGCATCATGGTAACTTAAGCATGAGTTAATCTATGTAAGGAGAAAAGAATGAAGGCAATGAGTTTTACCAGTTTGTGCCACATGGTAGTCCTCCCCTTTAAGTGTAATGAGTGTGAAGTTTTCTTGGAAATTCAACCTCAGGAGATACCTGAGAATTAATCCTTCAGAGAAACCATTTGGGATTTCATGAATTTGGGAAGGCTAGAGTCACATCAAAGAAACATGCAGGAGTAAAACCCTGTGTATGAAAGGAATATTGGAAATTCTTCAGCCAGGCATTAAATCTCAGTGAGCATGAAATATTCATACATTGGTTAGTATCGTAATGAACATGGGAATGCTTCCATCTGAAGTAAAACCTCATGGAATATGAGAAAATTCAAACTAGAGAGAAACCGTATGAGTGTCCTGAAGGTAGTCTGCTCTTTATAGTCATTTTTTACTCTTCATTTTAAAAGTCATACAGGGAAACAAGCATAGAAATGTAATACATGTGGGAAAATTTTCAACCTGACAGAAAACCTCTTTATTCATTAGAAAATTCTTACTGAAGAGAAATCATATATATGTGGGAAAGCTTTAATTCAAATGTCAAATCTGAGATACAAGAGATTTCCATTTTGGGTAATCTAAGCACTTCTTAAAATATATGTATATATATATATATATATAATAACATTTTTGTAAGCAAATACACATATATGCATATATATTTATATATCATTTTGCTAATGTTTGTATGTATTGTCAGAATTTTGATTTTTACCCACAATAAAAATAAATTAAAAATTAAAAAAAATAGAGATTTCCTACTGCAAAGAAAGTCTATGCAAGTAAGGCATGTGAAAAATCCTTTAGGTACAAATCATATCTCCCAGAACATGAAAAAACACATAGTGGACAGAAACAAAATTTAATGTAAAGAATGCAGAAAAGCCATCAGCCAAAAGCAACAGTTCATTAAACATCAGAGCATTCATTTGGGAGAAAAACCCTATATATGCAATGAATGTGGAAAAACCTTCAACCAGAAGGAAATTCTCAATAACCATCTGAGAATACATACTGGAGAGAAACCCTATGACTGTGATGGATGTGGGAAAGCTTTCATTCAGAAATCAAGCCTCATTACACACCAGAGAAGACAAACTGGAGTGAAACCCTATATATGTAAGGAATGTGGAATAGCCTTCAGCCAGAGACCGTATCTCATTAAACATTACAACATTCATACTGGAGAGAAACCCTGTGAATATAATGAATATGAATCTGCAAAGAATCACCACTTCCAGTCTGTGCAACTTGTTGCCAATCTTTTAAGGAAGTGGCTGTGACTATGCAATTCAGGATGTCTTTCTCCTCTTGGAAAAGTGCACTTGCAGTTTGTTCAGAGATCTGATCCTCCCACATCTTCTTCGACACTCAGCTGTGTTCAATTTGTTACCACTAATTTATGCACCAGAACTCGAATTTTTCTTAATTTATATAAAGATGGGGTTTCCACTTATTTAAAATTATCCTGGTTATTTTCACTCGTTCTTCAATCGATCACATTCTGCGTAAGCATTTAAAAATTACCATTTTAAAAATAATGTTTCCCATTTTTGCAGCATTTCTTATAAGGTACCCTAACCATTGATATTTTTTTCAATTTCTTCACCTGATTCTGATGTGGATTCAAGTTTAACAGCCACTGAACTACAATGGCCTGTTTTCTACTTAACTCCAATTTTCCTTGTAATTTTAAATTAGAAATGATCCTTTAATAATTAGACAATATATTTCTAATCTCAAGTATTTTAAGAAGTTATAAATTTTATTTATATTCTTAACCTGTACTCCAATATTTTTCTCATATGTAATAGGGGGTGGGATGGATAAAGCTAGAGAATGCATGTACTTACAAGCAGAAAATTGTACCCAAAAGGATCTGCCAATGCAGATAATACTGAAGAAGGAGGAATGGGGGTTGTGGCTACAGAAGGAATTTGGCTGTGCACTGCATCAGACATAAATTATTTTTATATCCTTTGCACGGATAATTTGGTTATAATTTAAAAGAAATTATGAAAATAGTACACAATGAATTCATACAAAGAGGTTGGTTTGAACATATTTATTTGTATCTGCAACATTACTGAGGGGGCACTTCCCATCAGTATTGCAAATACTGTCCCCCATAAAGGAAAGGTGCTCACTCGCCTCCGCCCCCTCCCCAGCTGACTGAGTGGTTGGAGGCCTCACTCAGCAAGAGAGAGCACAGAGCCCGAGGAGCCTAGACACGACGATGTGAAGTCCACACTGCTTTCTACACTTGTCCGGTTAGAGGGCTGTTAGCACCACAGGAGAAGACTGACTTCCTGCTGCTTACTCCAAAGTGAAGACCAGCTAGAGTGACTCACATCAGTAACTGTCACTGTGAGTGCTGAGCAGGTCTTTCTCCCTGTCCTCCTTTGTGGATCAAGATCCTATTAAGATGGTTTTCATTGGGGCTCTGAGAGTTTGGTTCCCAAACAGGAAATTCCTTCTCTGGCTTGAGGGACCTGCAGTTAACACGTGTTACAGTCCTGCTTCTTCAATTCTTCATCAGCTTCTTCCCATCCAAACTCTCTGTTCTCTTCTGGGATTGAAGAGGTCTGCATCATTTCCAACACTGTTAAAAATGTGTTGAAAATTTAATATTTAATTAGTCTGAGAAATATCTGGCATTGGCACCCTCTGAGGTTTTCTACAAACATTAAACCATCTCACAACCTCACTTTGATTCTTGTCAGCTGTATGTCCCAGGGCTTTCTGGGATTCCAGTGCTATTTTTTTAGGGTCACTGGCCTAATGTTGCTCATTCTGGTGATGTTATTGGTTTAGTCAATGCTGTAATGTGAATTTTGACATTTCCTTCCTGACACCAACAGATTTCATCTTGGCATTGCTCTTTCTTTAGCTGCCCCAAGATTGGAGAAGGTGAATGTAGAACTGGAAACAGAATGCCTGAGTCTGTGCCTGAGACCCAGAAGTGGTACAGTAAGAACAACCTCCTCAGGGGTCAAAGCTGGAGGCCAAGGGAAGGAGGGACAGGCAAAGGAGCAGGAGCAGGAAGTCTCCACTCTGTGCCCTGACTCCTCTGTTGTACCAGACCCAATGTCCCATTCTTTTATCTGCCTCTGCCAACCGCCCAATCCCTGCCTGAGCCAGGTACATCATAGGAGTATCTGTGACTTTATAAAAGTCATGAAACAATGTGACTCCCCTGCCTGACTCCTTTTTTTGCAGGCCTTGCTGGCCAAGAGCACTTCCCCCTCCATCTTACAAGTACTCAATCCTGCTTAGTCTGGAGACAACCACAGTTTATAGGTGAATTCACTGGACAGCAGGATAACACTGCCTTTTGGGAACAGGGCAGCTCTTCAACCCTGTGTCCCTAGCTGTTTGTGTTTGCCATGCGCTGCCAATGCAAAATACTAGAAATAGGTTGACTTTTATTGGAATACATTAAGATTAAAGCTTACATTTCTGAGGCTGTGAAAATGTCCAAATCAAGGCATCATCAAAAATGCTGTCTTAACAAGGTTCAGCTGCTGCTGGGTTCTTCCCAAGTTAAAATGTTCAGCCTGCCTATCTCTCTTTGCCTTCTCCTTCAAACTCACTGTCCCTGAGCTCAGCAGTTGGCCATCAGACACAATTGTTCACACCTCTCCCTTATCCTCTGGCCTGGATGTCTTCAGATTCAAGCTGCTCCATGACTCCAGCCTCTGGCCTCTCCCTCAGCCTCTCAGGGTTTCTGTGTCTCCCCACAGCTGTAGGAGATCCTGGAGCCCTTTCCCACATGGTAGCATACTTTCTCTGTGTGTTCCTTGTATATAGGGCTTCCGCACAATGATTGGGGTCCATCCTGGTTCCTGAAATCTAATCAGAGACTTTTACTAAACTAAAGCATTCCAACAAACTGTGACCTAATTGAAAACTCCCTTATCTGATTCTAACCAAAATGTCCTACATAAAAAATGCTTACACACACAGCAATGTGTTACTAAGAAGGTACTTTTCTGGGGCCCACACAAGACTCAAACGAGGGCATTAACCAAGGCACAGGGATCATTAGGGATCTCCTAAGTCTGGGAGAAATGGGAACTCATAAAGTAGTGGCTGTACTTTGGGGGTAACCATCATTGAGCAAAATGGTGTGTTAGCCACCATTGCACTGAGAAGTGGAACACTTCATATAAATAACAACTCCTAGGAGAAAAATTTAATGGAAACTTTATTAGCAACCGGGGTGTGCTCTTTAGTTAGAACCACGCCTAAATTCTGGAGGCTGCAGCCTTTATAGACTTTCTTCCAGTGCATGCCAAATTTTCCCGCATGTGCCAAGAGACAGGATTGGTAGGTTTAAACATATACATTTCTATATACAGTTCTGAGGAAAGCAAGCAAACAGAATTACATAGGTGTATATTTGCCGTTAGTATCGCAGCAGTGGGGGGGCAGTGAATAACCTTTTCCCAGCACGAGTGGCACCATTCCTGCATTAGGCCCGCCTTTCCCCCATTAGGCCCAGAAGGGTGTCTGGATTTTTAATGATGACACATATTTTATAAGCTTGGGGTTCCTGCTGGGAAGAATTGGTGTGGTCTTGTTTCCTTTTCATTCCCTACTCCTCTAAAGGCATTAGTCTAACCATTGCCTCTGCATCAGTAGCAAGAGGTGTGTAGTGAGAGTGTAGCACCATTAGTTTTACTGCCTGTATACTCTTATGAATATAGGAAGTGAGACAGTTAATGGAAAGAGGGACCACTAGAAATCCTAGCATAATGAGGACAAGTGGGCCTGCAGCAGTGGTGAGTAAGGTAGTTAGACATGGAGACCACAAACACAGGCTTTCATACCAGTTTGTACTTATTGTTCTGAGTTCTTCTCATTCCTGTAGCCAATTTCTGACTAATGAGAGGCTTTCTTTTATCACTCCTGAGAGGTTAGCGTAGAATCAGCAGGTTTCATCTAGGGCTAAACATAGTCCTCCCTGCTTTAAGAATAATAGATCTAACCCATGCCTATTTTGCAAGAACCTTTTTGGCCAGAGATGATAAGGAATTTTTGAGATGACTAACTGATTTTTCTAACTCTTTTAGGTCTAAGTCAACTTGAGTGGATAAGGTGTTAAAATTTTCTTTACCAGTGATCTTGGCTGCTGTCCCCAAGACTGCTGACCCAACAATCTCAAGGCCGACCATAATTGGAATGAGAATAGGAACTCATTTAAACTGACTCATAGTTCTAAAATGCTCACAGCCTCCTTCTCCTGAATACCAGTATACTTGTGGGATGATATGCACCAGGATGCAAATGACTGGGTCTTTTTCAGACATAGATTGTGAAAATTTTTTGGGGGAGAAACAAGGGCTGATTCCTTGGGTACAGGAGCACCAGGTGCCATTGCGGGCTTTCCAATAATAGCATTCATCTGATTCATCAGAGAAAACAGCTGACAAACAGTGGGTGCCTAGGAGGTTTGCATTGATTTTGCTTGAGAAGGGGGTGAAACAGGGGTTGCTACCTTGTGTAACCATTGGGGAGTTTGATGTAATTATGAATTCCAAAAATGTGATTGAATCATGCTTGTAAACTGATCTGTTAATCTGGGCATGATTAGGTAAGGATTAGGGCGTTGAACCCCACCCCTTGGTGGGTGGGGAATTGAATATAAAATGCAAGGCAGAATCGAGGACAAGATGGCGTTGGTGTAGGAGGGCGCACACTGCAAGCTCCCAGAGTGAGGCGGATTGTGGACGGGGTCCTGCCGGGGCGTCTGTGCTGTGCACGTGTGGAGTGAGAGGCTTGGGACATCTATCTGCGCGGATCGGCGGCGTGGACCGAACGGTGGAGATTCGTGAGTTTTGAGGCTGCCGGTGGAGGTTGGCACAGGCGGCTGGGCCACGCGGTTAGGGGAAAAAAAAATAAAACGGCCATTTGGAGCCACGGGCGGGGCGAATAAGTTTTATTTTCTGGGGATCTGGCTGCCTGGCACCCCTTGGACCTTGTGTGAACAGAGCAAACGAGCTAGTCAGCACCTGGTGAACCGGAGGGGGGATTTTGGTCAGGGAACGGAGCTGATTTCCTTAGCCACCCAGGGATAAGACCCGGGCTGCTGCGGAGCCAGGAGGAAAGGACACTTCCCAAAAAAGGGAGGGTTCGGTTGAAAGACAGGGAAGGGTATTTTATATTTTTAGACATTGATCTGGCTGCCTGCACCGCCCCGTGGCTTTGGGGAGCAGATAAGCCGAACTGAAGCAGCACCAGGCTGAGAGCAGACGCAAATCTGCATTCAAACTGATTTACTGAGCAGCTTGGTGACGCTGGAGCTCGGCGCCAGAAGGGGCGAAATCCGCCATCTTTAGCACTCCTCACTGACTAACATCAGAGTTTCAGCTAATCTGGGGAGTCCAGAAAGTGGGACGTGCTTGATTAATTTCCATGGGCCCAGCTAGGGTCCCTTCCGTAAGGGGGTTGGTCGAGAGGAGGAATTATTTTGGGTCCTGCATTTGGCTAAAAAAAAAAAAAAAAAAAGTGAGGTCACCTCAACAAATGAAAAATAAATTCTCTTTAATTTAGTTTAATAGCAAAAGCTGCTTCAGGACATGCATATAGAACCCTGTGGGGAAATTGATTGATAAACACAAGTAGGCAGGAAGGATCCACGTGGACCCTAGGGGAATCATTGACCCCCCTTAGCTCTGTTTGACTGCTTGCCTGTGTGGATCTTTGGTTTCTATCTGTTACTTTCTGGTCTATTGCTATTATTCCCATTTTCCTCCCCCCTTCCTTTTTTCTTCTATTTTTTTTTAAATAAGTGCTGCCAGTTGGTCGCTTCTTTGCTGGGCTTCTTATTCAGTAATTTCCCACTCACTGTATACATTGATTCTGTATTACAAACTATCGCTTATACTTCCTGGATGATTCTGCCTTCTGTTTTCTGTTGTGGCTCTTAGAGACAACATTTTTTCATAGGACCACAACTTAAGGGTGTCAATTTCTATGCCATCTATTTTGTTTTCTTCTTCTTCTTTTTTCTTTTTTTTTTATTAGTATTAACTTTTTCCATTCAGACCTTTCTCTACTATTTCTCTCCCTCCTCATAATTTTAGCCTTCTAAATCACTATATATATATATATTCCTCCATTTGTTTTCCCAGTCCATTGTAGGAACTCCATATTTTTTCCTAGTACTCTATACTGCCTACACAATTTAAATATTCATCTCATGAAGTCTAATTTTTTCCCTATTCTAACTTTTATGAATATTTTTCTTAAACTTCTGCCTTCCTTACATCTTTTGATTCCTGTGGCCCTAACCTTTTACCTTCAAGGGAACATAGAAAGAAGCAAGGAAATAAAATAGGAAGAAAAACTGCCAAAGAGAAAACTTAACTCACACGCAGAACCAACAGCTAAATAAAATTCTAGAGCATAGAGAAAAGCTAATCAACTGAACAAACCCATCAAGATAAAATGATGACCAGAGGGCAACAGAAAAATACAAATGACTCTGAGAAACTGGAAAACATGGACCAGTCCAGTGTACAAAATAAAAACCAGGAAGCAATGCAGTACATCGAACAACTAATCAAAGCTATCCAAACAAATATCATGGACCAACTTAAAGAACTGAAGGAAGAGATTAATGATAAAAAGAAGACACTGGGAGAACATACTGAAGAAATAGCTAACACACCTAAAAAGATAATGGATATGATGGCGAACAAAGACACAAGTCAAGAAATGAAAAAGACGCTGGACTCACATGGCAGCAGAATTGAACAGGCAGAGGAAAGAATTAGTGATATGGAAGACAATACAGTTGAAATCAAAGAGATCATAGAAAAGATAGACAAAAAGATAGAAAAAATCCAGTACGGTCTCAGGCATTAACTGATAATGCAAGACGCACAAACATACGCATTATGGGCATCGCAGAAGGGGAAGAGAAGGGAAAGGGAACAGAAGGTGTGTTGAAGGAAGTTATGGCTGAAAACTTCCCAACTCTATTGAGAGAGATGGATGTGCAGATCCAGGAAACACAGCGCACCCCAAATAGTATAAATCCCAACAGGCGAACTCCAAGACATATACTTGTCAAACTGTCCAATGCTCAAGACAAAGAAAAAATACTAAAGGCAGCAAGAGAAAAGAGAACCATCACATACAAGGGAAGCACAACAAGATTAAGTGCTGATTTCTCAGCTGAAACCATGAAGGCAAGAAGACAGTGGTATGACATAGTCAAAACACTAAAAGAAAAAAACTTCCAGCCATGAATTCTCTATCCAGCAAAATTGGCATTCAAAAATGATGGAGAGTTCAAAATATTCACAGATAAACAGCAATTAAGAGAGTATGTCAAGAAGAAACCAGCACTTCAAGAAATACTAAAGGAATCTCTACAAATTGAAAGGAAAAAACAAAGGAGAGAGAGTTGGAGGACAGTTTAAAAACAACTGAAAACTCAAAAAGAGAAACAAAACAACACATGACATACATTAACCCAAAGAAAAAATGACTGAAGTAAGAAATTCATTACGAGTAATAACACTGAATGTTAATGGATTAAATTCACCAATCAAAAGACACAGATTGGCAGAATAGATAAGAAAATATGATCCATCTATATGCTGTCTACCAGAAACCCACCTTCGACCCAGGGATTCAAGGAGGCTGAAAGTGAATGGCTGGAAAATCATTTTCAAGCTAACAATAGCCAAAAAAGGGCAGGAGTAGCTATTCTAATATCAGACAAAATAGACTTTAAATGCAAAACTATTGTAAGAGACAAAGATGGACACTACATATTAGTAAAAGGAGTAATCTCTCAAGAAGAGAGAACAATCATCAATATTTACACACCCAATCGTGGTGCCTCAAAATACGTGCGGCAAACTCTGGAAAAACTAAGAGGAGAAATAAATTCCTCTACAATTATAGCAGGGGACTTCAACACACCACTATCATCATTAGACAGAATATCTAGGCAGAGAATCAATAAAGAAACGAAGGCACTCAACAATACATTAGAAGATTTGGACTTAATAGATATATACAGAACACTACACCCAAATAGAGCGGGATTTACATTCTTCTCCAGTGCACATGGAACATACTCCAAATAGACCACATGCTAGGCCACAAAACAACACTCAATGAATTCAGAAAGATTGAGATTATACAATGTAATTTCTCTGACCACAATGAAATGAAGTTGGAAATCAATAAGGGCCAGAGAAAAAGGTTAGGCACAAGGATATGGAAGTTAAACAACACACTCTTAGACAAACAGTGGGTCAAAGAGGAAATTTCAAAATAAATCAGTAACTACCTTGAAACTAATGAAAACAACAACATAACATATCAAAACCTATGGGATGCAGTGAAAGCAGTCCTGAGAGGGAAGTTCATAGCCATAAATTCATATATTAAAAAAGAAGAAAGAGCTAAAATTGAAGACCTAACTGCACACTTGGAGGAATTGGAAAAACAACAACAAACTAAACCTAAAGGAAGTAGAAAACAGGAAATAACCAAGATTAGAGCAGAACTAAATGAAATAGAGAATAAGAAAGCACTGGAAACAATAAACAAAACCAAAAGCTGGTTCTTTGAGAATATCAACAAAATTGACAAACCCTTAGCCAGACTAACAAAGAAAAAGAGAGAACAGATGCAAATACATAAAATAAGGAATGAGCAAGGTGATATCACTACTGACCCCACAGAAATAAGAGGATACTTTGAAAAATTATATGCCAACAAGAATGACAATTTAGAGGTAATGGACAAGTTTCTAGAAACCCACAAACAGCCGACATTGATGAAAGAAGAAATAGATGAACTCAAAAGCCCAATTACAAGTAAAGAGATAGAATCAATCATTAAAAACCTCCCAACTAAGAAGAGTCCGGGACCAGATGGCTTCACAGCTGATTTCTACCAAACATTCCAGAAAGAGCTAACACCAATTCTACTTAAGCTCTTCCAAAACATAGAAGTAGAAGGAATATTACGTAACTCATTCTATGGTGCCAACATTACCCTAATACAAAAAGCAAATAAAGATACCACAAGAAAGGAAAATTACAGACCAATTTCTCTAATGAACCTAGATGCTAAAATCCTTAACAAAATACTTGCTAATGGCATTCAACAACATATCAAAAGGATTATACACCATGACCAAGTGGGTTTCATCCCAGGTATGCAAGGATGGTTCAATATAAGAAAATCAATCAATGTAATACACCACATAAACAAACTGAAAGAAAAAAATCACATGATCACCTCTATTGATGCAGAAAAAGCATTCGACAAAATACAGCACTCTTTCTTCATAAAAACACTACAAATGATAGGAATAGATGGAAACTTTCTGAAAATGATTAAGGGTATATATTAAAAACCCAAAGCTAACATCATTTTCAACAGTGAAATCCTAAAAGCCTTCCCTCTGAGATCGGGAACAAGACAAGGATGCCCACTATCACCACTCCTATTTAACATTGTCTTAGAAATACTTGCACGAGCACTGAGACAAGAAAAGGACATAAAAGGCATCCAGATTGGAAAAGAAGAAGTAAAAATTTCATTATTTGCAGATGACATGATCCTATACATAGAAAGCCCTGAGAAATCGACAACAAGGCTTCTAGAACTTTTAAAGGAGTTCAGTAATGTTGCAGGCTATAAGATCAATGCTCAAAAATCAGTAGCATTTCTGTACAACAATAACCAGCAAACTGAGGAGGAAATTAGGAAAAAAATACCATTTACAATAGTAAACAAAAGAATCAAATACCTACGAATAAATTTAACTAAAGATGTAAAGGACATATATACAGAAAAATACATAATACTGTTAAAGGAAATCAAAGAAGACTTAAATAAACGGAAAAATATTCCCTGTTCATGGATGGGAAGATTAAACATCATCAAGATGTCGATCCTACCCAAACTAATCTACAGATTTAATGCAATCCCAATAACAGTAAACACTCTATTTTTTAAGGAACTGGAAAAACTAACCAAAAAATATATTTGGAGAGGCAAGAGGCCCCGAATTGCCAAAGATATATTGAAAAAGAAAAATGAAGATGGAGGTATCACATTACCTGACTTTAAAACATACTACAAAGCTACAGTGATCAAAACTGCGTGGTATTGGCACAAGGATAGACCTACTGACCAATGGAACCGGATTGAGAGTTCTGATATAGATCCTCGAATATACAGTCATCTGATATTTGACAAGGCCACGAAACCCACTCAGTTGGGAGAGAGTGTCCTCTTTAACAAGTGGTGCTTGGAGAACTGGATATCCATATCCAAAAGAATGAGAGAAGAATACCATCTCACACCTTATACAAAAATCAACTCAAGATGGATCAAAGATCTAAGTATAAGAAACAAAACCGTAAAAACCTTGGAAGATAATGTAGGGAAGCATCTACAGGACCTTGTAATAGGAAATGGTTTCATGAACTTCACAGCCAAAGCATGAGCAGCAAGAGAAAAAAAGATAAATGGGATCTCCTCAAAATTAAAAACTTCTGTACCGCTAAGGATGTTATTAAGAAAATAAAAAGGCAACCTACCCAATGGGAAAAAATATTCGGCAACCATATATCTGATAGGAGCCTAATATCCTGCATATATAAAGAAAGCCTTCACCTCCAAAATAAAAGGACAAACAACTCATATAAAAAATGGGCAAGTGACCTGAGAAGACACTTATTCAAGAAAGAAATACAAATGGCTAAAAAGCACATGAAAATATGCTCAACATCACTTTCTATCAGGGAAATGAAAATCAAAACTACAATGAGATACCATCTTACACCCATCAGAATGGCAGCTATTAAAAAAACAGGAGACACTAAATGTTGGAGAGGATGTGGAGGAATAGGAACCCTCATCCACTGCTGGTGGGAATGCGGTATGTTCCAGCCACTGTGGAGGACAGTTTGGCGGTTCCTCAGAAAACTAGCAATAGATCTTCCGTATGATACAGCAATTCCATTGCTGGGTGTATACCCAGAAGAACTGAAAACAAAAATACAAACATATATATGCACACCAATGTTCATAGCGGCATTGTTCACCATTGCCAAAAGTTTGAACCAGCCCCGGTGCCCATCAACAGACGAATGGATAAGCAAAATGTGGTACATACATACAATGGAATATTACTCAGCTGTAAGAAGGAACAAAGTGCTAACACATGGAATAACTTGGATGAATCTTGAAGACATTATGTTGAGTGAAGCAAGCCAGGCACTGAAGGATGAACAGTATATGACCTCACTGAACTGAATTGAGGAAAGTGAGCAGTCTCTGAGAACCATTGCCTGAAAGATAGGTTAACAAAGGAGAGTAAGAGAAGAGCAGGCTTTGAGCCTTCTCCCATATGGACATAATCTATGGTAAAGGGATAGAGTGTGGTTGCATGTTGGGGGATGGGGCAGATGAGTGGTGGTGTTCCTGGGTTTGGTGGTACAGCTCTGGGGGGTGGGTGGATTAGGAAGTGCTGGTTCAAATCCCCAGGGCATGTAACTGGGAATCTTTACATTCCATCGGTTGGGAGAGGGGGGTATCATGGGCCCTGGGTGGCTGGGGAGAAGGGAACAGTCAAGATCTAATGGGTTGTTTGGTGGTCATGGGGAAGGTTTTTCATTACCTTACAGTAATGGACACAGGACATGGTAAATATCATCAAAATTATTAAACTGTATCGTCTAAATTGTAAACTATACTGTAAATCACTGTCAATATTTAGTTGCTATATTTTGCTATCTGCATAACAGTTATAACAATGCTAACAACCAAAATAAAAATGGTGGGGAGTTAATATGGGGTGGGGAAGGGTGTTCGTTTGGTATCTGGGAGTCTCCGGCACTCCGTGTGTGACTTTGCTGTGACCTAAAATTTCTTTGAAAATTAAATGAAAATTTGGGAGACAATGGGGATTGAGAGGAGGAAGGTGTCATGGCACACCAGACATCCGATAACACAGTGATAAAGGGAAGGAAAAAAGGAAAAAAATAAAAGAGAAAGGAAAAAAAATTAATATATATATATATATATATTTTAAAATCATTTCCTTTGCTTTTTTTGCCCATTTTTTGAATGTCCCAATCCACTAATTATATTTTATTTTGTTTTGTTCTTTGTTTGATTATTTGGTTTTTTTTCCTTCTCTCTTTTTTTTTTCCCCTGAGTTTCCTTATGTTGGTCTCTTGCATGTAAGCTTATCACACTTGTTTCTTTTTCCTAGTAAGTGTTTTTGATTATTTTATGGACTAAATGTTCATGGAGGACTTGGATCACAGAACGGTTACAATGGGTACTGTGGGGGATTATTGTGGTGGGGTGTCTGGGGGGGGTTCGTGGGGATTGGTTCATACATGAAAGATATACAAAATCATTCAAAGGATCGGGGGATGGGACATGGTCACGATGGGTGGATAATCACACAATAAATGATTGAATCTGAATTCCTAGCCTGGAGAGCTCAGCCACAATCTCCAAGGGAGCAACAATAGTCCTCTGAGTGTAGGGACAGTGCCTGTCAAAATAGGATGACCCACTGATGTTTTTTTGTTTTTGTTTTTTTTTTTATTGATGACTACCCTTGTGAGTTTTTGCTCTTGTAAATGAGACTTAGCCTGCAGTTGTGGGGTGCCTAAGGGTTGCCACCTGAGAGTCTCCTCGTTGCTCAAATGTGGCCTCTCTCTAAGCCAAACTCAGCATATAATTGCATTACCTTCCCCCAACATGGGACATGACTTCCGGGGATGAGCCTCCCTGGCAACGAGGGATTAATACCAAGTGCCAACTGGCAGCTTTGTGCAGTGGCAGTATCATAGCCAATGAGGTTTATCCGAGGCACGATTATTGCTAATTGAAAACTTTTCCCAAGTGCCAACTGGCAACACAACTGGAAAAAGACCTTGAATTAAAAAGGGGAAATGGTAAAGACAAATGAGTTCAAGTGGCTAAGAGACTTCAAAGAGAGTCGGGAGGTCATCCCAGAGGTAACTCTTACACACACCTCAGTAGGAGCTCACAGATCATCTAAGTGCCTATCACCCCACTCAGTGGGTTTCCTCAGAGCTCCAGAGACACCCTGGTCCTATATAAGGGGGGATAGCCCCAGAGACTGATGCCTTATCAGTGGGTTATATTTTGGAATCTGTGCTCAAGAGAGTGACAGAATTAGACTCAAATAAGTCCTCCCTGCACATGGTTCACCAGTCCCTTCTATTCAAACCTCCATGTGATGCTGGAGTTTTTTAGGTATACTTCCAGAGACTGGAGCCTCCCGCCTACCTATGTGCCAGGTGTGCATGAAATCTAGGTGGAGCTGCAACTCATACCCTACAGCTCAATGGACTCATCCAAGTCACCTGGTGAGGAGACAACAATGGGCAATAGCCATCCCAGGGAATGGAGAGGGCCTGCATCTGTAGGCAGGATCATCCCACGCACCATATCCATGGGATATAAGCCCTCTCTCACTTGGAGTTTGAGTGGACATCACCATCCCAGTCGCCTCTGGATTGGGGGAAGAACTATGGACTAGAGTGGACTTGATGGTATTCTCTTGTTCACATATGGTGATTCTAGCAATGCAAGAAATTATAACAATGAGGTGGAGCCAGTGGCCACTTGACACTTTTGTGGCAGGGAGGGGACGAGCAGTTGAAATACAGGGGCTTCTTTGGGAGTTGGAGGATGTCCTGAGTACTGTTGTGGCAACGGATGTAGGCCATTTTAAATCAGCACACACCACTAAGAACTGAGTGGGAGAGAGTGTGGTCTACAGTGTGAACTGTGGTCTATGGTTTATGGCAAGGCTCCAGGATGTGTAAGTTCATTGTGGGTGGTTGGCCACACTGTGGGAGATGTTTGTGTGGGATGTGGTGGGAGGTGTGGGAGGTGGGCAACATGGGAATCACAGTGGGTTCCGTGTAATATTTTGGGTAATCTAAGCACCTCTTAAAATATATGTGTATATATATATAACATTTTTGTAAGCAAATACACATATATGCATATATATATTTATATATCATTTTGCAAATGTTTGTATGTATTGTGAGAATTTTGATTTTTACCCATAATAAAATAAAATAAAAAAAAGCAAGGGAAAGGACAGTTGAAGCAGTCTTTTGAGAAGTATTTTTGATGTTGGAAAAAGGCCCAGGAGAAGAAAAGCAAGCCTTTTGCCTGATCGTCTACAGCTGACCTTGTGGAGGAAACAAGAGCTAAGCCCAGAGAGAAATGCAGCCCCGGGAAGAGAGGAACCCCAAAAGCCTGAACCCTGGCAAACGCCGGCAGCTGTCTTGCTCTGATACTTGGCAATGGACTGTGGTGAGAGAAGAAACCTAACGCTTTATTGCCTTGTATCTGTGGATTTCTACCCCAAATAAATACCCTTTATAAAGACCAACCCATTTTTGGTATTTTACATTAGCACCCCTTTGGCTGACTAATACAAAATTTGGTACCGAGGAGTGGGTAATGCTTTTGTAATTACCGAAATGTTGGAACAGTTTTATAAATGGGTAAGGTGTATTTTTTGGAGGAATTGTGAAATGCTTGATGGAAAAGGCCAAGATCACTTTGAAGAAACTGTTGATAGCAATATGGATGCTAAGGAGTCCTTTTTTGATGCTTTAGAAATAAATTGATAAAACTATTATTGGAAACTGGAGGAAAGGTGATCCACGCTTTCAAGTTGCAAAGATCTTAGATTAACTCTTGGTGTTATATGGAAGACAGAACTTGAAAATGGTGAACTGGAGCATTTAGCTGAAGAATTTTTCAAGGTAGCCTCTGAAAATGTGGCTTGGCTTCTCCTTGAAGCTTATAGCAAAATACTAGATGAGCAAAATACACTAAGGACTGAACTTTTTGGCAGAAAGAAAACAGAAGCTAATTCCAGAACTTCCAAGTTTCTGGAAATCAATTTCCCAGGTAAAAGTGCCCCATCTGAAGACTTTACTAAACTTGGAACTTGTAAATCAGAATTGAAGATGCAGTTATCTCGGAAAGACTAGTGGAAAGCCTTACTGTCTGATGGCTTGGACCCCTGCTTCCTGCATGCTAAACCAACAACGTTTTTGAGACAGCTGTATGAACAAAACCACTGTCAGCTTGGACAAGAGAGGACATGGAAAAGTGAGATTGAATGAGAAACAGCTTTAAGAAGAAAATCATGGTAGCTGAGATCTGGAATTAAGACATTGCCTTGGGCCAAGAAAGGAGTCCCACCCTTGTATGTAGAAAGGGTGAGTTTTCCCCAGCAGTTGAAGAAGGTGGATGTCCCCACCTGATGTTCAGGAAGAGTTTTGCCACCCTAGGTTGCAGAGAGGGTGGAGCACATTCCTCAAAGATTAGGGCAGTTAAGGTCAACACCCATAGGCCTGAGAGGGGTGTACCTGTCCCGCATGGATTAGAGAAAGCCAGGTGGTCAACCCATTGCTCTGAGAGGGTTGAACCTGTATGCCAAAGATTATGGAAGGCCAGGTGGTCAACTCGTTTCTCTGAGAGGGTTGAGCCTGTATGCCAAAGGTTAGGGAAAGCAAGGTGGTCAACTCTTTGCTCTGAGAGCGTTGAGCCTGTATGTCCAAGGTTAGGAGGAATGTTGTCTTCACCTCACTGTGCTAGGTGGGCTAAAACTCTAACCCAAAGATTGGGTAAGGTGTGGCAATCACCCCAATACTCTTGGAGGGTGAGGTCTGGAGCTTGGTCGACACCAAGATGCTTGATGATGGTGGAACTAAGAAAATGGCCATTGAGCAAACCTGTGAAAAGGGTGGGTTCCCATGTGGCCCCAAGAAGAAGAAACCATCTTCTTAAAAATGATTTTGAAATCGAATGGAGAATACCATCCAGTCCACTCTTATATATCATTTTACAAATGTTTGTATGTATTGTGAGAATTTTGATTTTTACCCATAATAAAAAAAAAAAAAAAAAAAAAAAAAGAAATCGAATGGAGGATGCCCTGCAGGTTAACTGAACTGTAGAGGATCCATGACTCATGTTTAACATCCCAATTTCTTCTTATGATATTGAAAATGTTTATCCTTTGTCTTTCTATTTGTGTATTGGAAGCAGTTAAATAGTTTTGTAAGTTTCAGACGGGACTTTGCCTCAAGATAAACTGAATTTATTTAAATTGATTATAATATGATTTTATAGTTGAATTGTTACTGATTTAAGTTTTTTGTGAGAATTGTAATGTATTTTTGGAATTCAGAGAGTGGAATATAACCGTTGGGGAGTTTGATGTAATTATGAATTCCAAAAATGTAATTGAATCATGCTTTTAAACTGATCTGTTAATCTGGGCATGATTAGTTTAGGATTAGGGCATTGAGCCCCACCCCTTGGTGGGTGGAGAATTGAATATAAAAAGCAAGGCAAAGGACAGTTGAAGCATTCTTTTGAGAAGTAGTTTTGATGTTGGAAAAAGGCCCCAGGAGAAGAAAAGCAAGCCGTTCGCCTGATCGTCTACAGCTGACCTTGTGGAGGAAACAGGAGCTAAGCCCAGAGAGAAATGCAGCCCCGGGAAGAGAGGAACTCCAAAAGCCTGAACCCTGGCAAACGCCGGCAGCTGTCTTGCTCTGAAACGTGGCAATGGACTGTGGTGAGAGAAGAAAACTAAAGCTTTATGGCCTGGTATCTGTGGATTTCTACCCCAAATAAATACCCTTTATAAAGACCAACCCATTTTTGGTATTTTACATTAACGCCCCTTTGGCTGACTAATACACCTTGTAAGGCCCCCAGAGTTAGAATTGGCTCATGATCCCACTTACATAACCTTTGGCCCTCGTTTACTGATATCTTTTGAACATACAGTGATGTGTTGGGGATAGTGCTTCCATCTGCTCCTATTACAATGTAATAAGGGGGTTGGGAGTTTAGGCAGAGCCAGCAATCATTGGTTGCATTTGGCTGGCTCTCATTTAAAAAAGTGAAGACAGAGGACAACATTGACAACAAGGGGGTTCTGTGGGGGCTTTGCTTGGGGGATCTTAAGAGTCCTGGTTTTCTTTTGGGTGGAAATACTGGTTCTGGGTTAAGAAGAATGTCCCAGTTGGGGCCCACCGGATTGGGTGGAGGGGGTTTTAGAATACCCCATTGGATTGTAAACTCAGCTCTGGGATCTTGACTGGCTACATATAGTCTGAGGCCCCATGTTTTGCCTCCTTCCTGGACATTATTAACCCCATTAATAATATGGATGTGAATGGGGTTCCCAGATCATATGGTTGGGTTCTGGGGCTTTGCTCCGCTGAAGAGGCTGATAGCAGTATCTATGAAAGTCCATGGGGCTAGGGTTTCACAACCCCATTGAGCACAGTGGTACTGCCCTCAAGTATGGCATTCCAGGGGCCCATCTGCGGGGCAGGCATATAGTTTGACCTGGGTTAGTCCTCTTTCTACATATTTGTCTCCACACCCATTAACTGCAGGAGGGCTATCTGGCTCTATGTCTAGTTTGTTCCAATTCTCCCTCAGGAGGGAACACAGGTCGAAATAGAGGATGGGATTTTTCCCAGTAGTTTGAGTGACATTTAGAACCTTTCCATCCCTTGTTCTTATAATACTCCAGTATTAGGAGGTTAATAAAAAACTATTGATGCACATGCTAATGACCAAGAAGGGCAGCAACTCATTTGCCAGGCTGTTGCCATATCCCTCCCTCTTCCCCACCCTTAGTCTTAACCCCCTTGGCAAATCTTGATCCTTAAGGGGTCTTCTGTTCTGGTGACTGTCCACTTTTCTGCCTCCAAGTCCACCATAGTGGACCTGATGGCCTCTAGCTGGAATGCTGTATCCAATGTCTTTTCCCTGTGACTATTACTGCCTTGGGCATTGTGAGGATCACAACATACGGGGCGGCCCACCATGGCTTGAGTGTTCCAGCTTGAGGCTTCTGTACCCAGACTGGATTTCTGGGCTGCACCTTAAATAAAGGAGGGTTAGTAAATGGATGAGGTGGGTGGGCTTCTTGGACCATTTGACTGACAATTTTCCTAATCCGGTCTGGTTCCTTTAGAGTAGAGAAAAAATATTCGTTGTCATATTCAGATATTTTTCCAACCCCAACTTGGGGAACAGGGGCAGTATCTGCCAAATAATATTTCATAGGGCATAATGCCCTGCACATAGGGGCTACATCTGGCCTTAAGGAGGGCAAAAGGTAAGAGACTCACCCAGTTTTTGCCAGACTCCAGGGCCAACTTGGCTAGGGTTTTTTTTTTTTTTAAGGTGCGGTTCATCCTTTCTACCTGTCCTGAACTTTGGGGCTGAAATGCACAGTACAGTTTCCAATTTATACTCAGGGATTTACCTAATTGTTGGGTCACCTGTGCTATGGAGGCTGGACCATTATCTGACCCTATTCTAAGAGGAAGCCTGATTCTCAGAATGATTTCTGCTTTCAGCTTCTTAACTACTACCGTGGCTGTCTCTTTTTTAGTAGGTAGGCTTCTACCCATCCCGAAAACATATCTATCAGGACCAGGAGATACCTATACCCATATTTTCCCAACTTTATTTCAGTAAAGCCTATCTCCAGTGCTCCCCTGTTTCCATTCCTTGGAGCCCAGTTCCCACTTGAGCTTGGGAACCTCCTCTTTGATTTACTCTGGCACAGACTTTGCATCTTGATATGATGCTTTTGCTGATTTTATACAAACCTTGGAAATAAAAGTCTCTTCATTAGTTCTCTTAATTTAGTGCCTCCCATATGCATGGTGTCATGCAGCATTTTGACTAATTGCCTTCCCACAACTTCAGGTAGATCTGTACGCCATCAGGCAGGACTAACCAAACTTCTGGAGAAATTTTAGCTCCTAGACCTTCCCGCTGCTTGACGTCTTCTGGGGAGTAGCATAGTACCAGGAGTCCCTGGCTAGGGACTGTCAGGAGCATTTGGACAGGGGTGAGTGGTAGGAAGGCGGTGGCTCATGTGACTTCATCTACTAGTCGGTTGCCTTCAGCCTGTGGGGAGTTTCCCTTCTGGTGCCCCTGTAGTGAACAGTAGCTACTCGGGCAGGAAACCAAATGGCTTCTAATAATGCTTGGACTTCAGCTCCATTTTTAATCTCTTTTCCTCCAGATGTTAGGAATCATTGTTCTTGGTACAGTTCACCGTGTACATGGGCTGTAGCAAAGGCATAGCGACTGTCCATGTAAATATTGACAGTTTGGTCTTTTGCTCATCTTAAAGCCTGAGTAAGGTCTATTAGTCGGCCTATTGGGCAGAGGTGAAATGGCTTAAAGATTGAGCCCAAATAGTTTTGGGTGGCTGTACTATAGCTGCTCCTACATAACAGATTCCATCCTTAACAAAACTCCTGGCATCTACGTAGAGATTATGGGAAGCCTCTGGCAAAGGCACATCAGTGATGTCTGGGCATAGCCCCGTCAGGGTTTCCAGCTAGTGTAAGCAGTCATGGGCCACCGGGGGACACTAGAGTCAGGGAGAAGGGTGGCCAGATTTAATGCCCCCGATTTTGAGAATACCACAGAGGGTGGATTCAACATTATCATTTGATATTGCATGATTCTGGCATTAGATATCCAGTGGTCTGGTGGACTGTGGAGGAGGGTTTCTACCTACTCTGGGGCTGTTACCACCAGATTTTGGCCAAAGGTTAACTTAGAGGCTTCCTTAACTAAAAGGGCAGTTGCCGTGATGGCTCTTAAGAAGTTGGACCATTCGGCAGCTACATAGTCGTTTTTTTGAGAGGTACGCTATTGGTCGGTGCCAAGGCCCAATGGACTGGGTTGACTCCTTTGCTAACCCTGTGACTTTCATCAAAGAAGAGATGAAAGAGTTTGAACAAGTCAGGTAACCTGAGGGCGGGGACACTCACCAGAGCTGTCTTCAGGCATGCTGCTTGTTGGTCCACAAGTCACTTCCCTTGCCTGCCATGGTGGCATAAAGGGACTTAGCAATTTCTGTAAATTCGGGCATCCACAATCTGCAATATCCCACCATGCCAAGAAATTGACATACCTGTCGTTTTGAGGTTGGCTCAGGGATGCCCAATACAACTTATATCCTGTCACGTGAAAGTTGCTGCTCCCCTTTTTCTAAGAAGTATTCAAGATATGTTACAGAGTGGGAGCAGAGTTGAGCCTTTTTGGTGGGTACACGATATCCCATTTCCACTAAGGCTTTGATTAGGCTGAGAGTTATGCTTTGCAAGAGTCCCAGTCCAGTGCATCTAGAAAGAGGAGGTCATCTACATACTGAAGAAAGGTAACACCTGGATGCTGCTTTCTGAAGGGGGACAAATCTCAATGCAGAGCCTCTCCAAACAAGGTGGAGGGGGGTTGAATCCTTGGGGAAGCCTGGTCCATGTCAGCTGCCCACAACCCCAGGGCCGAGGGTCTTCAAAGGCAAAAATGGGCTGGCTAACCAGTGCCAAAGGTATAGAAAAGAATGCATATTTTAAATTCAGGACAGTATAGGTAGTATGTTCTGGAGGGAGCTGGCTTAGAAGCATGTATAGGTTAGGGATGGTAGTGTGTATTGTTTTAACACTCTTATTTACTTCTCTAAGATCATATACTTGCTGATAAACTGTGTTCCCCAGCTTTTGCACAGGAAGTAAGGGAGTGTTCCAAGGGGCCTGGCAAGGAACAAGAATACCAGCATTGAGTAGACAGTTGATGTGTTTTTCAAGTGCAGTCCTGGCTTTCTGGCTGATTTCATACTGTTGTACTCGGGTAGGGAGAGATATGCTAAGTACTTTCACCACCATGGGGGCCTGAGGCTGAGCCAGCCCGGGGGAGGGTTGTCTCGGCCCAGACTCCTGGAACCAGGTGCTGGAATTCTTGCAGCAACAAATTAGCCACTGGTGGTGTCTCGAGGCCTGTTAGGAGATATTCCTCAGAGATATGGCAGGTTACTAGGAGTGTCTGGGGCTGAGTGCCGAAGTTTGGTTTCATCTCACCATCCCAGAAGGAGATGGTGACTTTAAATTTTTGTAGCAAGTCGAGGAGGTGGTAGGGACAGTTGGATATAATGAGGAAAGAGTGGGTGACAGTCCCAGATCCAAGAATAATGGTCCATGTGGTGGTCCAGGGATAAGAGTGTATCTTCCCTGTGGCTCCTTGTACCAGAGTATGTTCAGCTTTAAAGGAACCAGGGTATGATTTTAGGGTAGATTATGTAGCCCCGGTATCAACTAGGAAGTTAACAAGGCTCCCCCTGACTGGTAGTTTCACCATGGGCTCCCGGGATCCTGGCAAACCATGGCCCCATCAGTCTAGCAACTGCAGGGTGGGGCTGGGGTCTGCCCGGTCTTGGGGGCATTCATTTTTCCGGTGTCCCTTTCCTTTGAAGTAAGTGCACTGGTCCTTTTGCATTTCTGGTCTACCTTGCCTTGGCTTTCTCTGGTTACCAGAGAATCCATGGGTGGAAGAGGCCCTAGTGCACTCCGTCACCATTATGCTCAGCAGGACCTTTGCCACCTTCTGGGTTTTTAGACTATCGTCATCCTCCCTATTGTTATACACTTTCTGTGCCACCTCCATCCGTTCAGATAACAGCTTCCCTTCAAACCCCTCTAGCCTTTGCAATTTCTTTTGTATATCAGGAGCAGTCTGTAATACAAATGCTATATTTATAGCCCTATGATTTTCCGGTGCCTCAGGGTTTATAGGGGTGTAATTTTATAGGCCTCCATTAGATGCTCTAAAAAGGCAGGGGTGACTCATTAAGGCCTTGGGTGGTTTCACTCACCATAGAAAGATTCGTTGGCTTTCTGGCAGTAGCTCAAAGGCCACGTAGGAGAGTCTGGCAAAACCATTAGAGAGCCTCCTTACCTCGATCCTGATTGTAACTCCAGTCTGGTCTGGTAGAGGGGAGCACAGTTTCTATTTGGGTAGGGTCAGTAGTGGGTTGGCCGTCTCGACCCATGATGGTTTTTATAGCCTCTGTCCAGATACGATCTCTCTCCTCCGAAGTGAATAGGACCTGTAACAGTTGCTGGCAGTTGTCCCAGGTGGGATTATGGATGAAAATGATAGTTTCTAGGAGAGAAATTAAGCCATGGGATTTTTCCAAGAATGTAAGATTTTGTTTTTCCCAGTTATACAGGTCTGTAGATGAAAAGGGAGCATATACCATGAACGGGAAACCTTCATCACTCAGGCCTGGACCTGCTTGTTGGAGGGGCAGTAAGGGGACAGAGTCAGGCAAGTTGCAGGGATCTGCAGAAGCCTGATACTGGGTGCCTCTTTGTGTATGGGTGGGGCTGGTTAGAGAGGAATCAGCACGTGTGGGTTGTAGAGGGTATAGGCTGTCTGTAGATGATTGGTTTAGAGGGAGAAGAGGTGGAGTGGATGGGGAGGGGGCAGATGGCGGTGTTGAGAGGTAGATTGGGGGTGGGTAGGTAAGGGTTTCATTCATCAGGAGCATTGTGCAGGACCAAAGGACTGGGATTCTTAACAGGAGCTTTCAACAGAATTTGAGGCTCTGGCTGGGACAGACGCCTTTGTCCTGCAAGACAAAAATTTAGTTTCTTGGGATTGTCTGTAAGAAGATCTATCCACACGTCAATAAAAGGAATCTGGTCCAGGTGACCAGGTTTGACATAGATGACCCTCCGGATGTTGTAGACTGTTAGGAAGTCCATTGTTCCTTCAGATGGCCAGCCCACACCAAAGGTGCACCACTCCAATTCACAGAGGTTTTGGAGCATCCCCAGATTGAATTTGGTTCCATATCCAGCTGCTGCTTTCTTGGATTCCTGAAACTTCTTTAGAAAACAGGCAAAGGGTGTGGCAGGACAAGAGGAGGACTGACCCATAGTAACAATCAAAAGAATCACAGAACAGAAACTGAGCAGAAACATTATGGACAGACAGCTGGCTACACACCAGACACATGAACCCTGAGCCTATTCTGAGGCCCCAGGTGACGTCTCACTCGGTGGCCAGGCCGTGGATTAGAGGCACATCTGGCAGCCCAACGCCGTCCCCTGGATCCAGACTTACCAAAACAGAACAGAACTGGTGGTTCCTTAGGTCGAATTAATAATCTCCCATGGAGTTTATGGACAGACAGAAGACCTACTGGGGCTGAGGAATGTTCCTCAGAGGCCTTCCTGCTGAAGGCCTCAGTGTGGCCGGCTCCGGTCTATTTTGCTGGGGTCTCCAGAATGAAGTGGAACACTGCATATAAATAACAACTCCCAGGAGAAAAATTCAATGGAACCTTTATTAACAGCCAGGCATGCTCTTTAGTAAGAGTTGTGCCTAAAATCTGGAGGCTGCAGCCTATATAGATTGATTCACATGCACCCCAAACTTTCCCATGTGTGCCATGAGACAGGATTATTAGGTTTAAACATATACATTTCTATATAGAGTTCTGAGCAAAGCGAGCAATCAGAGTTACAGAACCAGATATTTGCTGTTAACATCTCAGTGGGTGGAGGGGGAAGTGATTGACATTTTCCCAGCATGAGTGGCACCATTTCCCCATTAGACCCACCATTCCCCCATTAGGCCTGGATGGGTGTCTGGGTTTGTAATGACTGAGCATATTTTATATGCTTGGGTTCCTACTGGGGAGAATTGGTGTGGTCATGTTTCCTTTTCAACTGCTCCTGAGAATGGTCCAAAGAAGAACTCAATATACTGTGCTTTCTCCCCCAAATCATAACTCCAAAATCAGGTCTGTAACTCAGAGAGATGTTCCATTATACCCATCCCCAGAGCCAGAGTGCACAGATTTGGCCTGGAGAGTGGGGGTAGGGCACGAAGCAGGATGTAAAACTGAAAGCCCCTGTTTTCTTCTCCAAAGAACTGATTACATTTACAACAGAATGGAGAAATTCAGCCCTTAGGGAGCTCTCAAATGCAGTGGAATCATGGAGGCCTGAGATTTAACTCATTTCAAACCTTCAGGAAGAATTGAAATAAATACTTTTACAGATGAGTAAAAACTAATAAAGTTTGTTGGCATCAACTCACTTTAAAAGAAATGCAAAAGAATATTCTTCAGGCTGAAAGAAAATAATCTCAGAAGGTTCAACATTCAGCATGGACTGAAGAACAATATCTGTTAATTAAATTAATATATATGAATGACCATTGAATGGATAAAGTAATAATGATATCCATGACTTAGGACATAAATAAAGTGTTCAAATATACCATAAAATAATATATAGCATAAGATGAGGAAATGGATATGTAGCAGTTTGTTATCATTATGAATTCCAAAAATAGATATTGGATTAGGCTTTTAAACTGGTCTGTTCATCTGGGCATGATTAAGTTATGATAAGGGAGTTGACTGGGCCAGAGTTGGTAGGGCTTTGAGCCCCATCGCTTGGTGGGTGGGTTCTCAATCATAAGATGACATGGCAAAGGACAGAGTTAGAGTAGATTTTGACGTTGGAGATTTGATGAGCAACAACAGAAGGCCCCGGGGTAAAGAGACCAGTGATTCACCTGACAGTTCACAGCTGGCCTTATGGAGAGAGGCAAAGCTTAGAGGGCCTCATAGTCTACAGCTGACGTTTTGGAGTAAACAGAGTTGCTGAGCCCAGAGAGAAACTCTGCCATGAGAAGAGAGGAACCGAAGATGCCTGAAACCTGGCAAATTTTGGCAGCTGTCTTGCTCCAAGTTAGAGTAACAGACTTTGGTGAAGGAAGAAGATTATACTTTCTAGCCTGGTAATTGTAAGCTTCTACACCAAATAAATTCCCTTTATAAAGACCAACAGATTTATGATATTTTACATCAGCACCCCTTTGGCTGACTAATACAGGATTTAAAATGTATAAAAATACATTATTTGGCAAGTCAATAACAAATAATAAGTCCAGATTTGGCAAGGCCAACAAAAGTGTTATAATTTCCTCGGTAACCTTTAAAGAATATTAAATAAATAGAAAAAAAATTTGAGTGAAAATAGTCAGTCCAAACAAAGTGTTCAGGAATTCCTGGGTTGCCATTTTGGCCTTTATTCTGGGGCCACCTTACTCGTGCATCTCTGGAATCTGCACCTTTCTTATCCTTCAGAAGAATGAAGGAACCATGGTTGACTTATTGTGTGTTGTTCTGTCCCCATCATAAATCAAGTGCTGTATCACTGCCCCATTTCCAAGTTATGAAGTCACCAAACTGGACGTGATGATCATTTGAGGCAAGAAGAGCCATGAATGATAGAATTTTAAAAAAGGAGATTTTGTTGCACTTCCAAAATTGGACACTTAGATGATTTGTTTGGGTCATTCCTGTTTTCTAATAAATGCATTCAATGCTATAAATTTCTCTCTAAACACTGCTTTTGCTGCACACCACAAACTATGAAGAAGCATAGGACATTAGAGAAGCAGAAAGAACCACATAAAAAAAGCTGTTGAATGAAACTATATCTAGTTCCACAATAGTACATTCTTAAGATGTAGGCAGAGAATATAAGGGTGTTGAGAAAATATGTTCTCTGATGGCAAGCATTGTTTCCTCAAAATAACACTTCTATGAATGTAACTTCACTTGGAAGGAATTTGCATCATGCTTACCTAAGTATGAGTGAATCTATGTAAAGAAAAAAGAATGAAGACAGTGAGTTTTGCCATTTTGCCCAACATGGAACTCCTCCCATTTAAGTGTAATGAGTGTGAAATTTTCTTGGAAATTCAACCTCATGAGATACCTGAGAATTAATCTTTCAGAGAAAACATTTGGGATTTCATGAATGTGGGAAAGCTAGGATCCCATCAAAGAAATATGCAGAAGTAAAACCCTGTGTATGTAAGGAATATTGGAAATCCTTCAGCCAGGCATTAAATCTCAGTGAGCATGAAATATTCATACATTAGTTAGTATTGTAATGAACATAGGAATGCTTCCATCTGAAACAAAACCTGATGGAATATGAGAAAATTCAAAATAGAGGGAAAGCGTATGAGTTTTCTGAATGTAATCTGCTCTTTAGTCATTTCTTTTACTCCTTATTTTAGAAGCCATACAAGGGAACAATCAGAGAAATGTCATACATGTGGGAAAATTTTCAACCTGACAGAAGCCCTCTTTATTCATCAGAAAATTCTTACTGAAGAGAAAACATATATATATGGGAAAGCTTTCATTCAAATGTCATATTTCATATACAAGAGATTTCCTACTGCAAAGAAACCCCATACATGTAAGGCATGGGAAAAGCCTTTAGGTACAAATCATATCTCGCAGAATATGTACAAACTCATAGTGGACAGAAACAAAATGAATGTAAAGAATGCAGAAAAGCCTTCAGCCAATAGAAATACTTCCTTAAACATCAGAGCATTCATTCTGGAGAAAAACCCAATATATGCAATAAATGTGGAAAAGCCTTCATCCTGGAGGAAAACCTCATTAACCATCTGAGAATATGTACAGGAGAGAAAGCCTAGGAATGTGATGGATGTGGGAAAGCTTTCATTCAGAAATCAAGCCTCATTACACACCAGAGAAGACAAAATGGGGAGAAAGCCTGTATATGTAAAGAATGTAGGAAAGCCTTCAGCAGCAAATTAAATCTCACTGACCTTGAGAAAATTCATTGTGGAGGGAAACACTATATATGTAAGGAATGTGGAATAACCTTCAGCCAGAGGCAGTACCTCATTAAACATTACAACATTCATTCTGGAGAGAAACCCTGTGAATGTAATGAATGTGAATCTCAAATGAATCTCCACCTCCAGTCTGTACAAATTGTTGCCAAGCTTTTAAGGAAATGGCTGTGACTGTGCAATTCAGGATGTCTTTCTCCTCTAGGATAAGTGCACTTGCAGTTTATTCTGAGATCTGCTCCTCCTACACCTTCTTCCACACCTATGTGTGTTCAATTTGTTACCACTGATTCATGCATCAGAACTCAAGATTTCTCTTATTTTATGTAAAGATGGGCTTTCCAATTATTTAAAATTATCCTGGTTTTTTTTTTTCACTGTTTCTTCAATCCATTACATTTTGGGTAAACATTTATAAAAATTACCATTTTAAAAATAATGCTGCCCTTTGTTGCAGCATTTTCTTCTTTTTTCTCTTTTTTTTTTATTGTGGGTAAAAATCAAATTTTTTCACAATACATACTAATATTTGTAAAATTATATAAAAATATATATGTATATATATGCATTAGCTTAAATAAATGTTATTTCTTTACATATATATATTTTAAAAAGTGCTTAAAAATGAGGTATTTACTGTGCAATAACTGATTCATTTTTTTTGAGAGCTTGAAGCGACCAATGATTTTTCCCTCCACTGCTGTTAATTAGTGTCACTTCCAAGAATAAAAACTGTTCTGTTGTAAAAATTACTATTAATTCTTGAGGAGGTTACTAATAGCAGTATGATAGAATTGTATGATGTTACCTATAACTACTTAATGTTTTTACACTGTAAATCTTGTTGCTTTACCTAAGACAAATATAATTTTATTATAGCTTACATAGTATTTTTCTTTTAGAAATGTGCCTTATGTTAAACACTATGTACTTTTTGCATTGTCTAGACTTCTTTATTTTAAGGAGATATTTCTTCTATATTTTAGACAAAATGGGATATTTCCAAAATAATGGGGCCTATGACTTGAATGGATAGAAATGAATAAGCTGTGTTTTTTTTCTTTCTTATTATGCCCAGTGTTTTCTTTGAATTAACTCATTTAATACTCATAACATCACCACAATTTACCCACAAGGCACCTGAGACTCAGAGAGTAAGTAGCTCCTTCAATGTCATATAATTAAGCTGGTTTTTGTTTTTCAAAATGGAAGAAATTTAGATTTGTTCTCCTCTTTCATAAATGGCTTTAATTCACTCTTAACCAGTGGAAACTGTTGGTTTTTATGAAGAGAAAGAAAATGGTTTTCTATTTGTTAAATAGATGTGTAAAGTAACAATAGGATGTTATTGGAATTTTTCTTTGAGCATTTATAATTTTCAACTCTATATTTCTTTATGTGTGAAATTTTAATCAAAAGTGGTTGTGATGTTAACAATATTCTTTGAAAGAATATCTAAAAGTTTATACATGTTTGATCACACAAAGGCTGATTTCTAAAATATATATATATATATTAAAACAATAAAGTATTTATTTTGCCTAAAAAAACAAAACAAACAAACAAAAAAAAACTGCTTAGATTACCTAAATATTACACATACATATACAGGGATTCCCCATCTTCCGCACCTCCAACACATCCAACAACATCCCACACAAACATCCTTCATCAGTGTGGCCTATCACCCACAATGGATATACACATCATGGGGCCTTGTCACCAAGTATAGACCACAGTTCACATCGTAGACGACACTCTCTACCACACAGTTCTGCATGGTATATGCTGATGTAAAGTGGCCTACATCCGTCACAGCAATGCCATTCAGGACAACTCCCAAGTCCCAGAAAAAACCCCTGTATTTCAACTGCCCTTTGCCTCCCTGCCCCAAAAGTCTCCAGTGGGCCCTGGCTCCACCTCACTGTTATAATTTCTTTCATTGCTTGAATCACAATATCTATACAATAGAATACCATTAAGTACACTCTAGTCCATATCTTTTCCCCCAATCCGGAGGGGACTGGGATGGTGAGGTCCACTTCACCTCCAAGTGAGAGAGGGCTTATATCTCATTAATACAGGGGATGGGATTATCCTGCCTGCAGCTGCAGGTCCTCTCCATTCGCTGGGATGTCTGTTGCCCATCGCCATCTCCCTGTCAGGTGACTTGGATCAGTCCATTGAGCTGTAGGTTAGGATGTGCAGCTTGACCGAGTTTCCACGTACACCTGGCACATAGGTAGGCCAGAGGCTCCAGTCTCTGGAAGTACACCTGAAAACTCCAGCATCACATATAGGTTTGAATAGAAGGGACTGATGGACCATGTGCAGGGAGGACTTATTTGAGTCCAACTGTGTCACTCTCAGAAGCACAGATTCCAAAGTAGAGCCTACTAATAAGGCATCAATCTGTGGGGCTATCCCCACTTATGTAGGACCTGGGTGTCTTCAGAGCCCTCAGGAGACCCTCTGTGTGGGATGATATCCACTTTGGTGTTCTATGAGATCCTCCTGAGGTTTGCGTAAGTGTTACCTCTGGAATGAACTCCCGAATCTCTTTGATGTCTCTTAACCACATGAACTCATTTCTCTTTCCCTTTTTCCCATTTATTCAAGGTCTTTTTCCATCGTGTTGCCAGTTGGCATTTGGTATTAATCCCTCGTTGCCAGGGAGGATCACCCCGGGAATCATGTCCTATGCTGGGGGAAATGTAATGCATTCATATGTTGAGTTTGGCTTATAGAGAGGCCACATTTGAGCAACAAAGGGTCTCTCAGGTCACAACCCTTAGGCACCACATAATAGTAGGCTAATTTACAATTACAAGAGCAAATACTCATGAGGCTAGTCATAAATAACAAGAACCCATCAGTGGGGCATCCTCTTTTGCCAGACACTGTTCCTGCACTCAGGGGACTGTTGCTGCTCCCTTGGAGAATGTGGTAGAGCTCTCCAGTCTGGGAATTCAGATTCCCTCATTTATTGAGTGATTGTCTACCCACCGTGACCATGCCCCATCCCTTGATCATTTGAACTATTTCATATATCTTTCATGTATATCCAGATGAACTTACTCCCATGAATCCTCCATCCCAGACAAACCCCACCAATGATCCTCTGCAGCCCCCATTGTAACCCTTCCTTGAACATGGAGCCCATATAATAACCAAATACAATAAATAGGATAAAGAAATAACAATGATAAGCTTAAATGCAAGGAATATACAAGGAAACTCAGAGGGAAAAAATTTAAACTAAAAATATAATATAATTTGCAGTTTGGAACATTCAAAAAATGGAAAAAAATAAAAATTCCCTTTTTTAAAAAAAATATTCTTTTGTTTCTTTATCACTGTATTGTTGGATGTCTAGTGTACCATTTCACCTTCCCCCTCTCATTCCCCATTGCCTCTGAAATTTTCATTTAATTTTCAAAAAACTTTTAGGTCACAGCAAAGTCACAAACAGAATACTACAGACTCCCACATACCCAAAATCCCTTCCCATTTCCCACCCCATATTAAAACCTATTTAAAAATGGATATTAGCCCCTGTATTTCAAGTGCTCGTCCCCTCCCTGCCCCAAAAGTGTCTAGTGGCCATTGGCTCCACCTCATTGTTATAATTTCTTCCATTGCTAGAATCACCATATGTGAACAACAGAATATCATCAAGTCCACCCTAGTCCATAGTTCTTCCCCTTTGTGTGGGATGTGGTGGGAGGTGTGGGAGGTGGGCAATATGGGAATCTCAGTGGGTTCCGTGTAATATTTTGGGTATCTAAGCACCTCTTAAAATATATTTATATATATATACATAAATAACATTTTAGTAAGCAAATGCACATATATGCATATATATTTATATATCATTTTGCAAATGTTGGTATGTATTGTGAAAATTTTGATTTTTACCCACAATAAAAAAAATACAAGTAAAAAAAATTGATATTAGCATTGTTATAACTGTTATACAGATAGTAAAATATAGCAATTAAACATTGTCAATGGTTTACAATATAGTTTACTTTTTAGATGGTACAGTTTAATAATTTTTGATGATATTTACCATGCCCTGTGTCCATTACTGTAAGGTAATGAAAAACCTTTCCCATGACCACTAAATACTCCATTTGATCTTAACTGTTCCTTCCTCCCATCTCCCTGGGGCTTACGACACTCTCCTGTCTTGACTCATGGAATGACAAGATTCATAGTTACATGCCCTGGGTATTCCAACTTGTCCTTCCTAATCTAAACAACTGTCCACCCTGTGGCACCAAACCCAGTAATATCACTACCCATCTGTCCTATCCTTCAATATGGGCAACTCTATTCTATCCCTTTACCATATATTATGTCCATATGGGTGATGGCTCAGAGCCTACTCTTCTGTTTTTCTCCCTTGTTAACCTATCTTTCAGACAATGGTTCTCAGAGACTGCTCACTTTCCTCAGTTCAAATCAGTGATTTCATATACTGTTCATCTTTCAATACCTGGCATGCTTCACTCAACATAATGTCTTCAAGATTCATCCACGTTATTCCATGTGTTAGCACTTTATTCCTTCTTACAGCTGTGTATTCCATTGTAGCTCTTGGTATTTCTTCCTTGGACAGTCTTTTCAGGTCACTTGCCCATTTTTTAAATGGGTTGTTTGGCTTTTTACTTTCAAGATGAAGGATTTCTTCATATATGCAGGACATTAGGCTCTTATCAGATATATGTTTGCCAAATATATTTTCCCATTGGGTAGGCTTCCTTTTTATTTTCTTAATAATGTCCTTTGATGTTCAGATGTTTTTAATTTTGAGGAGATCCCATTTATCAATTTTTTCTCTTGCTGCTCATGCTGTGGCTGTGAAGTTCATGAAACTATTTCCTATTACAAGGTTCTGTAGATGCTTTCCTACATTATCTTCCAAGGTCTTTATGGTTTTGTCTCTTATATTTAGATCTTTGATCCATCTTGAGTTGATTTTTTGTATAAGGTGTGAGATGGTATTCTTCTCTCATTGTTTTGGATATGGATATCCAGTACTCCAAGCACCACTTGTTAAAGAGGCCATTCTCTCACAACTGAGTGAGCTTGGTAGCCTTGTTGAATGTTAGATGATTGTATATGCGAGGATCTCTTTCAGAATGCTCAATTTGATTCCATTGGTCAGTAGGTCTATCCTTGTGCCAAGCAGTTTTGATCACTGTAGCTTTGTAATATGTTTTAAAGTCTGGCAATGTGATACCTCCAACTTAATTTTTCTTTTTCAATATGTCTTTGGCAATTTGGGGCCTCTTATCTTTCCAAATATATTTTGTGGTAGATTTTCCAGTTCCTTAAAAAATATAGTGTAAAATTTTATTGGGATTGCATTAAATCTGTAGAGTAGTTTGGGTAGGATAGACATCATTTTTTTTAAATTTTTTATTTATTTTTATTGTGGGTAAAAATCAAAATTCTCACAATACATACAAACATTTGCAAAATGATATATAAATATATATGCATATATGTGTATTTGCTTACAAAAATGTTATATATATATATATATATACATATATTTTAAGAGGTGCTTAGACTACCCAATATTTTGGGCATACTAAGGATAGACATCTTGATGATGTTTAGACTTCCTATCCATGAACAGGGAATATTTTTCCATTTATTTAAGTCTTCTTTGATTTCCTTTAACAGTGTTGTGTAGTTTTCTGTATATAAGTCCTTTACATCTTTAGTTAAATTTATTTCTAGGTTTTTGATTCTTTTAGTTACTATTGTAAATGGCATTTTTTTTCTTGATTTCCTTCTCTGCTTGCTCCTTATTGTTGTACAGAAATGCTATTGATTTTTAAGCATTGATCTTATAGCCTGCAACATTACTGAACTCCTTTATAAGTTCCAGAAGATTTGTTGTAGCTTTCTCTGGCATTCCTATGTATAGGATCATGTCATCTGCAAATAATAAAATTTTTAATTCTTCTTTTCCAATCTGGAGACCTTTTATATCCTTTTCTTGACTCAGTGCTCAAGCAAGTACTTCTAAGGCAATGTTAAATAAGAGTGGTGATATTGGACATCTTTGTCTTGTTCCCGATATCAGAGGGAAGGCTTTTAGGATTTCACCATTGAAGATGAGTTAGCTTTGGGTTTTCCATATATACCCTTTATCATTTTCAGAAAATTTCCTTCTATTCCTATCTGTTGCAGTTTGTTTATCAAGAAAGTGTTCTGTATTTTGTTGAATGCTTTTTCTGCATCTATAGAGGTGATCATGTGATTTTTTTCCTTCAGTTTGTTTATGTGGTGTATTACACTCATTGATTTTTCTTATACTGAACCATTCTTGCATACCTGGGATGAAACCCACATGGTGTATAATCCTTTTGATATGTTGTTGAATGCTTTTAGCAAGTATTTTGTTGAGGATTTTAGTATCGAGTTTCATTACAGAAATTGTTCTCTAATTTTACTTTCTTGTGGTATCTTTGTTTGGTTTTGGTATTAGGGTAATGTTGGCATCCTAGAATGAGCTAGGCAATATTTCTTCTATTTCTATTCTTTGGAAGAGCTTAAATAGAATTGCAGTTAGCTCTTTCTGGAATGTTTGGTATAATTCAGTTGTTAAGCCATCTGGCGCTGGGCTCTTCTTATTTCGGAGGTTTATAATGATTGAGTATGTCTCTTTACCATAGTTGGACTTTTGAGTTCATCAATTCCTTCTTTCATCAATGTACGCTATTTTCCAGGTTCTAGAAACTTGTCTATTTCCTATAAATTATCATTCTTGTTGGCATATAATTTTTCAAAGCATCCTCTTATGATTCTCTTTTTCTCTGTGGTCAGTAGTGATATCCCCTTGCTCGTTCCTTATTTCATGTATTTGCATCTGTTCTCTCTTTTTCTTTGTTAGTCTGGCTAAGGGTTTGTCCATTTTATTGATAGACTCGAAGAATTAGCTTTTGGTTTTGTTTGTTTTTCTAGTGCTTTCTTATTCTCTATTTCATTTAGTTCTGCTCTAATCTTGGTTCTTTCCTTCTTTCAACATCCTTTAGGTTTAGTTTGTTGTTATTTTTCCAATTCCTCCAAGTGTGCATGTAGGTCTTCAATTGTAGCTCTTTCTTCTTTTTTAATATATGTATTTATGGCTAAGAATTCCGTCTCAGGACAACTTTGGCTTCTTCCTAAAGGTTTTGATATTTTGTGTTGTCATTTTCATAGTTTCAAGGTAGTTACTGATTTCTTTTGAGATTTCCTCCTTGACCCACTGTTTGTCTAAGAGTGTATTGTTTAACTTCCATATCCTTGTGCCTCACCTGTTTCTCTGGCCCTCAGTGATTTCCAATTTGATTCCATTGTGATCAGAGGAATTACTTTGTGTAATCTCAATCTTTCTAAATTCATTGAGAGTTTTTCCTGTGGCCCAGCATGTGGTCTATCTTGTAATATGATCAATGTGCACTCGAGAAGAATGTAAATCCTGATGTATTTGGGTTTAGTTCTGATATGTTTATTAAGTCCAGGTCCTCTAATGTATTGTTGAGATTCTTTGTTTCTTTGTTGATTCTCTGCCTAGATGTTCTGTCTAATGATGATAATGGTGTTTTAAAGTCAACTGCTATAATTGTAGAGGCATTTATTTATCCACTTAGCTTTTCCAGAGTTTTCCTCATGAATTCTGAGGCACCCCGATTAGGTGTGTAAATGTTTATGATTGTTCTCTCTTCTTGAGAGACTACCACATTTACTAATATCTAGTATCCATCTTTGTCTCCTACTATAGTTTTGCAATTAAAGCCTATTTTGTCTGATATTAGGATAGCTTCTCCTGCACTTTTATGGCTATTCTTAGCTTGTATAAACGTTTTCCAGGCATTTACTTTCAGCCTCCTTGAATCACCGATTGGAATGTGGGTTTCTTGTAGACAGCATATTAATGGATCATATTTCTTTATCCATTCTGCCAATCTGTTTCTCTTGAGTGGTGAAATTAATCCATTAACATTCACTGTTATTACTCGTAATGAATTTCTTACTTCAGCCATATTTTCTTTGGTTTAATGTATGTCATATGTTTTTTTTTGTTTCTGTTCTTGTCATTTTAGTTGTTTTTAAACTCTACTAACTCTTGATTTTTCCTTTCAGCTTGTAGAATTTCCTTTAGTATTTCTTGAAGTGCCAGTTTCTTCTTGACATACTCTCTTAATATCTGTTTATCTGTGAATATTTTGAAATCTCCTTCATTTTTGAATGTCAGTTTTTCTGGATACAGAATTTGTGGCTGGAAGTTTTTTTCTTTCAGTACTTTGACTATGTCATAACACTGTTTTCTTTCCTCCATGGTTTCAGACGAGAAATCAGTACTTAATCTTATTGTGCATCCCCTGTATGTGATGGTTCTCTTTTCTCTTGCTGCCTTGAGTATTTTCTCTTTTCCTTGAGCATTGGACATTTTGACAAGTATATGTCTTGGAGTTGGCCTTTTGGGAATTATAATCTTTGGGGTGTGCTTTGCTTCCTGGATCTGCACATCCATCTCTCTCAATAGGGTTAGGAATTTATCAGCCATTGTTTCCTTCAACACTTCTTCTGTTCCCTTTCCCTTCTCTTCTCCTTCTGGGATGCCTTTAATGTGTATGTTTGTGTGTTTTGTGTTGTCAGTTAAATCTCTGAGTCCCTGCTGGATTTTTTATATATTTTTGGCTTTCTGTTCTACTGTCTGTTTGATTTAAGCTGTATTGTCTTCCACATCACTAATTCTTTCTTCTGCATGTTCAAATCTGCTGTTATGTGAATCCAGCATCCTTTTGATTTCTTGGATTGCACCATTGATCACCATCATATCTATTATCTTTTTGTGTATGTTTACAATTTCTTCAGTGTGTTCTCCCAGTTTATTCTTTATATCCTTAATCTCTTCCTTCAATTCATTAATTTGGTTCATGATATTTTGTTGGGAATCTTTTATTAGTTGTTTGATGTTGTGCAAATATTCCTGGTTTTAAGTTTGTTCATTGGAGTGGTCCACGTCTTCCTGTTTCTCAGTGTGGTTTGTAATTTTATGTTGCCCTCTACTCATCATTTTATCTTGTTGGGTTTATTCACTTGATTAGCTTCTCTCACTCCTCTCATGTTTTATTTAGTTGGTGGTTATGTGTGTGTGCTAAGTTTTTTCTTTGACACTTTTACTTCTTATTTTTTCCTTGCTTCTTTCAATGCTACCTTGAAGGCAAAATATTAGTTCCAGAGGAATTGAAAGATGTGAGAAAGGAAGAAGTATAATAGTAATATTGATAAATGTTAGAAGATGGGCAAAATAGGACTTAGTGAAATGAATATTTAACTTGTGTAGGCAGTGTACATAATAGAAAAAAAGTACCTACAATGGCCTGGGAAACCAATTAGAGGAATATATATATAATGATTTAGAAGGCTAGAATGATGAGGACGGAGAGAAAGAGTGAAGAAAGGGCTAAAAGAAAAAAGCTAATATTATTAACATAAGGAGTAAACAAAATAGACAAAATAGAAATTAGCACCCTTAAGTTGTGGTTTGATGAAAAAACGTGGTGTCTAAGAACCACAACAGAAAGCAGAAGGCAGAGAGATGAAGGAAAGATAAGAGATAGCTTGGGATACAATATCAATATAGACAGGGAATAGGAAATCACTGAAGAAGAAGAACAGCAAAGAATAGGTAAGCTAGTAGCACCTAGTTTCATAAAAATGAAGGAAAATAGAGTGGGGGGAGGAAAGAGAAAAGAAAAGCAAGAGACAAATAAACAGAGAAAAACAAAAAAATCACACCAGCAAGCCATTAAACAAACCTAAGGAGGAAGTGTTCCTTCTAGGGTCCTTGCAGATCCTCTAAGCCTGCTTGCGTTTATTAATTTCCCTTCCAGGTTCTCTCTGCAGGTTTTGAGGCTGATTTTCGGTATTAAACTGAATTAAGAACAGGAATTCATTTTTTAAAGTGACTGTTTTATTCTTTTTTTTTTTTTTTTTTTTTTTTGTGATATAAGGTACCCAAAAGACGTCCACTGCTAGATCACCCCCTACACTGAGGGGACCCTAAATAGACTCGTGGAAACTAATCAAGCCCTTTCCACTTCCTTGCCTCCCCAGGGGAGTGAAGCTATGATGCTTGTCAGGGTAGAGGGATAAAATTGGTTGACTCCACCCCCTCTGGGGTGGGGCCTCAGTGTCAGTGGTCTGCTGGGTAAATCAGGTTTCCTCAGCGGAATACCCTCTTCCTTCCGCCTGGTGCTGTTTGAAGCCAGCTTATCTGATCCCCAAAGCTATGTGCATGTCCAGGCAACCAAATCCAGAGAAGTTAAACCCCTTTACACATTCTGTCAGAGCCCTCCCTCTTTCAGAGTATGCTGACTCAAACCTGGAGCATGAGTTGTGGTTGCGGGATTCGTGGTTATCCACCACAACCAGGCTCGAAACTCAAGAATCTTCACCGATCACTCCACACCATCAATCTGCCCGCTGCTAAGAAACCTAAGTTTCTCACTCCGTGTGCCCAGAGCACAAACCCTTGGGTAGGACCCCACCCACAATCAGCCATCCCCAGAGAGCTATTCAGTGAGTATTCTCTTAAACTGATGCCACCTTGCCTCTCTCCAGTAGCATTTTCTTATAAGGCACCACAACCATTTATATTTTTTCAGTTTCTTAACATGATACTGATGTGGATTCAAGTTTAACAGCAACTGAACTACAGTCATGTCCTTTCTACTTAATTCCAATTTCCTTATTATTTTAAATAAAAAATGATCCTTTCATAATTAAATTATATACTTCTGCTCTCAAGTATTTTAAGAAGTTAGAACATTTATTTATATTCTTAAGTTGTTCTCCAATATTTTCCTATATGTGATAGGGTGTGTGATGGATGAAACTAGAGAATGCCTGTATTTACAAACAGAAATGTGTACCCAAAAGAATCTGCCAATGCAGATAAAACTGAGGAAGGAGGAATGTGGGTTGAGGCTAGAGAAGGATGTTTGACATAACAGACATAAATTATTTTTATACCCTTTGCATGGATAATTTGGTTATAATTTAAAAGAAAATTTGAAAATAGTACACAATGAAATCATACAAAGTGGTTGATTTGAAGATATTGATTTTTGGGGGCCACTTACCTTCATTCTTTGCAAATGCAGTCACCCATATAAGCAAAGTGTTCACTCCCCTCGGCACACTGCCCAGCTGCCTAAACAGGTGAAGGCTTCGCTTAGCAAGGGTAAGCCTGAAGCACAAGGAGCATGGACACGACTGTGTGAAGGCCAAACTGCTCTCTACACGTGTCTGGTTAGAGGGCTGCTACCACCATAGGAGAAGATGGACTTCCTGCTGCTTAATCCACAGTGAAGACTTGCTAGAGGGACTCACATCACTAACTGAGGCTGTGAGTGCTGAGCAGGGCTTTCTTGCTTTCTTCCTTTGCTGATCAAGAACCTATGATGATGGTTTACATTAGGGCTCTGAGAGTTTTGTTCCCAAACAGGACATTCCCTCTCTGGCTTTGAGGAATGGCAGTGTACACGTGTTACATTCCAGCTTCTTCAGTTGTTCATCAACTCTTCCCATCCAACCCCTCCGTTATCTTCTGGGATTGAAGACGTCTGCATTATTTTCAACTCTGTTAAAAATGTGTTGAAAATTTAATATTTAATTATTCTGAGAGCTATCTCACATCTTTACCATCTGAGGTTTGCTGCAAAATTGCACTACCTCACAAACTCAATTCTTTTCTTGTCAGCCCTAGGTCCAAGGACTTTCTGGGATTCCTGTACTATTTATTAGGGTCACAGCCTAAGGTTGCTGATTGTGGTGATGTTACTGCTGAAGCCAATGCTGTAATATGAATTTTGACATTTCCTTCCTGACATCAACAGGTTTCATCTTGGCATTGTTCTTCCTTTAGCTGCCCCAATATTGGAGAAGATGAATGTAGACTGGGAGCAGGAGACTTGAGTTTGTGCCTGAGACCCAGGAGGGGTACAGTAAGAGCAGCCACCTCAGAGTGTCAACACTGGAGGACAAGGGAAGGAGGGAAGTGCAAAAGCAGCAGGAGCAGGAAGTCTCATCTCTGAGCCCTGACTCCTCTGCTGCACCAGACCCCAGGTCCCATGCTTTTATCTGCCCCTGCCTACCTGGCCAAACCATGCATGAGGCAGGTACATCATACTGGGGCATCTGTGGTTTTAGACTAATCCCCAAATCATGTGACTCCCCTGCCTTACACCCTATCATGCAGGCCTTGACAGCCAAGAGCAATACCCCCTCCATTTTACCAGTACTCATTCCTGCCTAGTCTGGAGACACCCACAGATTAAAGGTGAATTCACTGAGCATCAGAATCACTCTGCCATTTGGGAACAGGGCAGCTGTCCAAACTTGTGTCCCTAGGTGTTTCAGTTTAACAAGTGCTGCCATTGCAAAGAAATTGGTTGGCTTTTATTGGAATTTATTAGGGTTGAAGCTTACAGTCCTGAGACGGTGAAAATGTCCAAATCAAGGTATCATCAAAAATGCTGTCTTAACAAGGGTCAGCTGTGCTGGACTCTTGCCAAGGCAAAATGGTGGGTTTTCCTTTCTCTCGCTGCCTTTTCCTCCAAACTCACTTTTCCCCAGAGCTCAGCAGTGGGAAATCAGACACAATTGCCCACATCTCTCCCTTCTCCTCTGGCCTGGACTTCTTCAGCTTCAAGCTGCTACATGAGCCCAGCCTCTGGCCTCTCCATCACCCTCTCAGAGTTAGTGTAGTCTCTCCACAGCTGTAGGAGATCCTGTAGACCTCTCCAAAATGTCAGGTTAAACACAGCAGCACTCTTTCTCTGTGTGTTCCATGTATGTAGGACTTCAGCACAATGATTGGCGTCCATCCAGGTGCCTGAAATCTAATGGGAGGCCCTTAAATAAACTAATGCATTCTCTCACAATGTGACCTAATTGAAAGTTCCCTTATCTGAATCTAAACAAAATATCCTACATACAAAAGGCTTACGCATACAGCAATGGGTTAGTAAGAACATATATTTCTGATGACCATGCAAACCTCAAACGAGGGCATTAACCTAGGGCACAGGGATCAGAAGGGGTCTCCTAAGTCTAGGAGAATAGGGAACTCATGAAGCAGTGGCTGTACTTTGGGTGAGGACTTCATTGAGCAAAATGTTGCATTGACCACCATTGCACTGGTTCCTAGAATGGTCCCAAGAAGAACTCAATATACTGTGCTTTCTCCAGCAAATCTTAGCTCCAAAATCAGGTGTGTAACTCAGAGAAGTGTGCCATTATTCTCATTCCCAGAGCCAGAGTGCACAGATCTTGCCTGTTTGGTGGGGACAGGAAGCAACTGTAAAACTGAAAATCCCTAATTTCTTCTCCAAAGAACTGATTGCATTTACAACATAATGGAGAAATTCTATCCTAAGGGTGCTCTCAGAAGCAGTGGAGATTGTGGAGGGCCTGAGATTTAATTCACATCAATACTTCAGGAAAAAGTGAAATAAATATTTTACAGATGAGTAAAAACTAATACCGTTTCCTAGAGGCAACTCAATTTAAAAGAAATGAAAAAGAATATTCTTCAGGCAGAAAGAAAATAATCTCAGAAGGTTCAAGATTCAGGATGGATTGAAGAATAATATCTGTTAATTCAATTCATATATCTAAATGACTATTGAATGGATAAAGTAATAATGATATGCATGGCCTAGGACATCAATAAAGTGCTAAAATACACCGTAAAATAATATATAGCATAAGATAGGTAAATGGATATGTAACAGTTTGATATCATTGTGAATTCCAAAAATAGATATTTGATTATATTTGTAAACTGTAAGTTAATCTGGCAGTGGTTAAGTTTTGATAAGGGCATTGACTTTGCCACATTCAGTAGAGAGTTGAACCCTGGCCCTTGCTGGGTGGCATCTCAAACATAAAAAGACATGGCAAAGAATGGAGTTGGAGTAATTTTTTATGTTGGAGTTCTGATGAGCAAGGACATAATTCCCTGGGAAAAAGAGACGATCCATTCACCTGACAGTTCACAGATGGCCTTGTGGAGAGAAGCAAGGCTTAGAGAGCCACATAGTCTACAGCTGACCTTGTGGAGGAAACAGAGGAGCTGATCCCAGAGAGAAATGCAGCCCTGAGTAGAGAGGAACCAAAGAAGCTTGATCTCTGGCAAGTGTCGGTAACTGTATCACTCCAAGACAGACTTTGATGAAGGAAAAAATTTATCCTTTATTGCCTGGAAACTGTAAGCATCTACTCTAAATAAATACCCTTTATAAAGTCCAACAGATTTCTGATATTTTGTATCAGCACCCCTTTGGCTGAATAATACAGGATATAAAATGTTTTAAATTACATTATTTGGCAGGTCAATAACAAATAAGTGCAGATTTGGAAAGGCAAGCAAAAGTGTTATAATTTCACTGGTCAACTTTAAAGAATATTAAATTATGCATCTCACCCAAATGAATGGAAAAAAAATTGAAGAAAAATAGTCAGTCCAAAACAAAATGTTCAGGATTACCTGGCTTGCCTTTTTGGCCTTTGTTCTGTGGCCTCCTTACTCGTGCATCTTGGAAGCTGCAACTTTCTTATCCTTCAGAAGCCTGAATGTTACAAGATTGATGTATAGGGTGTTATTTTGTCCCCATCATAAATCAAGTGCTGTATCACTTCCCCATTTCCTAGTTATGAAGTCACAAAACTGGATGTGGTGATCATGTGAAGCAAGAAGAACCATGAATGATAGAATGAATAAAGAGGAGATATTGTTGTGTTTCCCAAATTGAACGCTTAGATGATTGATATTGGATCATTCTTCTTTTCTAATGAATGCATTCAATGATATAAATTTCCCTCTAAGCACTGATTTTACTGCAACCCACAAATTATGAGGAACTATACAACATTAAGAAGCAGAAAGAATCACATAACAAAAGGCTTGTTAGTGAAGCTATATCCACTTCCACAACAGGACAGATTTCAGATGAAAGCAGAGAATGTAGGAAAGTTGGGAAAATATTTTCTCTGACCACAAGCATTGTTTCCTAAATAACACTTCTATGAATGTAACTTCACTTTGAAGGAATTTGCATCAGGCTTACCTAAGCATGAGGGAATCTATGTAAGGAAAAAAGAATGAAGACAATGAATTTTGCCAATTTGCCTTACATGGTAGTCTTCCCCTTTGACTGTAATGAGGGTGAAATTTTCATGGAAACTCAACCTCATGAGATACCTGAGATTTAATCCTTCAGAGAAACCATTTGGGATTTCATCAATTTGCAAAAGTGAGAGTCACATGAAAGAATCATGCAGGTGTAAAACCCTGTGTATTAAGGAATATTGGAAATCCTTCAGCCAGGCATTAAATCCCATTGAGCATGAAATATTCATACATTAGTTAGTATTGTAATGAACATGGGAATGCTTCCATCTGAAAGAAAACCTCATGGACTGGGACAAAACTCAAATTAGAGAGAAACCATATGAGTGTCAAAATATAGTCTGCTCTTTAGAGTCATTTTTTATACCTCATTTTAAACACCATACAGGTGAACAAGCATCGAGTGTAATACATGTGGGAAAGTTTTCAACCTGACAGAAAACCTCTTTATTCATCAGAAAATTCTTTCTGAAGGGAAATCATATATACATGGGAAACTTTAATTCAAATGTCAAATCTCAGATACGAGAGATTTCCCACTGCAAAGAAACCCTATAGCATGAAGGCATGTAAAAAAGTTTAGATACAAATAAAATCTCAAAAAACAAGAAAAATCTCAAAGTGGACAGTAACAAAATGAATGTAAGGAATGTAGAAAAGCATTCAGCCAAAAGCTATAGTTCATTAAACATCAGAGCTTTCATTCTGGAGGAAAACACTATATATTCAATGAATGTGGAAAAGCCTTCAACAAGAAGGAAAACCTCATTAACCATCTGAGAATACATACTGGAGAGAAACCGTATGAATGTGATGGACGTGGGAAAGCTTTCATTGAGAAATCAAGCCTCATTACACACCAGAGAAGACAAACCGGAGAGAAACCCTGTATCTGTAAGGAATGTAGAAAAGCCTTCAGTAGCAAAACAAATCTTACTGACCCTTAGAAAATTCATAGTGGAGGGAAACCCTGTATATGTAAGGAATGTGGAATAGCCTTCAGCCAGAGGCTGTATCTCATTAAACATTACAACATTCATACTGGAGCAAAACCCTCTGAATGTAATGAATGTGAATCTCCAAAGAATCTGAGCCTCCAGGCTGTGCAACTTGTTTCCAATCTTTTAAAGAAGTGGCTGTGACTGCAATTCAGGATGTCTTTCTCCTCTTGGAAAAGTGTACTTGCAGTTTGTTCTGAGATCTGCTCCTCCCACATCTTTCACACTCATCTGTGTTCCATTAGTTACCACTAATTTATGCATTAAAACTCGAGATTTCTCTTAGTTTACATAATGATGGGCTTTCCACTTATTTCAAATTATCCTCCTTGTTTTCACTGGTTCTTCAATCCATTACATTATGGATAAGCATTTAAAAAATTACCACCTTTAAAAATAATGCTGCCCATTATTGTAGCATTTTCTTTTAAGGCACACCAACCATTTATATTTTTTCAGTTTCTTCAACAGATTCTGATATGGATTCAAGTTTAACAGCAACTGAACTACAGTGGGCTGCTTTGTACTTCACTTCAATTTTCATTATTATTTTAAATCAGAACTTATCCTTTCATAATTAGATGATATGCTTCTATTCTCAAGAATTTTAAGATGTCAGAAAATTTCTTTATATTCTTAAATTGTACTCCAATATTTTTCTCAAATGTGATAGTGTGCGGGATGGATGAAACTAGAGAATGCATGTATTTTCAAACAGAAAAGTGTACCCAAAACAATGTGCCAATGCAGATAATTCTGAGGAAGGTAGAAGGGGTTGAGGTTAGAGAAGGAAGTTTGCTGTTTGCCATAACAGGCATAAATTATTTTTATTCTCTTTGCACGGATAATTTAGTTATATTTTAAAAGAAATTATGAAAATAGTACACAAGGAAATCTACAAAGTGGTTGATTTGAAGATACTGTTTTGTATGTACAACATTACTGAGGGGGCACTACCCCTCACCCTTTGCAAATACAGTCTCCCATAAAGTAAAAGTGTGCACTCCCCTCGACTCCCTTCCCAGCTGCCAGGATGGGTGGTTAACTGCCTCAGCAAGAGTGAGCACGGAGATGAGGAGCATGGATGTAACCGTGTGAAGTACACACTGCTGTCTAGACGTGTCTGGCTAGAGGGATGTTAACACCACAGGAGAAGACAGACTTCCTACTGCTTACTCCCCAGTGAAGAACCGCTAGAATGAGTCACATCCCTAACTGGGGCTGTGGGTTCAGAGCAGGGCTGTCTCCATGTCCTCATTTGTGGATTCAGAACCTATGATGATTGTTTTCATTGGGGCTCTGAGAGTTTGGTACCCAAATAGGACATTCCCTCTCTGGCTTGGGGTAACTACAGTGAACACGTGTTATATTCCAGCTTCTTCAGTTGGTCATCAGGTTCTTTCCATCCAAGCCCTCCATTTTCTTCTGGGATTGAAGAGGTCTGCATCATTTTCAACACTATTAAAAATGTGTTGAAAAATTAATGTTTAATTAGTCTGAGAAATATCTGGCATCTGCACCCTCTGAGGTTTTCTGCAAACATTATACCATCCCACAACCTCACTTTGATTCTTGTCAACCATATATCCCAGGACTTTCAGGGATTCCCGTACTATCTTTTAGGGTCACTGGCCTAATGTTGCTCATTCTGGTGATGTTATTGGTTTAGTCAATGTGTAATGTGAATTTTGACAGTTTTTTCTTGACACCAACAGGTTTCATCTTGGCATTGCTCTTTCTTTAGCTGTCGCAAGATTGGAGAAGGTGAATGTAGAACTGGAAACAGGATACCTGAGTCTATGCCTGAGACCGAGAAGTGGTACAGTAAGGAAAGCCTCCTCAGAGGGTCAATGCTGGAGGCCAAGGGAAGGAGGGAAGGGCAAAAAAAGCAGGAGCATAAGGTCTCCTCTCTGTGCCCTGTATACTCTGCTACACCACACCCCAGGTCCCATGCTTTTATCTGTCCTTGCCCACCTCCCCACCACTGCCTGACCCAGGTATATCATAGTGGGGTATCTGTGACTTTATACGTCAACAAACAATGTGACTCCCCTGCCTGACTCACTGCCTCAGGTCTTGCTGTCCAAGAGCACTTCCCCTTCCATCTTATCATTACTCAATCCTGCTTAATCTGGAGACACCCACAGTTTACAGGTGAATTCACTGGACAGCAGGATAACACTGCCATTTGGGAACAGGGCAGCTCTCCAACACTGTGTCCATAGCTGTTTGAGTTTGCCAAACATTGCCAATGCAAAATACCAGAAATAGGATGTCTTGTGTTGGAATATATTAGGGTTAAAGCTTACAGTTCTGAGGCTGTGAAGTGTCCAAATCAAGGCAACATCCAAAATGCTGTCTTAAAAAGAGTCAGCTGCTGCTGGACTCCTCCCAAGGTAAAATGTTCAGCTTGCTTGTCTCTCTCTGCCTTGTCCTTCAAACTCAATTTGTCCCTGAGCTCAGCACTGGGCATTCACAATTGCTCACACCTCTCCCTTATCCTCTGACCTGGATGTCTTCAGATTCAACCTGCTCCATGACTCCAGCCTCTGGCCTCTCCCTCAGCTTCTCAGGGTTTCTGTGTCTCTCCAAACCTGTAGGAAATCCTGGAGCCCTCTCCCACATGGCAGGGTAAACATGACAGCACTCTTTCTGTGTGTTATACTTGTATGTAGGACATCCACACAATGATTGGGATCCATCCTCATGCCAGAAATCTAATCAGAGGCCCTTAACTAAACTAAAGCATTCTATAAAAAAGTGATCTAATTGCAAGGTCCCTTATCTGAATCTAACCAAAACGTGTGCTTACACACACAGCAAAGGGTTAGTAAGAACATACTACTCCGGGGTCCACACAAGACTCAAACGAGGGCATTAAACCAGGGCACAGGGATCAGGAGGGATCTCATCAATCCAGGAGAAATGGGAACTCATAAACCAGTGGCTTTACTTTGGGTGAGGCCATCATTGTCCAAATGGGGTGCTGACCACCATTGCACTTCTCCCAAGAATGGTCCAAAGAACTCAGTATACTGTGCTTTCTCCCCCAAATCTTAACTCCAAAATCAGGTGTGTAACTCAGAGATGTGTTCCATTATTCCCATCCCCAGAGCAGGGGGCACACACTTTGCCTGGGGGGTGGGGGGGCAGGAAGCAGGCTGTAAAACTGAAAGCCCCTATATTCTTCTCCAAAGAACTGATTACATTTACAAGAGAATGGAGAAATTCAACCCTTAGGTAGCTCTCAAATGCAGTGGACATCATATAGGACTGAGATTTATTTCATTTCAATCCTTCAGGAAGAAGTGAAATACATAGTTTTACAGATGAGTAAAAACAGATAAAGTTTGCTGGCAAGAACTCACTTTAAAAGAAATGTAAAAGAATATTTTTCAGGCATAAAGAAAATAATCTCAGAAGTTTCAAGATTCAGGATGGACTGAAGAAAATATCTGTTAATTAAATTAATATATATGAATGACCATTGAAAGGATAAAGTAATAATGATATCCATGGCCTAGGATATCAATAAAGTGTTCAAATGCACCATGAAATAATATATAGTATAAGATGGAGAAATGGATATGAAACAGTTTGATATCAATATGAATTCCAAAAATAGATATTGTATTATGCTTGTAAACTGGTATGTTATTCTGGGCATGATTAAGGTATGACAGGGAGTTGACTGGTCCAGAGTTGGTAGGGCATTGAGCCCTGTCTCTGAGTGTGAGTTCTCAGACATAAAAACACATGGCAAAGGACAGAGTTGGAGTAGATTTTGAGGTTGGAGTTCTGATGTCAATCAACAGAAGTCCACGGGGAAAAGAGACAAGCAATTCACCTGACAGTTCACAGCTGGCCTGTGGAGGGAGTCAAAGGTTAGAGAGCGTCATAGTCTACAGCTGATGTTTTGAAGTAAACAGAGGAACTGAGCCCAGAGAGAAACTCAGCCATGAGAAGAGAGGAACCGAAGAAGCCTCAACCCTGGCAAATGTCACCAGCTGTCTTGCTCCAAGAAGGAGTAACAGACTTTGATGAAGGAAGAAACTTATGCTTTCTGGCCTGGTAACAGTAAGCTTCTACCCCAAATAAATACCCTTTATAAAGACCAACAGATTTATAGTATTTTGCATCAGCCTTCAATCAAGAGGAAAACCTCATTAACCATCTGAAAATACATAGTGGAGAGAAAGGCTAGGAATGTGATGGATGTGGGAAAAGTTTTCATTCAGAAATCAAGCCTCATTACACACCAGAGAAGACAAACTGGAGAGAAACCCTGTATATGTAAGGAATGTAGGAAAGCCCTCATTAGCAAATCAATTCTCACTGGCCATGAGAAAATTCATAGTGGAGGGAAACCCTATATATGTAAGAAATGTGGAATAGCCTTCAGCCAGAGGCAGTATATCATTAAACATTACAACATTCATACTGGAGAGAAACCCTGTGAATGTAATGAATGTGAATCCCCAAAGAATCTCCACCTCCAGTCTGTGCAACTTGTTGCCCATCTTTTAAGGAATTGGCTGTGACTGTGCAATTTAGGATGACTTTCTCCTCTAGGAAAAGTGCACTTGCAGTTTGTTCTGAGATCCGCTCTTCCCACAACCCTTCCACACTCATGTGTGTTCAAATTGTTTCCACTAATTTATGCATGAGGACTCGAGATTTCTCTTAGTTTATGTAAAGATGGGCTTTCCACTTATTTCAAATTATCCTGGTTGTTTTCACTGGTTCTTCAATCCATTACATTCTTGGTAAGCTTTTAAGAAATTACCATTTTAAATATAATGCTGCCCATTACTGTAGCATTTTCTTACAAAGCACCCCAACCATTGATATTTTTCCAGTTTCTTCACCTAATTCTGATGAAGATTCAAGTTTGACAGCCACTGAACAACAGTGGCCTGCTTTTTATTTAACTCCAATTTCTTTGTTATTTTAAATCAGAAATGATCCTTTCATAATTAAATGATATACCGCTAATCTCAAGTATTTTAAGAAGTTAGAAAAGTTATTAATATTCTTAAGTTGTACTCCAATATTTTTCTCAAATGAGATAGGTGTGGGATAGATGAAAGCAGAGAATGTATGTATTTTAAAACAGAAATGTGTATGCAAAAGAATCTGCCAATGCAGATAATTCTGAGGAAAGATGAATGGGGATTGAGGCTAGAGAAGGAATTTGGCTGTTTGCCCTAACAGATATAAATAATTTTTATACTCTTTGCATGGATAATTTGGTTATAATTTAAAAGAAAATTTGAAAATAGTACCCAGTGAAATCATACATAGTGGTTCATTTTAGGATATTGATTTGTATCTACAACATTACTGGGGGGGCACTTCCACTCATCCTTTGCAAATACAGTTACTCATAAAGGAAAAGTGCTCACTACCCTTGGCCCGCAGCCCAGCTGCCTAGACAGGGGAGGCCTCCCTAAGCAAGATGGAGCACGCAGCATGAGGAGCATGGATGCAACCATGTGAAGGCCACACCACTCTCAACATGTGTCCTGTTAGAGGGCTGTTAACACCAAAGTAGAAGATGTACTTCCTGCTGCTTCCTCCCCAGTGAAGACCTGCTAGAGTGACTCACATCACTAACTGAAACTGTGAGTGTTGAGCAGGGCTTTCTCCCGGTCCTCTTTTGCACATCCACAACCTGTGATGATTGTTTACATTGGGGCTCTAAGAGTTTGGTTCCCAAACAGATCACTCCTTCTCTGGCTTGGAGAACTGCAGTGAACACATGTTACATTACAGCTTCTTCAGGTGTTCATTAGCTTCTTCCCATCCAACCCCTCTGTTTCCTTCTGGGATTGAAGAGGTCTGCATCATTTTCAACTTTGCTCAAAATGTGTTGAAACTTTTATATTTAATGAGTCTGAGAAATATCTGGCATCTGCACCCTCTGAGGTTTTCTGCAAACATGGTACTATCTCACAACCTCACTTCTATTCTTGTCAGCCCTAGGCCCCAGGACTTTCTGAGATTCCCATACTATTCATTAGGGTCATTGGCCCAATGTTGCTTATTCTGGTGATGTTATGGCTGTACCCAATGCTGTAATATGAATTTTGACATTTCCTTCCTGACAACAACAGGTTTCATCTTGGCATTGCACTTTGCTTAGCTGCTGCAAGATTGGAGAAGATGAATGTACAACTGGAAGCTGAAGACCTGAGTCTGTGCCTGAGAACCAGGAGGGGTAGAGTAACAGCAAACTCTAAAGAGGGTCAACCCTGGAATCCAAGGAAAGGAGGGAAGGAGAAAAGGAGCAAGAGATGGTAAGTCTCCTTTCTGTGTCCTATGCTTCTGCTGCCCCAGACCCCAGGGCCCATTCTTTTATCTGCCCCTGTCCAACTGGCCAACCCCTGCCTGAGCCAGATATATCATATTGGGCCATCTGTTACTTTGGACTAGTCCCCAAACCCTCTGAATCCCCTGCCAACACCCTGTCTTGCAGGCCTTGCTGGCCAAGAGCACACACCCTCCATCTTTCCACCTAGTCTGGAGATACCCACATTTTACAGGTTAATTCACTGAGCAGCAGCATCACACTGTGATTTGGGAACAGGGCACCACTTCAAATCTGTGTCCCCAGCTGTTTGAGTTTGACAAGTGATGCCATAGCAAAATATCAGAAATAAGTTGGCTTTTATTGGAATTTATTAGGGTTAAAGCTTACAGTTCCGAGGCTGTGAAAATGTCCAAATCAAGGCATCATCAAAAATGCTGTCTTAACCTAGGTCTGCTGCTCCTGGACTCCAGCCAAGACAAAATGTTGGGCCTGTCTGTCTCTCTCTGCCTTCTCCTCCAAACTCACTTTCTCCCTGAGGTCAGCAGTCGGCCACCAGACACAATTGCTCACACATCTCCTTTCTCCTCTGGCCTGGATATCTTCAGCTTCAAGTTACTCCATGACTCCAGCCTCTGGTATCTCCCTCAGCCTCTCAGGCTTTCTGTGTCTCTCCACAGCTGTAGGAGATCTTGGAACCCTCTCCCACATGGCAGGGTAATCACGGCAGCACTCTTTCTCTGTGTGTTCCATGTATGTAGGACTTCAACACAACGATGGTGGTCCAACCTGGTGCCAGAAATCTAATAAGAGGCCTTAACAAAACTAAAGCAATCTAACAAAAGTGACCTAATCAAAAGATCCCTTATCTGAATCTTACCAAAATGTCCTACATACAAAAGGCTTACACACAGCCATGGGTTAGTAAGAATATATATTACGGGGTTCACACAAGATATAAATGAGGGCATTAACCCAGGGCACAGGGATCAGGAGGGGTCTCCTAAGTCTGGGAGAAATGGAAACTTATGAGGCAGTGGCTGTATTTTGGGTGTGGCCATCATTGAGCAAAATAATGTGCTGACCACCATTGCACTGGCCCCTAGAATGGGCCCAAGAAGAATTCAATATACTGGGCTTTCTCTACCAAATCTTAGCTCCAAATTCAGGTGTGTATCTCATAGAGGTGTGCTACTACTCCCATCCCTAAAGTCAGAGTGCGCACATTCTTCCTGGGAGGTGGGGTGGTGGGAAGCAGGCTGTAAAACTGAACGTCCCTAATTTCTTCCCAACAAACTGAGATTACATTTACAACAGAGTGCAGAAATTAACCCTAAGTGTTCTCTGAAAAGCAGTGGAAATCATAGAGGGCCTGAGATTTAATTCATCTCAATCCTTCACAAAGATGTGAAATAAATACTTTTACAGTTGAGTAAACACCATTAAAGATTGCTAGAAGCAATTCACTTTAAAAGAAATGTAAAAGAATATTCTTCAGGCAGAAAGAAAATAATTGTAGAAGGTTCAAGTTTCAGGATGGATGGAGGAACAATATCTATTAATTAAATTCATATATCTAAATGACTATTGAATGGATAAAGTAATAATGATATTCATAGCCCAGGATGTCAATAAAGTGTTAAAATACACCATAAAATACTATATAGTGTAAGGTGTGTAAATGGATATGTAGCAGTTGGATATTGTTATGAATTGCAAAAATAAATATTGGATTATGCTTGTAAACTGGTCTGTTAAACTGGGCATGATTTAGTTATGATAAGGGTATTTACTGGGCCATAGTTGGTAGGCTGCTGAGTCCTGCCCCTTGGTGGCCGGGGTATCAAATAGAAACAGACATGGCAAAGGACAGAGCTAGAGTAGTTTTTCACGTTGGAATTCTGATGAGGAAGGACAGAAGGCCCCAGGGAAAAGAGACAAGCCATTACCTGACAGTTCACAGCTGGTCTTGTGGTGAGAGGCAAAGCTTAGAGAGACTCATATTCTACACCTGAACTTGTGGAGGAAACAGAAGAGCTGAGCCCAGAAAGAAATGCAGCCCTGTGAAGAGAGTAACACAAGAAGCCTGAATCCTGGCAAATGTCAGCAGCTGTCTTGCTACAGATGGGATAATAGACTTTGGGGAAGGAAGAAACTCATACTTTATTGCCTGGTAAGTGTAAGCTTCTACCCCAAATATAGACCCTTTATAAAGACCAACAGATTTCTGGCATTTTGCATCTGCACCCCTTTGGCTGACTAATACAGGATATAAAATGTTTTAAAATGCATTATTTGGCAAGTCAATAACAAATAATAAGTGCAGATTAGGAAAGGCAAGCAACAGTGTTATAATTTCCCTGGGAAACCTTAAAGAATATTAAATAGTGCATCTCATACAAATAAATAGAGGGAAAATATTGAACAAAAATAATCAGTCCAAAACAAAGTATTCAAGATTTCCTGGGTTGCCATTTAGGCCTTTCTTCTGGGCCCACCTTACTCGTGCATCTTTGGAAGCTGTACCATTCTCATACTTCAGAAGCCTGAAGATTCCAGGGTTGATTAATGGGGTTTTGTTTCATCCACATCATAAATCAAGTTCTGTATAACTTTCGCATTTCCTAGTCATTAAGTCACCAATCTGGATGTGATGCTCATTTGAAGCAAGAAGAGACATGAATGATGGAACAAATAAAAAGGAGATATTGTTGTGCTTCCCAAATAGGATGCTTAGAAGACTGATATTGGACCTCTCCTCTTTTCTAAATAATGCATTAAATGATATAAATTTCCCCCTAAGCACTGCTTTTTCTGCACCCCACAAACTATGAAGAAGCATAGGACCTTAAAAAGCAGAATGAACCACATAACAAAAGGCTTGTGAGTGAAGCAATATCCCCTTCCATAAGAGTCTAGACATAAGATGAACACAGAGAATGTAAGAAAGTTGGGAAAACATTTTCTCTGACTGCAATCATTGTTTCCTCAAAATAACACTTCTATGAATGTAACTTCACTTTGAAGGAATTTGCATCATTCTTACCTAAGCATGAGGGAATCTATGTAAGGAAAAAAGAATGAAAACAATGAGTTTTGCCAGTTTTCCCCACATGGTAGTCCTCCCCTTGAAGTGAAATGATTGTGAAGTTTCCTTGGAAATTCAACCTCATGAAATAGCTGAGAATTAAACCTTCAGAGAAACCATTTGGGATTTCATGAATTTGGGAAAGTTAGAGTCCCATCAAAGAACCATGCAGGAGTAAAACCCTATGTCTATAAGGAATATTGGAAATCCTTCAGCCAGGCATTAAATCTCATTGAGCATGAAATATTTGTACAAAAGTTAGTATTGTAATGAACATGGGAATGCTTCCATATGAAACAAAACCTCAAGGAATATGAGAAAATTCACAGTACAGAAACCATATGAGTGTCCTGAATGTAGTCTGCTCTTTACAGTCATTTTTGACTACTCATTTTAAAAGCCATACAGGGAAAAATATAGAAATGTCATAAAGTTTTCAACCTGACAGAAAACCTCTTTATTCATCAGAAAATTCTTACTGAAGAGAAATAATATATATGTGGGAAAGCTTTAATTAAAATGTCAAATCTCAGATACAAGAATATCCTACTGCAAAGAAACTGTATGCATGTCAGGCATGTGAAAATGCCTTTAGGTACAAATCATATCTCCCAGGACATGAAAAAAATCATAGTGGACAGAAAAAAAAATGAATGTATGCAATGCAGAAAAGCCTTCAGCCAAAAGCAATAGTTAATTAAACATCGGAGCATTCATTCTGGAGAAAAACCCTCCATATGCAATGAATGTGGAAAAGCCCTCAACCAGAAAGAAAACCTCATTAACCACTGAGAATACATACTGGAAAGAAACCCTATGTATGTGATGGATGTGGGAAAGCTTCCATTCAGAAATCATGCCTCATTACACACCAGATGTAACTGTTGGGGAATTTGATGTAATTATGAATTCCAAAAATATAATTTGATCATACTTGTAAGCCCTTCTATTAATCTGGGCATGATTGGGCATTGACTCTACCAAGTCAGTCGGATGTTGTGCCCCAGCCCTTATTGGATGGGGGTATCTAATATAAAAGGCAAGGGAAAGGACAGTTGAAGAAGATTTTTTTTGACAAGCAGATTTTTTGTTTTAGAAAAGGCTCCAGAATAAGAGAAGTGAGCCCTTTGCCTGATAGTCTACAGCTGACCTTGTGGAGGAACGAGAAGAGCTAAGCCCAGAGAGAAATGCAGCACTTGGAAGAAAGGAACACAAGAAACCTTAACCCTGGCAAACATCGGCAGCTGTCTTGCTCCAACACATGGCAATGAACTTTGGTGAGAAGAAACTTAATGCTTTATGGCCTGGTATCTGTGAACTTCAACCCCAAATAAATACCCTTTATAAAGACTAACCCATTTTTGGTATTTCACAATAACACCCCTTTGGCTGACGAGAGAAGACAAACTGGAGAGAAACCCTATATCTGTAAGGAATCTAGGAAAGCCTTCATTAGCAAATCAAATCTCACTGAATATGAGAAAGTTCATAGTGGAGGGAAATCCTATACATGTAAGGAATATGGAATAGCCTTCAGCCAGAGGCAGTATCTCATTAAACATTACAACATTCATACTGGAGAGAAACCCTGTGAATGTAATTAATGTAAATCTCCAAATGTCCACATCCAGTCTGTGCAACTTGTTGCCAATCTTTTAAGGAACTGGCTGTGACTGTGTAATTCAGGATGTTTTTCTCCTCTGGAAAAGTGCACTTGCAGTTTGTTCTGAGATCTGCTCCTCCCACATCTTCTTCCACAATCACGTGTGTTCAATCTGTTACCACTACTTTTTGCATTAGATCTCAATATATCTCTTAGTTTATGTAAAGATGGGCTTTCCACTTATTTCAAATTGCCTGGTTGTTTTCACTGATTCTTCAGTCCCTTATATTCTGGGTAAGCATTTAAAAAATTATCATTTTAAAAACAATGCAGCCCATTAATATAGCACTTTATTCTAAGGCACCCCATTCATTTATATTATTTCAGTTTCTTCAGCTGATTCTGATGTGGATTCAAGTTTAACAGACACAGAACTACAGTGGCCTGTTTTCTACTTAACTCCAATTTTCCTTATTATTTTAAATCAGAAATGATCCTCTCATAATTGGATGATATACTTCTAATCTCAAGTATTTTAACAAGTTAGAAAATTTATATTCTTAAGTTGCACTCCAGTATTTTTCTCATATGTGATAGGGTGTGGGATGGATGAAACTAGAGAATGCATGTATTTACAAACAGAAATTTGTACCTAAAAGAACCTGCCAATGCAGATAATTCTGAGGGAAGAGGAATGGGGGTTGAGGCTAGAGAAGGAAGTTTGCTGTTTGCCATGACAGACATAAATTATTTTTATACTCTTTGCACAGATAATTTGGTTATAATTTAAAAGAAAATATGAAAATAATACACAATGAAATCATACATAGTGGTTCATTTAAAGATATTTATTTGTATCTGCAAAATTTCTGGGAGGACACTTCCCCTCACCCTTTGCAAATACAGCTGCCCATAAAGGAAAAGTGCTCACTCACCTCCACCCCCTCCCCAGCTGCCTGGATGGATGGAGGCCTCCATCAGCAAGAGTGGGCATGGAACACGAGGATCATGGATGCGACCATGTGAAGGCAACACTGCTCTCTACACGTGTCTGGTTAGAGGGCTTTTAGCACCACAGGAGAAGGTGAACTTCCTGCGGCTTACTCCACAGTGAATACCTGCTATATTGACTCAATCCAGAGAGGGAGTGTCCTTTTTTGGAACCAAACTCTCAGAGCCCCAATGAAAACCATCATCATAGGTTCTGGATCTGCAAAGGAGGAAAGGGAGAAAGCCCTGCTCAGCACTCCCAGCCTCAGTTAGTGATGTTAGTCACTCTGTCCGGTCTTCACTGGAGAATAAGGAGGAAGAAGTCCATCTTCTCCTGTGTTATTAACAGCCCTCTAACCGGACATGTGTAGAGAGCAGGGTGGCCTTCACACAGTCATGTCCATATTCCTCGTGCTCCGTGCTCACTCTTGCTGATGTTGGCCTCCTCCCGTCCAGGCTGAGTGGGAGTGTACCCAGGGAAGAGAGCAGTTTTCCTTTATGGGCGACTGTATTAACAAAGGGTGAGGGCAAGTGCCCCCCTCCAGTAATGTTGCAAATACAAATCACTATCATCACATCAACCACTTTGTATGATTACATTTTCTATTATTTTCATAATTTCTTTTAAATTATAACCAAATTATCTGTGCAGATAGTATAAAAATGATTTATGTCTGTTAAGACAAACAGTAAAATTCCTTCTCTAGCCTCAATCCCCATTCCTCCTTCCATAGAATTATCTGCATTGACAGATTCTTTTGGGTACACATTTCTGTTTGTAAATACATGCATTCTCTAGTTTCATTGATCCCATAGTTTATCATATATGAGAAAAATATTGCAGTTCAATGTAAAAATATAAATAAATTTTCTAGCTTCCTAAAATAGTTGAGATTGGAGTTATATTGTCTAATTATGAAAGGATCATTTCTGATTTGAAATAATAAAGAAAATTGGAGTTAAGTAGAAAGCAGGTGACTGTAGTTCAGTGGCTGTTAAACTTGAATCCTCATCAGAATCAGGTGAAGAAACTGTAAAAATATAAATGGTTGGGGTGCCTTAAAAGAAAATGTTACAGGAGAGAGGCAAGAGAGCATAGGTTTAAGAGGATACTCACTGAAGAGCTCTCTGGGGATGGCTGATTGCGGGTGGGTCCTGCCCAAGAGTCTGTGCTGTTGTCACACGGAGTGAGAAGCTTGGGTCACCTAGCAGCAGACAGATCGAAGATGTGGAGTGATTGGTGGAGATTCTTGAGCTTTGAGCCTGCCTGTAGTGGTCAACACAGACAGCTGAGTCCCACCCACAGGGACAATGGCTGGTTTCAACCATGAATCCTGAAACTGTAACTCATGCTGATAGTTTCAGACAGCATATTCTGAGGGAGGAAGGGCGCTGACAGAAGGTGAGGGGTTTAATTTCTGTGGATTTGGCTTTCTGGGTCCCCTCATAGCTTTGGGGATCAGACGAGCTGGCTTGAAACAGCGCCAGGCTGAGGGGAGAGATGACTCTGCTGAGGAAACCTGATTTAACCAGCAGCACTTTGACACAGAGGCCTGGAACCAGAGGCGGCAAAGTCAGCCAATTGTATCACTCTGCCTTGACAAGCATCATAGCTTCACTGCCCTGGGCAGGGCAGGAAGTGGGAAGGGCTTGAATAGTTTCAATGAATCTATTTAAGGTCTGCTCAGTGAAGGGGGTTATCTAGCAGAGAATGTCTTTTGGGCCCCTTATATCACCAAAAAAAAAAAAAAAAAGAAAAGAAGGAGACAGTCACTTTAAAAAGTGAATTCCTGTTTTTAATTTAGTTTTGTACTGAAAATCTGCCTCAAAACCTGCAGATAGAACCCAGAAGGGAAATTGGAAAACACAAGGAGGCTGAGAGGATCCACAAGGACCCTAGAAGGAACACTTCATCCTTAGCTTTGTTGACTGCTTGATGGTGTGGATGTTTGGTTTTTCTCTGTTTATTTGTTGTCTCTTGCTTTGATTTCCTCTTTCCTCCCCCCTTTCTGTTTGCCTTCATTTTTAAAAAAATTAGCTGCTCCTAGCTTACCTCTTCTTTGCTATTCTTCTTCTTTTGTGATTTCCCATTCTCTCTATATATTGATATTGTAACCCAAGCTATCTCTTATCCTTCCTTCATCTCTCTGCGTTCTGCTGTCTGTTATGGTTCTTAGACACTACGCTTTTTCATTAGCCCTCAACATAACGGTGCCAATTTCTATTCTATCTATTTTGTTTTCTTAGTATTTTATTCATCTTAGCTTTTTCCTTTTAGCCTTTTCTTTACTCTTTCTCTCCCTCCACATCATTCTAGCCTTCTAAATCATTATATGTATATTCCTCTATTTGGTTCCCCAGCCCATTGTAGGTACTCCACTTTATTTTTATGTTACAGTACACTGTCTGCACAAGTTAAATTTCATTTCACTAGGTATTATTTGGCCCCTTTTCTAAGTTTTATCAATATTACTATTATCCTTTTTCCTTTCTCACATCTTTCAATCCCTCTGGAACTAATTTTTTGCCTTCAAAATAACATAGAAATAAGCAAGGAAACAAATAAGAAGAAAAAGTCTCAAAGAGAAAACTTACACACACAAGGCCACACACTAAATAAAACTCGAGAAGAGAGAGAGAAGCTAATCAACTGAATTAATCCAATAAGATAAAATGATGACTAAGTGGATAACAAAAAATTACAAACCACGCTGAGAAACAGGGAGACATGGACCACTCCAATGAACAAACTAAAAACCAGGAATATATGCAGAACATCGAACAACTAATCAAAGATTCCCAAATGAATATCATGAAACAATTTAATGAAGTGAAGGAACACATTAAGGATATAAAGAAGACACTGGAAGAACATACTGAATAAATTGGAAACACAGAAAAAGATAACATATGATGGTGATCAATGGCACAATCCAAGAAATCAAAAGGATGCTGGATTCACATAACAGCAGATTTGAACAGGCAGAAGAAAGAATTAGTGATGTAGAAGACAATACAGCTGAAATCAAACAGATAGTAGAACAGATAGACAAAAAAATATTAAAAATCCAGCAGGGACTCAGGGATTTAACTGACAACACAAAACACACACACATATGTATTATGGGCATCCCAGAAGGAGAGGAGAAGGGAAAGGGAACAGAAGAATTGTTGAAAGAAATAATGGCTGAAAATTTCCCAACCCTATTTAGCGAGATGGATGTGCAGATCCAGGAAGCAAAGTGCACCCCTAACAGTATAAATCCCAACAGGCAAACTCCAAGACATATACTCGTCAAAATGTCCAATGCTCAAGACAAAGAGAAAATACTCAAGGCAGCAAGAGAAAAGAGAACCATCACATACAAGGAGTGCACAATAAGATTAAGTGCTGTTTTCTCAACTGAAACAATGGAGGAAAGAAGACAGTGGTATGACATAGTCAAAGAATTCAAAAAAAAAAAAAACCTCCAGCCACGAATTCTGTATCCAGCAAAGCTGACATTCAAAAATAATGGAGAGTTCAAAATATTCACAGATAAACAGAAATTAAGAGAGTATGTCAATAGGAAACTGGCACTTCAAGAAATACTAAAGGAAGTTCTACAAGATGAAAGGAAAAATCAAGAGTTAAGAGAGTTGAAAACAACCAAAAAGACAAAAACAGAAACAAAAAAACATATGACATACATTACTCCAAAGAAAATATGGCTGAAGTTAAAAATTCATTGTAATAACAAAATGTTAATGGATTAAAATCACCACTAAAGAGACACAGATTGGCAGAATGGATAAAGAAATATGATCCAACTATATGCTTTCTACAAGAAACCCACCTTTGACCCAGGGATTCAAGGAGGCTGAAAGTCAATGGCTGGAAAACTATTTCATAATGTAACAATAGACATAAATGGGCAGGAACAGATATTCTAATATCAGGCAAAATAGACTTTAAATGCAAACCTATTGTAAGAGACAAAGATGGACACTAGATATTAGTAAATTTGGTAGCCTCTCAAGAAGGGAGAACAATCATAAACATTTACACACCTAATTGGGGTGCCTCAAAATTCATGAGGCAAAATCTGGAAAAGCTAAGGGGAGAAATAAATGCCTCTACAATTATAGCAGGGGATTTTATTACACCATTATCATCATTAGACAGAACATCTAGGCAGAGAATCAACAAAGAAACAAAGGCTCTCAATAATACATTAGAGGACCTGGACTTAATAAACATATACCGTACAGTAAACCCAAATACATCAGGATTTACATTCTTCTCGAGTGAACGTTGATCATATTCCAAGATAGACAACATGCTGGGCCACAGAAAAAATCGCAATGAATTCGGAAAGATTGAGATTATACAAAGTAATTTCTCTGATGACAGTGGAATTAAATTGGAATTCACTAAGGGCCAGAGAAACAGGTTAAGCACAAGGATATGGAAGTTAAACAACACACACTTAGACAAGCAGGTGGTCAAGGAGGAAATCTCAAAAGACATTAGTAACTACCCTGAAACTAATGAAAATGATAACATAACATATCAAAACCTATGGGATGGAGCTAAAGCTGTCCTGAGAATGAAGTTGAGATCCATAATTACATATATTAAAAAAGAAGAAAAAGCTAAAACAGAAGACCTAACTGCATACTTGGAGGAATTGGAAAAAACAACAAAAACTAAACCTAAAGGAAGTAGAAAGAAGGAAATAACAAAGATTAGAGCAGAACTAAGTGAAATAGAGAATAAGAAAGCACTAGAAAAAAATAAACAAAACCAAAAGCTGGTTCTTTGAGAATATCAATAAAATTGGCAAGCCCTTAGGCAGACTAACAAGGAAAAAGAAAGAACAGATGCAAATACACAAAATAATGAACAAGCAAGGGGATATCACTACTGACCCCACAGAAATAAATAGCATCACAAGAGGATACTTTGAAAAATTATATGCCAACAAGAATGAAAATTTAGGGGAAATGGAGAAGTTTCTAGAAACTGACAAACAGCCTACATTGATGAAAGAAGAAATTGATGAACTCAACAGTCCACTACAGTAAAGAGATAGACTCAGTCATGAAAAACCTCCCAACTAAGAAGAGCCCAGGACCAGATGGCTTCAGAGCTGAATTCTATTAAACATTCCAGAAAGAGCTAATGGCAATTCTACTTAAGCTCTTCCAAAGAATAGAAATAGAATGAAAATTGCCTAACTTATTCTATGATGCCAACATTACCTTAATACCAAAACCAAACAAAGATACCACTAGAAAGGAAAATTACAGACCAAATTCTCTAATGAATCTCGATGCTAAAATCCTCAACTAAGTACTTGCTAATTGCATTCAACAACACATCAAAAGGATTATACACCGTGACCAAGTGGGTTTCATCCCAGGTATGCCAGGATGGTTCAATATAAGAAAATCAATCAAGGAAACACCAAATAAACAAACTGAAAGGGAAAAAGCACATGATCATTTCTATAGATGCAGAAAAAGCATTCGACAAAATACAGCACCCTTTCCTGGTAAAAACACTGCAACAGAGAGGAATAGAAGGAAATTTTCTGAATATGAAAAAGGGTATATATGAAAAACTCAAAAGTAATTCATCTTCAATGGTGAAATACTGAAAGCCTTCCCTATGAGAAGGACAAGGATTCCCACCATCACCACTCTTATTTAACATTGTCATAGAAGTACTTACTCAAGCACTGAGTCAAGAAAAGGATATAAAATGCATCCAGATTGGAAAAGAAGAAGTAAAAATTTTATTCTTTGCAGATGACATGATCCTATACATAGAAATCCCAGAGAAAGCTACAACAAAGCTTCTGCAACTTATAAAGGAGTTCAGTAATGTTGCAGGCTATAAGATCAATGCTCAAAAGTCAGTAGCATTTCTGTACACCAATAATGAGCTATCGGAGAAGGAAATCAAGAAAAAAATGTCATTTACAATAGTAACTAAAAGAATCAAATACCTAGGAATAAATTTAATTAAAGATGTACAGGACTTATATACAGAAAATTACACAACACTGTTAAAGGAAATCAAAGAAGATTTAAATAAATAGAAAAGCATTCCCTGTTCATGAATAGGAAATCTAAACATCATCAATATGTCTATCCTACCCAACTACTCTACAGATTAAATGCTATCCCAATAAACATCAACACTATATTTTTTAAGAAACTGGAAAAACTAAACACAAAATATATTTGGAAAGGTAAGGGGCCCCGAATTGCCAAAGACTTATTGAAAAAGAAAAATGAATTTGAAGGTATCGCATTACCAGACTTCAAAATATATTACAAAGAAACAGTGATCAAAACTGCATGGTATTTGCACAAGGATAGACCTTTCTGACAAATGGAATCGAATTGAGAGTTTTGATAGATATTCTCGCATATACAGTCATCTGATATTTGACAAGGTTACCAAGCCCCCTCAGTTGGGAGAGAATGGCCTTTTTAACAAGTGGTACTTGGAGAACTGGATATCCATAACCTAAAGAATGAGAGAAGAATAGCATCTCACACCTTATACAGAAATCAGCTCAAGATGGATCAAAGATCTAAGTATTAGAGCCTAAAGCATAAAGACCTTGGAAGATAATGTAGGAAAATATCTACAGGACATTGTAATAGGAAATGGTTTCATGAACTTGACAGCCAAAACACGAGGAGCAAGACAAAAAATAGTTAAATGGGATCTCATCAAAATAAAAAACTTCTGCACCTCAAAGGATGTTATTAAGAAAATAAAAAGGCAGCCTAACCAATAGGAGAAAATATTTGGCAACCATATATCTGATAAGAGCCTAAGATCCTACATATATTTTTAAAAATCCTATACCTTGGAAATAAAAAGACAAATATACCATTTAAAAAAATGTGCAAGTGACCTTTAAAGACACTTCCCCAAGGAAGGAATGCCAAGGGCTAAAAAGCATATGAAAAAATGCTCGATATCACTTGCTATCAGGGAAATGCAAATCAAAACTGCAATGAGATACCATGTATACCCATCAGAATGGCATCTATTAAAAAAAGAGCAGACTCTAAGTGTTGGACAGGATGTGGAGGAATAGGAAACCTCATCCACTGCTGGTGGGATTTAAGAATGGTCCAGCCACTGTGGAGGACAGTTTGGTGGTTCCTCAGAAAAGTAACAATGGATCTTCCGTGTGATACAGCAAATCCACTGATGGGTAAGTACCCAGAAGAACTGAAAACAAAGACATGAACAGATATATGCACACCAATATTCATAATGGCACTGTTCACCCTTTCCAAAAGTTGGAATCAGCCCTGGTGCCCATCAACAGATGAATGGATAAGTAAAACGTGGTACATATATACAATGGAATATTACTCAGCTATAAGAAGGAATAAAGTGCTAACACATGGAATAACGTGGATGAATCTTGAAAACCTTATGTTGAGTGAAGCAAGCCAGGCATTGAAGGATGAACAGTATATGACCTCACTGATTTGAACTGAGGAAAATGAGCAGTCTCTGGGAACCATTGTCTGAAAGGTTAACAAAGGAGAGAAAGAGAAGAGTAGGCTGTGAGCCATCACCATTGGACATAAACTATGGCAAAGGGATAGAGTATAGTTGCATATTGAAGGATAGGAGAGATGGGTAGTGATATTACTGATTTGGTGACGCAGGGTTGACAGATGGTTAGATTAGGAAGAGCCGGTTGGTATACCAGCACATGCATCTATGAATCGTGTCATTCCATGAGTCAAGACACGGGAGTGAATATACCCGATGGGGATGAGGAGGAAGGAACAGTTAAGATCAAATGGGGTATTTAGTGGTCATGGGAAAGGGTTTTCATTACCTTACAGTAATGGGCACAGGACATGGTAAATATCATCATAAATTATTAAACTGTACCATCTAAATTGTAAACTATACTGTAAACCATTGACAATGTTTAGTTGCTATATTTTACTATCTGTATAACAGTTATAACAATAGTAACATCCATTTCTAAAAAAGATTTTAATATGCATTGGGGAAGTGGGAGGGAGTTTGGGAACATAGGAGTCTCTAGTATTCTGTGTGTGACTTTGCTGTAACCTAAAACTTCTTTGAAAATTTGGGAAACACTGGGGAATGAGAGGGGGAATGTGTCTTGTTACACTAGACATGCAATAATACAGTGATAAAAGGAAAAAAGAATATTTTTAAAGGAATATTTTTTGTTTTTTTCCTATTTTTTTGAATGTCCCAATCCACTAATTATATTTACTTTTACTTTAGTTTTTTTTCTTCTGAGTTTCCTTGTATTTATCCCTTGCAATTAAGTTAATCATTATTATTTCTTTATTCTATTAATTGTATTAGGTGTTGTATGGGCTTATTGATCAAGGAAATTTATATCACAGAAGGGTTACAATGGGGGCTGTCGAGGATCATTGGTAGGGGGTGTCTGGGATGGGAGATTCATGGGAGTAAGTACATCTGAATATACATGAAAGATATATGAAATTGTTCAAATGATCAAGGGATGGGGCATGTTAACGGTTTGTAGACAATCACTCAATAAATGAGGTAATCTGAAATCCCAGCCTGGAGAGCTCTGCCACATTCTCCAAGGGAGCAGCAACAGTCCTGTGAGTGCAGGAGCAGTGTCTGGCAAAAGAGGATGGCCCACTGATGGGTGCTTGTTATTGATGACTAGCCTTATGAGTCTTTGCTCTTGTAATTGAAACTTAACCTACTGTTATGGGGTGCCTAAGTGTTGTCCCCTGGGAGCCTCATTGTTGCTCAAATGAGGCCTTTCTAAGCCAAACTCAGGATATGAATGCATTACCTTCCCCCCAACGTGGGACATGACTCCAGGGGATGAAGCTCCCTGGCAATGAGGGATTAATACCAAGTATCAACTGGCAACATGATTGGAAAAAGACCTTGAATAAAGGGGGAAAAGGGAAAGAGAATTGAGTTCATGTGGATTAGAGACTTCAGAGAGAGTTGGGAGTTCATTCCAGAGCTAACGCTTACGCACACCTCAGTAGGATCTCATAGAACACCAAAGTGTATATCACTCCACACAGAGGAGCCACCTGAGAGCTCTGGAGACATCCAGGTTCTATATAAGTGGGGATAGCCCCAGAGATTGATGCCTTATTAGTGGGCCCTACTTTGGGATCTGTGGTCCTGAGAGTGACAGAGTTGGACTCAAATAAGTCCTCCCTGCATATGGTCCATCAGTCCATTCTATTCAAACCTATATATGATGTTGGAGTTTTTAGGTGTACTTCCAGAGACTGGAGCCTCTGGACTACCTATGTGCCAGGTGTGCATGGAATCTCAGTGGAGCTGCAACTCCTACCCTATAGCTCAATGGACTCATCGAAGTCACCTGGTGAGGAGACAATGCTGGGCAGTGGCCATCCTAGGGAATGGATAAGGCCTGCACCTGCAGGCAGGACAATCCCATCCACTGTATAAATAAGATATATCACTGTCTCACTTGTAGGTGGAGTGGACAACACCATCCCATTCCCCTCAGAATTGGGGGAAGAGGTATGGACTAGAGTGGACTCAATGGTATTCTGTTGTAGACATATTGTGATTCAAGCAATGTAAGAAATTATAACAGTGAGTTGGAGCCGCTGGACACTGGAGGCTTTTGGAGCAGGGAGTTGAAGGGTAATTGAAATACAGGGAGTTTTTCAGGACTTCAGGGTTGTCCTGAGTGGCATTGTGGTGATGAATGTAGGCCACTTTACATCAGCATATACCATGCAGAACTGTGTGGGAGAGAGTGTAGTCTACGATGTGAACTGTGGTCTATGCTTGGTGGCAAGGCCCCAGGATGGATATATCCATTGTGGGTGATGTGTCACACTGATGAATGATGTTTGTGTGGAATGTTGTGCGAGGAGTGGGAGGTGGGGAACATGGGAATCCCTGTAATTTCTGTGAAATATTTAGGTAATCTAAGCACGTTTTAATATATATATATGTAAAGAAATAACATTTATATAAGCTAATGCACATATATGCATATATATTTATATATAACTTTACAAATAGTAGAATGTATTGTGAAAATTTTGATTTTTACCCACAATAAGAAAAGAAAAAAAAAAGAAAGAAACTGTTGCAATAATGGGCAGCATTATTTTTTAAATGGTAATTTTTAAAATGCTTACCCAGAATGTAATGGATTGAAGAACCAGTGGTAACAAATTGAACACACTTGAGTGTGGAAGAAGGTGTGGGAGGAGCAGATCTCAGAACAAACTGCACGTGAACTGTTCCTAGAGGAGATAGACACCCAGAATTGCACAGTCGCATCCGCTTCCTTAAAAGATTGGCAACAAGCTGCACAGCTTGGAGGTGGAGATTCCTTGGAGATTCACATTCATTACATTCACAGGGTTTCTCTCCAGTATGAATGTTGTAATGTTTAATGAGATACTGCATCTGGCTGAAGGCTTTCCTACATTTCTTACATATATATGGTTTCCCTCCACTATGAATTTTCTCATGGTCAGTGAGATTTGATTTGCTACTGAAGGCTTTCCTACTTTCCTTACATATATAGGAGTTCTCTACAGTTTGTCTTCTCTGGTGTGTTATGAGGCTTGATTTCTGAATGAAAACTTTCCATCATCCATCATATTCATAGCGATTCTCTCCAGTATGTATTCTCAGATAGTGAACGAGGTTTTCCTTCTGGTTGAAGTCTTTTCCACATTCATTGCATACATAGGGTTTTTCTGCAGAATGAATGCTTTGATGTTTAATTTTGCCTGAAGGCTTTTTTGCATTCTTTACATTCATTTTGTTTCTCTCCAATATGAGTTTTTCATGTTCTGTGAGATATGAATTGTACCTAAAGGCTTTTTCACACGCCCTAGGTGCATACTGTTTCTTTGCAGTAGGAAATCCCTTGTATCTGAGATTTGACTTTTGAATTAAAGCTTTCCCACATATATATGATTTCTCTTCAGTAAGAATTTTCTGGTGAATTAAGAGGTTTTCTGTCAGGTTGAAAAGTTTTCCCACATGTATGACATTTCTATCTTAGTTCCCCTGTACAAATTTTAAAATGAGGAGTGAAAAATGATAGTGGGTTCCGTGTAATATTTTGGGTAATCTAAGTACGTCTTAAAATATATGTATGTATATATATATATGAATAACAGTTTTGTAAGCAAATACACATATATGCATATATATTTATATATAATTTTGCAAATGTTTGTATGTATTGTGAGAATTTTGATTTTTACCCACAATAAAAATAAATAAAAAATTAAAAAAAAAATGATAGTAAAGAGCAGCCTACATTCATGACACTCATATGGTGTAACTCTAGCTTGAATTTTCCCATATTCCATGAGGTTTTGTTCTGATGGAAGCATTCCCATGTTCATTACAATACTAACTAATGTATGAATATTTCATGCCCAAAGAGATTTAGTGCCTGGCTGAAGGATTTCCATTATTCCTTACATACACATGGTTTTATCCTGCTCTAGATTTCCAAAATTCATGAAATCACAAATGGTTTCTCTGAAGGATTAATTCTCAGGTATCTCATAAGGTTGAATTTCCAAGAACACTTCACACTCATTACACTTAAAGGGGAGGACTATCATGTGGGGCAAATTCCTTCCAAGTAAAGTTACATTCATAGAAGTGTTATTTTGAAGAATCAATGCTTGTGGTCACAGAAAAGATTTTACCAAATTTCTTACATTCTCTGCCTTCATCTTAAGTCTGTACTGCTGTGGAAGTGTATATAGATAGCTTCAAACACAAGCTTTTGTTATGTGGTTCTTTCCACTTCTTAATGTCCTATGCTTCTTCATAGTTTGTGGGGTGCAGCAAATGCAGTGCCTAGCAAAATTTATAGCATTGAATGCTTTCATTAGAAAAGAGGAAAGATCCAATATCAATCATCTAAGTGTCCAATTTGGGAAGTGCAACAATGTGTCCTTTTTATTTGTACTATCATTCATTCCATTTCTTGCTTCAAATGAGCATCACATCCAGGTTGGTGACTTCATAACTAGGAAATGGGGAAGTGATACAGCACTTGATTAATGATAGGGACAAAACAACACCCCATAAATCAACCCTAGAACATTCAAGCTTCTGAAGGATAAGAAATGCACAGCTTCCAAAGATGCATGAATAAGGTAGCCCCAGAACAAAGGCCAAAATTGCAACCCAGGAAATCCTCACACTTTGTTTCGGACTGGCTATATTTATTCAATTTTTTCCCTTCTATTTATTTGGGTGCGACACACTATTTAATATTCTCTAAAGTCTACCAGGGAAATTATAACACTTTTGCTTGTCTTCCCAAATCCACACTTATTATTTGTTATTGACTTCCAAAATAATGTATTTTAAAACATTTTCTATCCTGTATTACTCAGCCAAAGGGGAGCTGATGCAAAATACCATAAAGGTCTTGATCTTTATAATGGGTATTTATTTGGGGTAAAAGCTTCCAGTTACCAGGCCATAAAGCATAAGTTTCTTCCATCACCAAAGTCTGTTACCCTGTCTTGGAACAAGACAGCTGCCGACATTTGCCAGTGTTCAGGTTTATTGTGTTCCTCTCTTCCCAGGGCTCCATTTCTCCATGGGCTCAGCTCCTTTGTTTCTTCCTCAGGGTCACCTGTAGTCTATGAGTCTCTCTAAGCTTTGCCTCTCTACACAAGGCCATCTGTGAACTGTCAGGTGAATGGCTTGTCTCTTTTACCCGGGCCTCTTGTCCTTGCTCATCAGAACTCCAACATCAAAAACAACTAAAATTCTGTCCATTGCCATGTCTTTTTATGTTTGAGACCCCAACCACTAATGGATGGGGCTCAAGCACCCTACAGAATGTGAACGAGTCAATGCCATTATCATAACTTAATCATGCCCAGATTAACAGACCAGTTTATAAGCATCATCCCATAAACATTATTGGATTTCATAATGATATCAAACTGCTACATATCCAGTTTTATGGTGTATTGGAACACTTTATTGATGTCCTAGGCCATGAATATCATTATTACTTTATCCATTCAATAGTCATTCAGGTATATGAATTTAATTAACAGATATTTTTCTTCAATCCATCATGAATCATGAATCTTCTGAGTATATTTTTTTCTTCCTGAAGAATGTTCTTTTACATTCCTTTAAAGTGAGTTGCTTCTAGCAAACGTCATTAGTTTTTTCTCATCTGTAATAGTATTTATTTCACTTCTTACTGAAGCATTGAGATGAATTAAATCTCTGGCCATCTATGATCTCCAATGCTTTGGGGAGCACCCTTAGGGTCGAATTTCTCCATTCTGTTGTAAATGTAATCAGTTCTTTAGAGAAGAAATTAGGGGCTTTCAGTTATACAGCCTGCTCTCTCCCCATCCAGGCAAAATCTGTGCACTGAGGGTCTGGGGATGGGAATGATGGCACACCTCTGAGTTAGAAACCTGATTTTGGAGCTAAGATTTGGTGGAGAAAGCACAGTATATTACATTTTTCTTGGGACCTTTCTAGGGACCAGTGCAATGGTGTTCAGCACCCCATTTTGCTCAATGATTGCCACACCCAAAGTACAGCCACTGCTCAAGAGTTCCCATTTCTCCCAGATTTAGGAGACCCATCCTGAACCCTTTACCCTGGGTTAATATCATCATTTGAGTCTTGTGTGGACCACAGAGAAGTATCGTCTTACTAACCTATTGCTTTGTGTGTAAGCCTTTTGTATGTAGGACAATTTGATTAGATTCAGATAAGGGAAATTTTGATGAGGGCACTTTTTGTTAGAATGCTTTAGTTTAGTTAACGGCTTCTGATTAGTGTTCAGGCACCAGGATGTAACCCAATCATTGTGCTGAAATCCTACATACATGGAACACACAGAGGAGAGTGCTGCCATGTTTACCCTGTCATGTGGGAGAGTTATCCAAGATCTCCTACAGCTGTAGAGAGACACAGAAACCCTGAGAAGCTGAGGGAGAGGCCAGAGGCTGTAGTCATGGAGCAGCTTTAAGCTGAAGACATCCAGGCCAGAGGAGAAGGGATAAGTGTGAGCAATTGTGTCTGATAGGCCACGGCTGAGCTCTGGGAGAAAGAGAGTTTGGAGGAGAAGGCAGAGAGAGACAGGCAGGCCCAACATTTTGCCTTGGCAGGATTCCTGCAGCAGCTGACCCTTGCTAAGACAGCATTTTAGATGATGACTTGATGTGGACATTTACACAGCCTCAGAACTGTAAGCTTCAAACCTAATAAATTCCAATAAAAGCCAACCTACTTCTGGTATTTTGCATTGGTAGCAGTAGGGAAACTCAAACAGCTGAGGACACGGAGTTGGAGAGCTGCTCTCTTCCAAAACAGTAGTGTGATGCTGATGCTCAGTGATTTTGCCTGTAAACTGTGGATAACTCCAGACTAAGCAGGAATGAGTACGGGTAAGATGGAGGGGGATGTGCTCTTGGCCAGGAAGTCCTGCCAGACAAGGAGTCAGGCAGGGGTGTCACAGGGTTTGGGGAATACTATAAAGTCATAGATGCCCCAGTATGATGTACCTGCCTTGGGCAGTGGTTGGCCAGATGGGCAGGGGTAGATAAAAGCATGGGACCTAGGGTCTGGTTCAGCAGAGAAGTCAGGGCACACAGAGGAGCCTCCCTGCTCCTGCTCCTTTTGCCCTCCCCTCCTTCCCTTGGCCTCCAGCCTGGACCCTCTGAGGAGGTTGCTCTTATTCTATCCCCCCTGGGTCTCAGGTACAGACTCAGGTGTCCTGCTTCCAGTTCTACATTCACATTCTCCAATTTTGGGGCAGCTAAAAAAAGAGCAATGCCAAGATGAAACATGTTGGTGTCGGGAAGGAAATGTCAAAATTCACATTACAGCATTGACCACAGCAATAACACCACCAGAATGAGAAACATTAGGCCAGTGACCCTAATAAATAGTACAGGAATCCCAGAAAGTCCTGGTACCTAGGGCTTACAAGAATAGAAGTGAGGTTATGAGAGAGTGCAATGTTTGCAGAAAGCCTCAGAGGGTGCAGATGCCAGATATTTCTCAGATTAATTAAATATATAATTTTCAACACTGTTGAAAATGATGCAGGCCTCTTCAATCCCAGAAGAGAATGGAGGGGTTGGATGGGAAAAAACTGATGTACACCTGAAAAAACTGGAATATAACATGTGTTCACTGCAGTTGCTCCAAACCAGAGAGGGAACCAAACTCTCAGAACCCCAATGAAAACCATCATCATAGGTTCAGGCTCTGCAAAGTAGTACAGGGAAAAGGCCCTGCTCAGCACCCACAGCCTCACTCTAGAGTGTGAATCACTCTAGCGGGTCTAACTTGGGGAGTAAACAGCAGGAGGTCCGTCTTCTCCTGTGGTGCTAACAGCCCTCTAACCAGACATGTGAAGAGAGCAGTATGGCCTTCAAATGGTCACATCCATGTTCCTCATGCTCTGTGCTCACATCTGCTGAGGGAGGCCTCCACCTGTCCAGACAGCCTGGGGTGGTGCCGAGGGGAGTGAGCACTATTCTTTATGGGTGACTATATTTGCAAAGATTGAGGGGAAGTGTCCCCACACCCAATAATGTTGCAGATACAAATCACTACCTTCAAATCAACCACTTTGTGTGATTTCATTGTGTACTATTTTCATTATTTCTTTTAAATTATAACCAAATTATCCATGCAAAGAGTGTAAAAATAATTTATATCTGTTATGGCACACAGTCAAATGCCTTCTCTAGTCTAAACCACCAATCACCCTTCCTCAAAATTATCTGCATTGGCAGATTATTTTTGGGTACACATTTCTGTTTGTAAATACATGTATTCTCTAGTTTCATCCATCCCACAGCCTATCACATATGAGAAAAATATTAAAGTACAACTTAAGAATATAAATAAATTTTTTAACTTCTTAAAATACTTGAGACTAGAAGCACATCTCCAAATTTTGAAAGGATCATCTATTATTTAAAATAATAAGGAAAATTGGAGTTAAGTAGAAAGCAGGACACTGTAATTCAGTGGCTCTTAAACTTGAATCCACATCAGAATTAGCTGAAGAAACTGAAAAAACATAAATGGTTATGGTGCCTTAGAAGAACATGCTACAATAATGGGCAGCATTATTTTTAAAATGGTAATTTTTAAAATGCTTACCCTGATTGTAATGGATTGAAGAGCCAGTGAAAACAACCAGGATAATTTGAAATTAGTGGAATGCCCACCTTTACATAAACTAAAAGAAATATCATGTTCTGATGCAAAATTAGTGGTAACAAATTGAAAACAGATTGTTATAATTCATCTTGGAGTTACACGGTGCCAGGAATGATCCAGAGAAAGTTTGGGATAAGGGGACCTCACTCCATGTGTAATGCAGAGAAATTTATTTAGGCTGAAGCTGCTTTTTATACTACAAAGCTGAAAACAAAGTAGGGCATCCTTGAGTACTTCCTCAGCTTGGTACGTGAGAGTGCTGCTTGTTTCTGTATTACAGGACAATCTTTATTGGGAATTCAGACCATAACATCTTAATGGTGTGTTCGTTCTGCTCTGCCTCCTCCTACTGATGTTTGCAGTATGCAGTGTCCTTGGAGACATTTACTAATGTTTCTCTGCCAGAAAACATGCTTTTTAAATGCTTAACCCTTTATGTTCTGGCTCTCAGCATCTTTTCCAACAACTCCCCCTGCTTTGTTTTTTGTCCAGGGTGACTGTGCCAGTCTTAGGTTGCCCTCCACTGAAGGTCTTACCCATCTCTGGCCACCAGCCAAGCTCAATGGACAGGAGTTTTAGATTCAAGGGTTTTAAGCAGAATCAAGTTATTAGCATGGCTGGCTTTTTCAACCCTATTAATGTGGGACAGCAGGGCTTTGTGAATAACTCCGAATAAAGTTAAGAGTAGCAGACTACCAATTATCACCACACTGAAGTTAGCATGTACAGAGGTTGATTTCCACCAAACTAAGAGGTTTATTTTATTTAATTGATCAGTCACTGATTGCCAAAATTTGCTACCTGAAAGTGTAGTAAATTGATTCTGAGACATGCTCAAAATCCTTTTTTGCAAATCTGTAATTTCTATAGAAAAGTTTGTTTGATGACCTATTAAATGATTTTTTTTCCCCATTCATAATTGAAATCATTGTATGGGAGAGGAGTGATAAAAAAAAGCACTTTCATTCCAATCACACTTCAAAACCTTGTTTTAAATTTAGATCATATACCTGATCTCCCATTTGTGTAACAGCCATCTCGAAGTCATTAAGCCTATTGTAATTTTCCCATCAATATGTGCCTGACTATGCCATAGCTCACTAGCATTTTTCTGCCAATTTCTAACATATTTTCATGTTTGGATAGTGTCATGTAGGCCAGTTTCTGCCACAGCAGCAGCTGTAATAATACCTATAAGCCCTAATACAGCAGCTATAATTAATCCAATTAAACATTTGGTTCTTTTAAAATAATGATTTAGAAAGTGCCAAAGATTTGGTTCTCAGGGGAAGATTGCCAGCAGCGATTCATGTGAACCTGAAGCCATATTCCACGTTGCCATTTTCCTATTAGAACCGCAGTAGAAATCTCCTGTAAAAAAGACTTTGATACACAAGTGTAAAGGGAGCAATTGCTGCAGAAAGACCATGTTTGGTTAATGGTCACTCTTCCAAATATAAAAACTATGGGATCCTGTACACGTACTGTAAGAAATTAAGTGGATTTTCTTTTTAAACTGGTAATATTAGTTTTACTGCCTTGCCATTCAAAAATTGGGCTAGTTCCCAAAAATAATTTCCACAAATACTTTTTAGTTTTGTTAAATTTAATGTCCCATAGTTGTGGGATAAATCTTCCCTGATGAGTCCAATTTAGTGACGTATTTATACTTATGATCTCACAAAAATTCCAAAAATAATGAGCGCTTTAATTGTTTTTGTTGAATTATTAATTTTTCAACTTATGGTTCTGTTTACATTAAGTTGCAGTATCCCTATAAGGTCCCAATTCTTTACAATTCTATATGAATTATTAAAGAGCACAACCTCAGATGAAACATGGCATGTATGCCATTTATCACTTTGTACTATGATTTTAGGACTGTATACATGGATCAATGGATACTATGCAGATAGGTCATTCAAGAAAAGGCAAGGTTAAATTTTCAATAAATTTCCCTTCCTCCTCAGGTTTTAGAGGAAGGCGAGAATCAATGGGCCCAAGAAAATGAAAAGTCTAATTAATATAAACAGGGTAGGATTTGTCCCCCCAAGACAATTCTTAAAGAGGTGAATTAGTAATATAAGCCCAATATATATAATTATGTGAAGGTGCACTACTAAATGCTGACATTGTCAAAGTAAGCATAGCAAAGAATAACTGTGTTAGAGTGATATTCTGACTTTTAGAAGTTATCATCTGTTCTACTTCTTGTGTCAGCTTCTTTGGCTTGTTTATGTCTAGGTTTCAGATGTATGGACAGGATCCAGAGCCAATCTCCTTTATCGGTAATGATAAAAGCAAAACTTCAACCCTATATCCTAACTTAATTTCTGCCTTTTCCCATTAATTATTATCTTTATGCTTTCAATAAACTAGTTGTCCAATATTTGTTTCTGTATTTTTGCCTTATTTTTGTAAGAAATGCTCTGCTCCTGATGTATATGATTCTAACCTTTGGCTTAAAAATTTTATAGTAAATAATGCTTGATATAATTGTTTTCACACCTTAACATTTCCACCTGTTTTGTTTTTGTAGCATTTATAAATAGAGGTTTAACTGTTAATTTTTTATGATAAGTATACATTCATTCACAGGCTTACTAAATCAGGGGATACACTGATATACTTGGCTTATTTATGGCTAGAGTCCTGGATAGATACAAGATAAATGTTAATATATATTTAGTTTAATAAACGTATATTGACAATTGGGGTGAGAAACAAATAACATAATCAATTAAAAGATTAAGTCAATATTGAACAAAGTAACAGAATGACAGATAAATAGAGCAGTCTTACATATATACTTAACAATATTTAGCTTTTAGCTGGGAAGTGTTGAATGTTGAAGTAGCAACTGGTACTAGAGTTTTGGTTGACTGTGTTTAGAATTAATGAATTTGATACTATAGATGCCAACTTGTGAGTATTTTGTTAATTTACGAGGAAGTGGCCAGCCTCCTCAGGTAGGAACATAACACTCCCAGGGCAGTACATTTTAAGGTTTATGCATCAATCCCTGGGAGAGTGGCCAGCTCCCCCATGGAGGAATACAACACCAATGAAATGCACTTTATCTCTATAAATTTGTTACAAAACTTCCCTGATGTGCTTACTATTTTAATTTCCAATATTTTTCCTGAAATGTGAAAAGTGTTAACTAGCAAGGCATTGTTTTGTTGATTAACAAAATTTTCTGAATGATGCTTTAGTTTTAGGCTTGAACAATACTTGTCAGACTTGTTTTTTTTTTAATTCAAACTTTATTTCAAATTCAAAAAATAAAATAACTGACAAAAAGCAGCTCAACAAAAACATGGAACGCTTCACGAATTTGCGTGTCATCCTTGCACAGGGGCCATGCTAATCTTCTCTGTATCGTTCCAATTTTAGTATATGTGCTTTTGAAGCGAGCACAGACTTGTTTTTTAATACATATGGATTCAGGAATGTCAAAACTCAAAACAAGAGATTTACATATACATTTAATAAAACATATTTATGTGTAATATACAAGTTATTAAATAACTTAAGTATGCAATGTATTGTATTAAAGTTTTGATTTGTATTTAAGTATATTATACAGAATTCATAATTGTAGTAGATTATACAACAGACATCCAATGAATAAACTTTTATTTTTTAAGCATATAAGATTCTTAATAGCATGAATAGAATGACCTCAATTTCTCTATTTTGTATTGTTTGAGGCATAGGTAAAAACAAATTAGATTTTCCTATTTGGGGTAATATATTAACTTGTAATTTTAATACTTGCATTGGTTTTGTTGTTAATGTTACAATTAGAATTGGGGGTGTTCCTTACAGTATTGAATATAAATTTAATTTATTGTTAGCTACTTTGCAGGAATGGGTATGTGGGCTGGCTTGACTTAAGAAAATATTAAAAAAGCTTTAGCATGTTTTAAAACAAAGTGAGAGTGACATAACTGGATATTAATTTTTTGCCACAAATAGCAATATTTGGGACCACTACATGCTGCAGGGGTGTTATTTTATTTTACTATATTTTACTGTTATGCCCTATCCTGGCAGCCCTTAATGGCTGCTTTCTTCTTGTAGTTAAAACTAAAAATTATAATTAATAACATCATATTTTATTTACTATTATATTGAAACATTATTATATTTTCAGGAATTTTATACACATTTAAAGTATTCATATGAACTTTTTATTCATTTAACTTTAATTGCTATAAAATTCAAAAATTTCTTTTAATTATGCAACAGTTTTACATACTTCATTCAACTTATATCATATGAATATAACTATATTCAGTATTTTACTTTTTTTTTTTTAGGTTGAAGACGAACTTATATGTGACAGTTTGAAGAAAAGCTTTGTTTCAGGATTTGACTTTGAGAAATCAGGTTTGAACATTGTGCTCTTTTTAAAAGTGATAAGACCTTTTTCTCCATGGAAATGATAAGGTTAAAGTACAAGAAGCTATTTTGATAAAACACACGTTCTTTATTGCATACTGATTATTTTGGAGAAAAAGTTTGTAAACTTTTACCAGAACTGACTACTGACTTCAGAAACTTTGAGAAAGAATAAAATATTAACTTTATATTATTACATTGTTTGACATTAAAGCTTTTAAAATTTTTTAGATAGACTGCTTAAATCTCACTTAGCTTTGACCACAAACATCCTTTTTCCACATGCCTTTTGCAATTTTTTGTATTTATTCAGGTTTTTCCCACATTTTACTTTGTTTAAATAACTAGTCATTTTACCTTAGGATAAAATTACTTTCTTTTCTTTAATAAAAAAGCACATTCTATATAACTTCCATACTTATGTTACCACAATGATTCTGGCAACTATTTCCAAGCAAACTTCTGGCAACACATAATTACCATCAACATTAAACAAACTTGTTAGAATAATCCTTTAATTTGGGTATAACAATTTTTATTATTTTAAACTAATATCCATGTTTATTTATTAATATAAGCACTTATACAATTTTTGGCCATTTGAATAGAGCTCTTATAAGAATTTTCATTTATCAATTTAATATTACCATTCAGAGGTATCAAAATATACACTGACACTGAACAAACAGACAAATACAGAAAAGAATTATGACACACTAAGAGAAACATAATGTTTTCTAATTTGATGCATAATTTTCACTCCTTTGGTATGGCTGTCTTCAAGACCTCCATCATTTCATTTCTTTGATTTTACTGTTTTTAAGATTTTTTTCTGCAATCTGTGTTACCTGTAATATATAAGCTTGTTCTTTGAAACAAATTTGTTCATAATCAGCAAGCAGCCAGGACAACTTAAACAGCATAAATACAGTTAAGCTCTAATTTAGAAGTTTATACAGATATTGAACATGTATATTTTGGATTACTACTCTTTAGGAGTTCACTTAGGTTCAAAGTTCAGATTTCTGGGATAGGCCCTTTAATTCCTGTTCTTAATTTTGTGTATACCCAGTGAAGGAGTAATAAGCTTTGTTTCAGCTGAGGAAGGATCGACAGCTGTACTGCTTTAGGTAACTGCCTTAAGTTCTGTTACAGGCCGGAGGGAACTGCTCTCTTGCTGCCTGGGTAGATTTGAGCAAAACTGGGAAATGTGCTCATATTGTTTGTCTGAGGGCCTTGAGCAAGACCGTCTTGGAAGTTTCTCAACTTAATAATGAGACTACCATTTTTATGATACTTATAATGGTATTCTTTGGCCCAGTGTAACCCTTTTTTGGCATTCTGGACATAACTAATTAAAAGATTAAGTCAATATTGAGCAAAGTTACAGAATGACAGATAAATAAAGCAGTCTTATATATATATATACTTACCAATATTTAGCTTTTAGCTGGGAAGTGTTGAAGTAGCAACTGATACTAGAATTTTCGTTGACTGTGTTTAGGATTAATGAATTTGATACTATAGATGCCAACTTGTGAGTATTTTGCTAATTTCTGAGGAAGGGGCCAGCCTCTACAGGAAGGAACACACACTCCCTGGACATTGCATTTTAAGGTGTATTCATCAATCCCTGGGACAGTGGCCAGCTCCCCCAGGGAGGAATACAACACCCATCAAAATGCACTTTATTTTTTTTTAATTTATTACAAAACACTTTTGATGTATTTATTATTTTAATTTCCATTAATTTTCCTAAAATGTGAAAAGTGTTAACTAACAAGGCATTGGTTTAGGATTAACAAAATTTTCTACATGGTGCTTTACTTTAGGCTTGAACAATACTTGTCAGACGTGTTTTTTAATACATATGGATTCAGGAATGTCAAAACTTAAGAGATTTACATATACATTTAATAAAACACAATTATGTGTAACATACAAGTTATTAAATTACTTAAGTATGCAATGTATATTATTAAACTTTTGATTAGTATTTAAGTATATTATACATAATTAATAACTATAGTAGATTATACAACAGACATCCAATGAATAAACTTTTATTTCTTAAGCATTTAAGATTCTTAGTAGCATGATTAGAATGACCTCAATTTTTAAAATTTGTATAGTTTGATGCATAGGTAAAAACAAATGAGTATTTTTTATTTGGGCTGTGGGGTAATACATTAACTTGTAATTTTCATAATTGCATTTGTTTTGTTGTTAAGATAATTAGAATTGGGACTGTTGCCTACAGTGTTGAATATAAAATTGATTTAATGTTGGCTATTTTACATGAAGGGGAATGTGGGCTGACTTGGTTTGTTTAAGAAAATATTAAAGAAAGCTTAAGCAAGTTTATAAACAATGTGATAGTGACATAACTGAATATTAATTTTTTGCAACAAACTAGAAATATTTGGGACCACTGCATGCTGCAGGGGTGTTATTTTATTTTACTGTATTTTACTGTTATGCACTACCCTTGCAGCCTTTAATGGCTGCTTTCTTCTTGTAGTTATAACTAAATATTATTATTAATAACATTTTATTACTATTATATTAAAATAGTAATATATTTTCAGGAATTTTATACACCTTTATAGTATTCATATGAACTTTTTATTCATATAACTTTAATTGTTATAAAATTAGAACATTTCTTTTAATTATGAAACAATTTTAAGTACTTCATTCAACTTATATCACAGGAACTTAACTACTTTTAGTATTTTACCTTTTTTTTAGGTAAAAGACTAAGTTATTTGTGACAGTTTGAAATAAAAACTATCTTTCAGGATTTGACTTTGAGAAAGCAGGTTCAGACATTGTGCTCTTTTTAAAAGTGATAAGACCTGTGTCTCCATGGACATGATAAGGTTAAAGTACAAGAAGCTATTTTGATAAAACACACTTTCTTTATTGCATACTGATTATTTTGGAGAAAAAGTTTGTAAACTTTTACCAGAACTGACTATTGACTTCAGAAACTTTGAGAAAGAATAAAACTTTAACTTTATATTATTACTTTGTTTGACATTAAAGCTTTTAATTTTTTTTAGATAGACTGCTTAAATCTCACTTAGCTTTGACCACAAACATTCTTTTTCCACATGCCTTTTGCAATTTTTTGTATTTATTCAGGTTTTTCCCACATTTTAGTTTGTTTAAATAACTAGTCATTTTACCTTAGGATAAAATTACTTTCTTTTCTTTAATAAAAAAGCACATTCTATATAACATCCATACTTATGTTAACACAATGATTCTGGCAACTATTTTCAAGCAAACTTCTGGTAACACATAATTACCATCAACATTAAACAAATTTGTTAGAATAATCCTTTAATTTGAATATAACAATTTTTATTATTTTAAACTAATATCCATATTTATTTATTAATATAAGCACTTATACAATTTTTGGCCATTTGAAAAGAGCTTTTATAATAATTTTCATTTATCAATTTAACATTACCATCCAGAGGTATCAAAATATACACTGACACTGAACAAACAGACAAATACAAAAAAGAATTATGACACACTAAGAGAAACATAATGCTTACTAATTTGACCCATAATTTCCACTCCTTTGTTATGGCTGTCTTCAAGGCCTCCATCATTTAACATCTATGATTTTACTGTTTTTATGATTTTTTCTGGCATCTGTGTTACCTGTAATATAAGCTTGTTCTTTGAAACACTTTTGTTCATAGCCAGCAACCAACTATGACAACTTAAACAGCCTAAATACAGTTAAGCTCTAATTTAGCAGTTTATACATATATTTAACATGTATATTTTGGATTACTACGCTGTAGGAATACATTTAGGTTCAAAGTTCAGATTTCTGGGATAGACCCTGTAATTCCTGTTCTTAATTTTTGGTATACCCAGTGAAGGAGTAATAAACTTTGTTTCAGCTGTGGAAGGATCAACAGCTGTAGTTCTTTTGGCAACTACCTTAAGTTTTGTTACAGGCCGGAGTGAACTGCTCTTTTGCTGACTGGGTAGATTTGAGTAAGGCTGAGAAATGTGCTCATATTGTTTGTCTGAGTGCCTTGAGCAAGGCGTGCTTGAAGTTTCTCAACTTATTAATGAGAATACTATTTTTATGATATTTAGAATGGCATTCCTTGGCCCAGTGTAACCCTCTTTGGCATTTTGAACACACACGAGTGGTATGGATTCATTATTTCCCCTAAATGGAGCTCTTACACTAGTTTTGGCTTGGCAATCTTTTTTCATATCACCTGGTTTCCCACATTTAAAGCAATTTAAATTAGTAATCATAGGACTACGTACCTGTAGAACAGCTGCAAGAGGGTTCATGTTATAGGTATAAGGCCCAATGTTTTGGCATATTTTTTTATAATCCTATAAAGTACTTCCATTTGCCTTTATTGGACATAAAGCCTTTTTACATTCACTGTTAGCATTATCAAAACCAACATTAGAATAATCATTTTTTAAAGATCAGATTGAGTTACTGTCTTGTTGACTACATCTGCCAGCCTTGCTACAAAATCAGCATAGGGTTCAGTATTTCCTTGAACAATTTTTGAAAATGTTTGTACAGCCTGTCCAGGGGTGGAGATTCATCGCCAGGCAGCTAGGCAGCACAATCGCACTTGTACAATGACCATGTCATCATATTGAGCTTGGCGAGGAATTCCAGCCCATTGACCTACTCCTAATATTTGTTCAGCAGTATTAGGCACTAGTGGATTCTACCATTGATTTCCTCGTGTTACAATATTGGCTTCACAGCCCACCAAGTTTTAAAATGTAAAAATTCTCCTGAATTAAGAACAGCTTGAGCTAACAAATCCCAATCCCAGGATATTGATCTGTTTGCTTGTGCCATTTCTTACAGCAATTCTTGATTATAAGGAGAATTTACACCATATTGAGTGCATGCTTGTTTTAATTTCTTGATAGACTTAAACGGGTACTGCAGGGGATTATTGGTGAGGAGTGTCTGGGAGGGGGGATTCATGGGAGTTAGTTCATCTGAATATACATGAAAGATATACAAAATTGTTCAAAAGATCAAAAGATGGGGCATGGTCATGGTGGGTGGACAATCACACAATAAATGAGGGAATCTGAATTCCTAGCCTGGAGATCTCTGCCACATTCTCCAAGAGAGCAACCACAGTCATCTGAGTGCAGGGACAGTGTCTGTCAAAGAGGATGACCCACTGAAGAGTTCTTTTTATTGATGACTACCCTTATGAGTCTTTGCTCTTGTAACTGAAACTTAGCTTACTGTTATGGAGTGCCTAAGGATTGCCACCTGAGAGCCCCCTTGTTGCTCAAATGTGGCTCCTCTCTAAGCAAAACTCAGCATATGAATGCATTACCTTTCCCCCAATGTGGGACATGACTCCTGGGAATGAGCCTCCCTGGCAACAAGGGATTAATACCTAGTGCCAATTGGCAACACAACTGGAAAAAGAACTTGAATAAAAGGGGGAAAGATAAAGACAAATTAGTTCAAGTGGCTAAGAGACTTCAAAGAGAGTCCGGAGATCATTCCAGTGGTAACACTTATGCACACCACAGTAGGAGCTCATAGAATATCAAAGTGCATACCACCCCACACAGAGGGGCTGCTGAGAGCTCTGAAGACACCGAGGTCCTATACAAGGGGGGATAGCCCTAGAGACTGATGCCTTATTGTGGGCTGTATTTGGGAATCTGTGCTCCTGAGTGTGACAGAATTGGACTCAAATAAGTCCTCCCTGCACATGGTTTATCAGTCCCTTCTATTCAAATCTATATGTGATGCTGGAGTTTTTAAGGATACTTCCAGAGACTGGAAGCTCTGGCCTACCTATGTGCCAGGTGTGCATGGAATCTCAGTGGAGCAGCATCTCCTACCCTACAGCTCAATTGACTCATCCAAGTCACCTGGCGAGGAGACAACGATGGGCAACGGCCAGCCCAGGGAATGGAGAGGGCCTGCATCTGCAGGGAGGATCATCCCACCCACTATATCCATGGGATATAAGCCCTCTCTCACTTGGAGATGAAGTGGACATTACCATCCCAGTCCCCTCAGGATTGGGGGAAGAAATATGGACTAGAGTGGACTTGATGGTATTCTGTTGTACACATATTGTGATTCTAGCAATGGACAAAATTATAACAGTGAGGTGGAGCCAGTGGTGACTGGACAGTTTCGGGGCAGGGAAGGGATGTGAGGTTGAAATACAGGGGCTTTTTAGGATTTGGAGGTTGTCCTGAGTGCCATTGTGGCAACAGATGTAGGCCGTTTTAGATCAGCACACACTGTTCAGAACTGTGTGGGAGAGAATGTGGTATACGATGTGAACTGTGGTCTATGGTTGATGGCAAGGCCCCAGGATGTGTAAGTCCATTGAGGTTGATGGGCCATACTTGTGGGAGATGTTTGTGTGGGATGTGGTGGGAGGTGTAGGAGGTGGGGAACATGGGAATCCCAGTAGGTTCCATGTAATATTTTAGGTAATCTGAGCACATCTTAAAATATTTATATATATATATAACATTTTTGTAAGCAAATACACATATTATGTATATATATTTATATATCATTTTAATAATATTGGTATATATTGTGAAAATTTTGATTTTTACCCACAATAAAAAATAAATATTTTTTTAAAAAAATGAAAAAAAAATGTAATAAAATAAAATAAAATGTAATGATAAAAAATTTAAAAAATAAAAGGAATAGGAGCATGCTCATATTGTACACCCCCTTGGGGATTGTTAGCATCCACTCTAATTTGAGTTACTGTTATTGGAAAAGTGAAAGAAATTATTGCATAGCCTCTGAATTTCCTTCTCTACTTTCCTGTGCTGTACTTTTCATAATTGAAGAGGATGGTGCTGGCACAAAAACAGAAACTTTTGAAGGGTCATCAAATGTTGTAATGAATGGATCAGTAGTTACCTTAGTAGGAGCAGACGCTGGTTCAAAAGGCAATAAATTATCTTTTGGAGTGGATGGATTAAGGGCCACTGGAAAAGTTCCATAAACTCCCTTTTTCTTTTTTTTTTTCTTTTTATTAGACGTGACTTTATCTTTTTTTGCTATTTCATTAATTTTTTCATAAATATTTTCATTAAAATCATCATTAGCTTGTTTGCTACAGTTTTAGCAAAAGCAGTATTCATTTCAACGTTTTCATTTTCATCTGAATGTAATGGTTCAAGAGCAACAGAAATAAGACTATACAGTCTACGGCCATACCACCCTGAACGCGCCCGATCTCGTCTGATCTCGGAAGCTAAGCAGGGTCGGGCCTGGTTAGTACTTGGATGGGAGACCGCCTGGGAATACCGGGTGCTGTAGGCTAACGCATGGGAAACGGCTGTGGCTCAATCAGTAGGGCTCCCGTTTACCATATGGGAGGCCCCGGGTTCGGTTCCCGGGGCCTCCTGGTGAAGGCAGGCCCGCCCACACGGCGTGGTGGCTGGCCCAGTGAGCACAAGCAACAAGGGGGGGGATAAGTGAATAAATAAAATCTTTAAAAAAAAAAAAAGAATATACAAAGACCATACATCATTGGGAATTATTTATCCCCTTTGAGAAATTCTTTCTAAAGCTTTCATTACTAACTTCCATTGTTTCAGGTTTAAAATATTCTACCCTTCTGGCTGAAGGCAATAATAATGTTTCTGCACAAGAGAAAAGAATTCTAGTAACTCTAGGATCGAACAGATATCACTGTATTATTTAACAGGGTCTTCAATTATAGGGAATATTCCTCTAACTGAATCAACTGATTACCCATTACCCTGATGATCAAGATTATTCGACTCACCAACAGAATGCAAGGACCGTCCGACCCAGCAGTCCTTGTTTCCACAACACTTTTCCAGAGAAAAGTCAAGTCGTGCCCCACATTGGGAGCCATCTGTTGTAATTCAACATGGAGGTAGATGTTGCTGGGAATGATCCAAAGAAACTTTGGGATCAGGGGACCTCACTCCATGTGAATGCAGGCAAGTTTATTTAGACTGAAGCTGTTTATTATACTACAAATCTCATAACAAATGTAGGACGTTCTTCAATAATTTCTCAGCTTGGTACGTGAGAGCGCTGCCTGTTTCTGTGTTCCCAGACAATCTTTCTTGGGAATTCAGACAATAACATCTTAGTGGTGTGTTCATTCCACTCTGTCTCCTCTCACTGATGTCTGCAGTATGCAGTGCTCTTGGAGACATTTACTAATGTTTCTCTGCCAAGAAGTATGCTTTTTAAATGCTTAACCTTTGTGCTCTGGATCTCAGCATCTTATCCAGCAAAGAATAAAGTGCTTTTCTGTCTGGTTGAAAACTTTCCCAAATGTATTACATTTCTATGTTTCTAACCCTGTATGGCTTTTAAAATGAGGAGTAAAAAAATGAATATAATTTGGAGACTACATTTAGGTCAGACATATGGATTCTCTCTAGTTTGAATTTTCTCATATTCAATGAAGTTTTGTCTCAGATGGAAGCATTTCCATGTTCATTACAATGTTAACTAATGTATGAATATTTCATACTCAATAAGATTTCATGCATGGCTGAAGGAATTCCAATTTTCCTTACATAAACAGGGTTTTACTCCTGCATCTTTCTTGATGTGACTCTAGCTTTCCCAAATTCATGAAATCCCAAATTTTTTCTCTAAAACATTAATTCTTAGGTATCTCCTGAGGTTGAATTTCCAAGAAAACTTCACACTCTTTACACTTAAAGGAGAGGACTACCATGTGGTGCAAACTGAAAAAACTCTTTGTCTTCATTCTTTTTCCTTACTTAGATTCCCTCATGCTTAAGTAAGCATGATGCAAATTCCTTTAAAGTGAAATTACATTCATAGAAGTGTTATTTTGAGGAAACAAAGTTTGTGGTCAAAGAGCATATTTTCTGAACTTTCTTACATTCTCTGCCTTCATCTTTGGGTTCTACTGTTGTGGAAGTGAATATAGCTTCACTCACAAACCTTTTGTTATGTGGTTCTTTCTGCTTTTTAATGTCCTATGATTCTTCATAGTTTGTGGGATGCAGCAAAAGCAGTGCTTAGAGGTAAATTTATAGCATTGAATTCATTCATTTGAAAAAAGAAATGATCCAATATCAATCATCTCAACATCCAATTTGGAAAGTGCAACAATAACGCCTTTTTATTTGCTCTATCATTCATGGCTATTCTTGCTTCAAATGAGCATCACATCCAGTTTATTAACTTTATAACTAGGAAAGGGAAAGTGATTCAGCACTTGATTTACAATGGGACAAAACAACACCCCATAAATCATCCCTGGAACTTTAAGGCTTCTGAGGGTTAAGAAAGGTGCAGCTTCCAAAGATACATGAGTAATTTAGCCCCAGAACAAAGGCCAAATAGCAACACAGGAAATCCTGAACACTTTGTTTTAGACAGACAATTTTCATTCAATTGTTTTCTTCTATTTATTTGGATGAGATGCATTATTTTATATTCTTTAAAGTTTACCGGGGAAATTATACCACTTTTGCTTGCTTTACAAATCTGCACTTATTATTTGTTACTGATTTGCTACATAATGTATTTTAAAACATTTTATATCCTGTCAGCCAAAGGGGTGCTGATGGAAAATACTAGAAATCTCTTGGTCTTTATAATGGTATTTATTTCAGGCAGAAGCTTACAATTACCAATACATAAAGCATAAGTTTCTTCCTTCATCAAAGTCTGTTAACCGGTCTTGGAGCACGACATTTGTTGACCTTTGCTAGGGTTCAGGCTTCTTGGGTTCCTTTCTTCCCAGGGCTGCATTTCTCTCTGGGCTCAACTCCTCTGTGTCCTCCACAAGTTCAGGTGTAGACTATGAGGCTCTCCAAGCTTTGCCTCTCTCCCCAAGGCCATCTGTGAACTGTCAGGTGAATGGCGTGTCTCTTTCCCCGGAGCTTTCTGTCCTTGCTCATCAGAACTTGAACATGAAAAACTACTCCAACTCTGTGCTTTGCTGTGTCGTTTTATGTTTGAGACCCCAACCACCAAGGGGAGGGGTACAACACTCTACCGACAGTGGCCCAGTCAATGCCATTATCATAACTTAATCATGTCCAGATTAACAGACCAGTTTAAAAACATAATCAAATCTCTATTTTTGGAATTCTTAAGGATATCAAACTGCTATATATCCATTTACCCATATTATGCTATATATTATTTTATTGTGTATTTTAGCACTTTATTGATGTCCTAGGCCACGGATATCATTATTAATTTATCCATTCAATAGTCATTTAGATATATGAATTTTATTAACAGATATTATTCTTCAATCCATTCTGAATCTTGGACATTCTGAGATCATTTTCTTTCTGCCTGAAGAATATTCTTTTACATTTCTTTTAAAGTGAGTTACTACTAGCAAACAGTATTTGTTTTTAGTTATCTGTAAAATATTTATTTCAATTATTCCTGAAGGATTGAGATGAATTAAATCTCAGGCTCTCCATGATCTCCACTGCTTTTGAGGGAAACTTTAAGGTTGATTTTCTCCATTTGTTGTAAATGCAATCAGTTCTTTGCAGAAGAAATTAGGGGCTTTCAGTTTTACAACCTGCTTCCTGCCCTGCCACCAAACAGGAAAAATCTGTGTTCGCTGGCTCTGGGAATGGGAATATTGGTACACCTCTCTAAGTTACACACATGTTTTTGGAGCTAAGATTTGGTGGAGAAAGCACAGTATATTGAGTTCTTCTTGGGACCATAATAGGAACCAGTGCAATGGTTGTCAGGACCCCATTTTGCTCAATGATGGCCTCACCCAAGTACAGCCACTGCTTCATGAGTTCCCATTTGTCCCAGACTTATGAGACCCCTCCTGATCCCTTTACCCTGGGTTAAAGCTTTCGTTTGAGTCTTGTGTGGAACCTGGAAAGTATGTTCTTACTACCCGATTGCTCTGTGTGCAAGCCTTTTATATGTAGGACATTTTGGTTAGATTCAGATAAGGGAGCTTTTGATTAGGTTATTTTTGTTTGATTCCCCTAGTTTAGTTAAGGGCCTCTAATTAGATTTCAGGCACCAGGATGGACCCCAATCATTCTGCTGAAGTCCTACATATATGGAACACACCAAGAAAGAGTGCTGCCATTTTTACCCTACCATGTGGGAGAGAGCTCCAGGATCTCCTACAGCTGTGAAGAGATAGAGAAACCCTGAGTGGCTGAGGAAGAGGCCAGAGGTTGGAGTCATGGAGCAGCTTGAAGCTGAAGATATCCAGGCCAGAGAAGGGAGAGGTGTGAGCAATTTTGTCCTATGGCTCACTGTTGAGCTGAGGGTGAATGTGAGTTTGTAGGAGAAGGCAGAGAAAGACAGGCATGCTCAATCTTTTGCCTTGGCAGGAGTCCAGCAGCAGCTGACCCTTGTGAATAAAGCATTTTTAGATAATGCCTTGGTTTGGAGATTTTCAAAGCCTCAGAACTGTAAGCTTTAACCCTTATAAATTCCAATAAAAGCCAACCTATTTCTGGTATATTGCATTGGCAGTGCTTGGCAAACACAAACAGCTAGGCACATAATTTGGAGAGCTCACCTACTTCTAAATGGCAGTGTGATATGGCTGACCATTGAATACATGTGTAAACTGTGGATGTCTCCATACTAGGCTGGAATGAGTACTGTTAAGACAGAGAGGGAAGTGCTCTTGCTCAGCATGGCCTGCAAGACAACGAGTCATGCAAGGGAGTCACAAGGTTTGGGGACTAGTACAAAGTCACAGATGCCCCAGTATGATGTACCTGCCTCAGACAGGTGTTGGCCAGGTGTGCAGGGTGAGATAAAAGAATGGGACCTGGGGTCTGGTGCACAGAGGAGTCTGGGCACAGAAAAGAGACTACCTGTTCCTGCTCCTTTTGCCATTTCCTCCTACACTTGGCCTCCAGTGTTGACCTTCTGAGGAGGCTGCTCTTACTGTACCCATCTTGGTTCTCAGGCACAGACTCTTATCTTCTCCTTCTAGCTCTATATTCACCTTCTCCAATCTCAGGGCAGCTAAAGAAAGAGCAATGCCAAGATGAAACCTGTTGGTGACAGGAAGAAAATATCAAAATTCACATTACAGCATTGGCGACAGCAATAATTTCACCAGAATGAGCAACATTAGACCTGTGACCCTAATGAATAGTACAGAAATCCCAGAAAGTTCTGGGACCTAGGGGTGACAAAAATAGAAGTGAGGTTATGAAAGAGAGCAATGTTTGCAGAAAACCTCAGAGGGTGCTGATACCAGATATTTCTCAGACTAATTAAATATTCAATTTTCAACAAACTTTTAACAGTGTGGAAATTATGCAGACTTCCTCAATCCCAGAAGAGAACAGAGGGGTTGGATGGGAAGAAGCTGATGAAAAACTGAAGAAGCTGGGATGTAACACGTGTTCACTGCAGTTCCCCCAATCCAGAGAGGAAATGGCCATTTTTGGAACCAAACTCTCAGAACCCCAATGAAAATCATCAATAGGTTCTGGATCCACAGAGGATAGGGAGAAATCCCTGCTCAGCACTCACAGCCTCAGTTAATGATGTGAGTCACTCTAGCTGGTCTTCACTCGGGAGTAAGCAGCAGGAAGTCTGTCTTCTCTTATGGTGCTAACATCCTTCTAACCGGACATGTGTAGAGAGCAGTGTGCCTTCACATGGTTGCGTCCATGCTCCTCATGATCTGTGCTCACTCTTGCTGAGGGAGCCTCCACCCATCCAGGCAGCATGGGAGGGTATCCAGCGGAGAGTGCAGTTTTCCTTTATGGGTGACTGTTTTTGCAAACGGTAAGGGGAAGTGCCCCCCAGAAATATTGCAGAAACAAATCAATATCTTCAAAACAACCACTCTGTATAATTTCATTGTGTATAATTTTCATAATTTCTTTGAAATTAAAACCAAATTATCCATGCAAATAGTATAAAAATAATTTATGTCTGTTATGGCAAACAGTCAAATTCCTTCTCTGGCCTCAACCCCCATTCCTCCTTCCTCAGAATTATCTGCATTGACAGATCCTTTTGGAAACACATTTCTGTTTGTAAATACATGCATTCTCTAGTTTCATCTATCCCACAACCTATCATATATGAGAAAAATATTGGAGTACAACTTAAAAATATAAATAAATTTTCTAACTTCTTAAAATACTTGAGATTAGAAGTATATCATCTTATACTTCTGATCATTTCTGATTTAAAATAATGAGGAAAGTTGGAGTTAAGTAGAAAGCAGGCCACTGTAGTTGAGTGGCAGTTAAACTTGAATCTACATCACAATCAGGAGAAGAAACTGAAAATATATATATGGTTGCGGTGCCTTATAAGAAAATGCTACAGGAGAGAGGCAAGATGGCATCAGTTTAGGAGGATACTCAATGCCTAGCCCTCTGGGGATGGCCAATTGTGGGCCAGGACTTACCCAAGATTCTGGGATGTGGGCAAATGGAGTGAGATGCTTGGGTCACCTAGCAGTGGGCAGATCAATGGTGTGGAGTGATCGGTGGAGATTCTTGAGTTTTGAGCCTGCCTGTGGTGGTTAACACAGATGGCTGAGCCCCACCCACAGGGACAATGGCTGGTTTGAACCATGAATCCTGCAACCGTGACTCACGCTCCGTCCTTGATGCAGCATACTGTGAGGGATGGAGGGCTCTCACAGAAGGTGTAGAGGGGTTTAACTTCTGTGGATTTGACTGCCTGGACAGCCTCATAGCTTTGGGAATCAGATAAGACAGCTTGAAACAGCTCCAGGCTGAGGGGAAAGATCAATGTGCTGGGGAAATCTGATTTACCCAGCAGCCCACTGACACTGAGGCCTGGCCCCAGAGGGGACGGAGTCAACCAATTTTATTGCTCTGCCCTGACAAGCATCATAGCTACACTTCCTTGCAGAGGCCAGGAAGTAGGAAGGGCTTGATTAGTTTCCACGACCCTATTTATGGTTCCATTGGTGAAGGGAGTGATCTAGAACAGGACGTCTTTTGGGACACTTATATCATGAAAAAAAGAAAAAGAAAATCACTTTAAACAATGAATTCCTGTTCTTAATTCAGTGTAATATTGAAAATCTGCCTCAAAACCTGCAGATAGAACCCGGAAAGGAAATTGATAAACTCAAGCAGGCTGAGAGGACCCACAAGGACCCAAGAAGGAACACTTGCTCCTTAGCTTTGTTTGACTGCTTGCTGGTGTAGTTGATTGTTTTTTTTTTCTGTTTATTTGTTGTCTCTTGCTTTTCTTTCCTCTTTCCTCCCCCCTTTTTGTTTTCCTTCATTTTTTAAAAAAATTATGTACTACTAGCTTAAGTCTTCTTTGTTATTCTTCTTCTTCAGTGATTTCCCATTCTCTGTCTATATTGATATTGCATCCCAAGCTATCGCTTTAACTTCCTTCATCTCTCTGCTTTCTGCTTTCTGTTGTGGTTCTTAGACACCATGATTTTTCATTAGCCCACAAATTAAGGGTGCCAATTTCTATTCTATTTTGTTTTCTTCTTATTTAATTAATATTAGCTTTTTCCTTTTAGCCTTTTCTTTACTCTTTCTTTCCCTCCTCATCCTTCTAGCCTTCTAAATCCTTATATATATTCCTCTATTTGGTTCCCCAGCCCATTGTATATACTCAACTTTTTTTTATTATTACTGTACACAGCCTACACAACTTAAATATTCATTTCACTAAGTCCTATTTGGCCACTTTTCTAAATTTTATCAGTATAAATATTATTCTTCTTCCTTTTGAACATCTTTCAATCCCTCTGGCACTAATTTTTTCCTTCAAGGTAACATAGAAAGAAGCAAGGAAACAAAATAAGAAGAAAAAGTCTCAAAAGGAAACTTATCACACACACAGAACCACCAACTAAATAAAACTCGAGAGGAGTGAGAGAATCTCATCAACTAAATAAACCCAGCAAGACAAAATGATGACTAGAGGGCAACAAAATTTACAAACTGCACTGAGAAACAGGAAGACATGGACCACTCAAATGAACAAACTAAAAATGAGGAATATATGACAAACATCAAACAACTAATCAAAGATTTCCAAACAAATATCATGAAACAAATTAATGAAGTGAAGGAAGACATTAAGGATATAAAGAAGAAACTGGGAAAACATACTGAATAAATTGGGAACATACCCAAAAAGATAACAGATATGATGGTGATCAATGGCATAATCCAAGAAATCAAAAGGATGCTGTATTCACACAACAGATTTGAAAAGGCAGAAGAAAGAATTAGTGATGTGGAAGACAATACAGCTGAAATCAAACAGATTGTAGAACAGAGAGGCAAAAAAATATAAAAAAATCCAGCAGGGACTCAGGGATTTAACTGACAACACAAAACACCCAACCATTCACATTATGGGCATCCAAGAAGGAGAAGAGAAGGGAAAGGGAACAGAAAGAGTGTTGAAGGAAATAATGGCTGAAAATTTCCCAACCCTATTGAGAGAGACGGATGTGCCAATCTAGGAAGCAAAGCAAACCCCCAAACAGTATAAATATGAATAGGCTGACTCCAAGACATTACTTGTCTAAATATCCAATGCTCAAAACAAAAAGAAAATACTCAAGGCAGCAAGAGAAAAGAGAACCATCATATAAAAGGGATACACAATAAGATTAAGTGCTGATTTCTATATATTAGTAAAGGTGGTAGTCTCTCAAGAAGAAAGAACAATCACAAACATTTACACACCTAATCGGGGTATCTCAAAATTCATGATGCAAACTCTGGAAAAGCAAAGTGGAGAAGTAAATACCTCTACAATTATAACAGGGGACTTTAATACAGGATTATCATCATTAGATAGAACATCTAGACAGAGAATCAACAAAGAATCAAAGATTCTCAACAATATATTAGAGGACTTGGACTTAATAGAAATATACAGAACAATATACCCAAATACATCAGGATTTACATTCTTCTCAAGTGCACATGGATCATACTCCATGATAGACCACGTGCTAGGCCACAGAATAACTCTCAATGAATTCAGAAAGATTGAGAATATACAAAGTAATTTCTCTCACGACAATGGCATTAAATTGGAAATCACTAAGGGCCAGAGACACAGGTTAGACACAAGGATATGGAAGTTAAACAATATACTCTTAGACAAACAGTGGGCCAAGGAGGAAATCTCAAAAGAAATCAGTAACTACCTTGAAACTAATGAAAATGACAACACAACAAATCAAAACCTATGGGAGGCAGCCAAAGCTGTCCTGAGAGGGAAGTTCATAGCCATAAATACATATATTAAAAAAGAAGAAAGAGCTAAAATTGAGGACCTAAGTGCACACTTGGAGGAATTGGAAAAACAAAAACAAACTAAACCTAAAGGAAGTAGAAAGAAGGAAATAACAAGGATTAGAGGTGAACTAAATGAAATAGAGGATAAGAAAGCCCTAGAAAATATAAACAAAACCAAAAGCTGGTTCTTCAAGAATATCATTAAAATTGACAGACCCTTAGCTAGATGAACAAAGAAAAATAGAGAACTGAATTAAATACACAAAATAAGGTACGAGCAAGGGGATATAACTACTGAACCCATGGAAATAAAGAGCATCATAAGAGGATACTTTGAAAATTATATGCCAACAGAATGAAAATTTAGAGGAAATGGACAAGTTTGTAGAAACTCACAAACATCCTACATTGATGAAAGAAGAAGTTGATGAACTCAACAGTCCAACTATGGTAAAGAGGTAGACTCACTCATCAAAAAACTCCCAACTAAGAAGGGCCTAAATCTGATGGCTACAGAGCTGAATTCTATCAAACATTCCAGAAAGAGCTAACAGCAATTCTACTTAAGCTCTTCCAAAGAACAGAAATGGAAGGAATATTCTATGATGCCAACGTTACCCTAATACAAAAACCAAACAAAGATACCCCTAGAAAGGAAAATTACAGATCAATTTCCCTAATGAAACTCAATGCTAAAATCCTCAACAAAATACTTGCTAATTGCATTCAACAACATATCAAAAGGATTACACACCACGACCAAGTGGATTTCATCCCAGGTATGCCAGGATGGATCAATATAAGAAAATCAATGAGTGTAATACACCACATAAACAAACTAAAAAAAAAAAAAAAAACCACGTGATCCTCTCTATAGATGCAGAAAAAGCATTCAACAAAATACAGCATTCTTTCATGATAAAAACTATGCAGCAGATAGGAATAGAAGGAAATTTTCTGAATATAATAAACCCAATGGTGAAATCTAAAAAGCCTTCCCTCTGAGATCGGGAAGAAGACAAGGATGCCCACTATCAACACTCTTATTTAACATTTTCTTAGAAGTACTTGTTCGAGCACTGAGTCAAGAAAAGGATAGAAAAGCCATCCAGATTGGAAACAAAGAATTAAAAGTTTCATTATTTGCCGACGACATGATCCTATATATAGAAAGCCCAGAGAAAGCTACAACAAAGCTTCTGGAACTTATAAAGGAGTTCAGTAATGTTGCAAGCTATAAGATCAATGCTCAAAAATCAGTAACATTTCTGTACACCAATAATGAGCAATCGGAGGAGGAACTCAAGAAAAAAAAATGCCATGTACAATACTAACTAAAAGAACCACATACTTAGGAATAAATTTAACTAAAGATGCAAAGGATGTATATACAGAACACTACACAACACTTTTAAAGGAAATCAAAGAAGACTTAAATAAATGGAAAAATATTCCCCATTCATTGATAGGAAGACTAAACATCAAGAAGTCTATCCTACCCAAACTACACTACAGATTTAATGTAATCCCAATAAAAATCAACACTATATATTTTAAGGAAATGGAAAAACTAACCACAAAATGTATTTGGTAAGGTAAGAGGCCCCGAATTGCCAAAGACATATTGAAAGAGATAAAAGAAGTTGGAGGTATCACATTACCGGACTTTAAAACATATTACAAAGCTACAGTGATCAAAACTGCATGGTATTGGCACAAGGATAGACCTACTGACCAATGGAATCGAATTGAGAGCTCTGACACAGATCCTCGCATATACAGTCATCTGATATTCCACAAGGTTACCAAGGCCATTCAGTTAGGAGAGAATAACCTCTTTAACAAGTGGTGCTTGGAGAACTGGATATCCATATCCAAAAGAATGAGAGAAGAATACCATCTCACACCTTATACAAAAATCAACTCAAGATGGTTCGAAGAACAAAATATAAGAGCCAAAACCATAAAGATCTTAGAAGATAATGTAGGAAAGCATCGGCAGGACCTTGTAATAGGAAATGTTTTCATGAACTTCATAGCCAAAGCACGAGCAGCAAGAAAAAAATATATAAATGGGATCTCCTCAAAATTAAAAACTTCTGCACCTGAAAGGACATCATTAAGGAAATAAAAATGCAGCCTACCCAATGGGAGAAAATATTTGGCAACCATATATCTGATAAGAGCCTAATATCCTGCATATATAAAGAAATCCTACACCTTGAAAATAAAAAGATAAACAACCCATTTTAAAAATGGGCAAGTGACCTAAAAAGACATTTCTCCAAGGAAAAAATACCAACGGCTAAAAAGCACATGAAAAAATGCTCCACATCGCTTGCTATCAGGGAAACACAAATCAAAACTACAATGAGATATGATTTCAAGCCATCAGAATGGCAGCTATTAAATAAACAGCAGACTCTAAGTGTTGGAGAGGAGGTTCAGGAATAGGAACCCTCAACCCCTGCTGGTGGGATTGTGGAATGGTCCAGCCACTGTGGAGGGCAGGTTGGTAGTTCCTCAGGAAACTAACAATAGATCTTCCATATGATCCAGCACTTCAACTGCTCAGTAAATACTCAGAAGAACTGAAAGTAAAGGCACGAACAGACATATGCACACCAATGTTTATACAGGCATTGTTCACCATTTCCAAAAGTTGGAAACAGCCATGGTACCCATCAACAGATGAATGGGTAAGCAAAACGTGGTTCATACATACAATGGAATATTACTCAGCTGTAAGAAGGAATAAAGTGCTAATACATGGAATAACGTGGATGAATCTTGAAGACCATATGTTGAGTGAAGCAAGCCAGGCATTGAAGGATGAACAGTATATGACCTCACTGATGTGAACTGAGGAAAGTGAGCACACTGAGAACCATTGTCTGAAAGATAGGTTAACAATGGAGAGAAAGAGAAGAGTAGGCTCTGAGCCATCACCCATATGGACATAATCTATGGCAAAGGGATAGAGTATAGTTGCATATTGAAGAATAGGATAGATGGGTACAGACATTCCTGGGTTTGGTGGCACAAGGTTGACAGGTGTTTAGAATAGAAAGGGCAGGCTGGAGTATCCAGGGTATGTAACTATGAATCTTGTCATTCCTTGAGTCAAGACAGGGGAGTGTCATAAGCCCCAGGGGATTTGGAGGAAGGAATAGTTAAGATCAAATGGGGTATTTAGTGGTCTTGGGAAAGGGTTTTCATTAACTTACATTAATGGGCACAGGACATGGTAAATACTAGCAAAAATTATTAAATTGTACCACCTAAATTGTAAACTATACTGTAAACCATTGACAATGTTTAGTTGCCATATTTTACTATCTGTATAAGAGTTATAACAATTGTAACATCCATTTTTAAAAAAGGTTTTATATGGGGTGTGGAAGCGGGAGGGAGGTTGGATATGTGGGAGTGTCTAGTATTCCGTGTGTGACTTTGTTGTGGCCTAAAACTTCTTTGAAAATTAAATGAAGATTTGGAAGACATTGGGGAATGAGAGGGTGAAGGAGTCACAGTACACTAGACATCCAGTAATACAGTGATAAAAGGAAAAAAGAATATTTTTTTTAAAAAAATGATTTTTTCCCATTTTTTTGAAAGTTCCAATCTGATAATTATATTTTATTTTTAGTTTATTTTTTTCCTTCTGATTTTCCTTCTATTTATCTCTTGCATTGAAGCTTATCATTATTTTTTTTATTCTATTAATTGTATTTGGTTAATATATGGGCTCCATATTCAAGGAAGATTTGGATCACAGAAAGGTTACAATGGGGGTTGCAGAGGATCATTTGTCAGGGGTGTCTGGGATGGGAGATTCATGGCAGTAAGTTCATCAGAATATACATTAAAGGTATATGAAATTTTTTAAATGATCAAGGGATGGGGCATGGTCATTGTGGGGGGACACTCACTGAATAAATGAAGGAATCTGAATTCCCTGCCTAGAGAGCTTTGCCACATTCTCCAAGGGAGCAGCAACAGTCCCCTGAATGCAGGAACAGTGTCTGGCAAAAGAGAATGGCCTACTGATTGGTTCTTGTTGTTGATGACCAGCTTTATGAGTCTTCGCTCTTGTAATTGAAACTTAACCTACTTTTATGGGGTGCCTAAGTTTTGCCACTTGAGAGCCTCCTTGTTTCTCAAATGAGGCCTTGCTAAGCCAAACTCAGGATATGAATGCATTACCTTCCCACCAATGTGGGGCATGACTCCCAGGGTGAAGCTCCCTGGAAACGGGGGATTAATACCAAGTGCAAACTGGCAATATGATTGGAAAAAGACTTTGAATAAAAGGGGAAAAGGTAAAGAGAAATGAGTTCATGTGGCTAAGAGACTTCAAAGAGAGTACGGAGGTCATCCCAGAAGTAACGTTTACGCACACTTCAGAAGGACATCATAGAACATGAAAATGTATATCACCCCACACAGAGGGGCTCCTGAGGGCTCTGGAGACACCCAGGTCCTATATAACTGGGGATAGCCACAGAGATTGATGCCTTATTAGTGGGCTCTACTTTGGAATCTCTGCTCCTGAGAGTGACAGAGTTGGAGTCAAATAAGTCCTCCTTGCACATGGTCCATCAGTCACTTCTATTCAAACCTATATGTGATGCTCGAGTTTTTAGGTGTACTTCCAGAGACTACAGCCTCTTGCTTACATATGTGCCATGTGTGCGTGGAATATCGGTGGAGCTACAAATCCTACCATAGAGCTCAATGGACTCCTCCAAGTCACCTGGCGAGGAGACGATGATGGGCAACTGCCATCCAAGGGAAAGGAGAGGGCCTGCAGTTTCAGGCAGGAAAATCCCATCCGCTGTATCAATGGGATATAATCCCTCTCTCACTTGGAGGTGGAGTGGACATCACCATCCCATTCCCCTCAGGATTGGGGGAAGTGCTATGGACCAGAGTGGACTTAATGTTATTCTGTTGTAGACACATTGTGAATCAAGCAATGGAAGAAATTATAACAGTTAGTTGGAGTCCATGACCCCTAGACACTTTTGGGGCAGGAAGGTGAAGGGCAGTTGAAATACAGGTTTTTTTGGAGGGCGTTTGGGACTTGTCCTGAGTGGAATTGTAGCGAAGGATGTAGGTCACTTTACATCAGGATATACCATGGAGAACTGTGTGGGAGAGAGTGTGGTCTACGACGTGAACTGTGGTCTATGCTTGGTGGCAAGGCCCCAGGATGTGTATATCCATTGCAGGTGATGGGCCACACTGATGAAGGAAGTTTGTGGGGGATGTTGTGGGAGGTGTGGTAGGTTGGAAAAATGGGAAACATGGTAATTTCTGTGTAATATTTAGGTAATTTAAGCACCTTTAAAATATATATATATGTACAGAAATAACATTTATGTAAGCTAATCCATATATATGCATATATATTTATATATAATTTTGCAAATATTAGTATGTATTGTGAAAATTTTGATTTTTACCGACAATAAAAAAATGAAAAGAAAAGAAAGAAAATATTACAATAATGGATAGTATTATTTTTAAAATGGTAATTTTTTAAATACTTATCCAGAATGGAACGGATTGAAGAGCCAGTGAAAACAGCCAGGATGATTTGAAATAATTGGAAAGCCCATCTTTACATAAACTAAGATAAATCTCGAGTCCTGATGCATGAATCAATGGTAAAAAATTGAACATACGTGTGTGGAAGAAGGAGTGTGAGGAGCAGATCTCAGGAAAACTGTAAGTGCACTTTTCCTAGAGGACAAAGACATCCTGAATTGCACAGTCACAGCAGCTTCCTTAAAAGATTGGCAACAAGTTGCACAGAGTGGAGGTGCAGATTCTTTGGACATTCACATTCATTACATTCACAGGGTTTCTCTCCAGTATGAATGTTGTAATGTTTAAGGAGATACTGCCTCTGGCTGAAGGCTATTCCACATTCCTTACATATATAGGGTTTCCCTCCACTATGAATGTTTTCATGGTCAGTGAGATTTGATTTGCTACTGAAGGCTTTCCTACATTCCTTACATATACACGGTTTCCCTCCAGTTTGTCTTCTCTGGTGTGTAATGAGGCTTGATTTCTGGAAGAAAGCTTTCACACGTCCATCACATTCCTAGGCTTTCTCTCCAGTATGTATTCTCAGATGGTTAATGAGGTTTTCCTCGTGGTTGAAGGCTTTTCCTCATTTATTGCATATATTGGATTTTTCTCCAGAATGAATGCTCTCATGTTTAAGGAAATATTTCTATTGACTGAAGGTTTTTCTGCATTCTTTGCATTCATTTGTTTCTGTCCACTATGAGTTTTTACATGTTCTGGGAGATATGATTTATACCTAAAGGCTTTTTCATATGGCTTATATGCATAGGGTTTCTTTGCAGTAGGAAATCTCTTGTATATGAGATTTAACATTTGAATTAAAGCTTATTCACATATATATGATTTCTTTTTTTTTTTATAAGCTTGGGTTTTATTGCCATAAGAAAAATGTTCTGCTTTTCAACGTTTGTATGTGTACATAACAAAGCTTTAATTTTTGTTCAATAGATCACTTTCCAAGACTGTTCTACTCTTGACTTTTACATTAAAAAATATTGTTTAACAGAAAAAGATAATGTAAAAAAAATTATAGTCTTCTACTTAAATTTATCCCCCAAATGAAAGGATAGATAGTATTTTCTTCAGAAAAAGACCATCTGTCTGCTTCAATATCAGACATCTTTGGACTATAAATCTCAAATCCTCAAATCTTTACCTCTAACTTTTTTTTTATGGGTAAAAATCAAAATTCTCACAATACATACAAACATTTGTAAAATGATATATAAATATATATGCATATATGTGTATTTGCTTATAAAAATGTTATATATATATATATATATACATATATTTTAAGAGGTGCTTAGATTACCCAAAATATTACAAGGAACCAACTGGAATTCCCATATTGCCCACCTCCCACATATCCCACCACATCCCACACAAACATCTCCCACAGTGTGGCCCACCACCCTCAATGAACTTACACATCCTGGAGCCTTGCCACCAACCATAGACCACATTTCACACTGTAGACCACATACTCTCCCACTCAGTTATGAGTGGTATGTGCTTATTTAAGATGGCCTACATCCGTTGCCACAACAGTACTCAGGACAACCTCTAACTCCCAAAGAAGCCCCTGTATTTCAACTGCTCATCCCCTCCCTGCCCCAAAAGTGTCAAGTGGCCACTGGCTCCACCTCATTGTTATAATTTCTTGCATTGCTAGAATCACCATATGTGAACAAGAGAATACCATCAAGTCCACTCTAGTCCATAGTTCTTCCCCCAATCCTGAGGGGACTGGGATGGTGATGTCCACTCCAACTCCAAGTGAGAGAGGGCTTATATCCCATGGATATGGTGGGTGGGATGATCCTGCCTGACTATGCAGGCCCTCTCCATTCCCTGGGATGGCCATTGCCCATCGATGTCTCCTCACCAGGTGACTTGGATGAGTACATTGAGCTGTAGGTTAGGAGATGCAGCTCCACCTAGATTTCATGCACACCTGGCACATAGGTAGGCGGGAGGCTCCAGTCTCTGGAAGTATACCTAAAAACTCCAACATCACATATAGGTTTGAATAGAAGGGACTGGTGAACCATGTCCAGGGAGGACTTATTTGAGTCTAATTCTGTCACTCTCAGGAGCACAGAGTCCAGAATAGGACCCACTGATATGGCATCAGTCTCTGGGGCTATCCCCCCTTATATAGGACCAGGGTGTCTCCGGAGCTCTCAGGGACCCCACTGAGTGGGGTGCTAGGCACTTAGATGTTCTATGAGCTCCTACTGAGGTGTGCGTAAGAGTTACCTCTGGGATGACCTCCCGACTCTCTTTGAAGTCTCTTAGCCACTTGAACTCATTTGTCTTTACCGTTTCCCCCTTATATTCAAGGTCTTTTTCGAGTTCTGTTGCCAGTTGGCACTTGGGAAAAGTTTACAATTAGCAATAATTGCGCCTCGGATAAACCTCATTGGTTACGATACTGCCACTGCGCAAAGCTGCCAGTTGGCACTTGGTTTTAATACCCCGTTGC
>JAKSZT010000802.1:846041-861140 GCA_026826555.1 Tolypeutes matacus | reverse complement strand
TACATACACACAATGGAATATTACTCAGCTGTAAGAAGGAACAAAGTGCTAACACATGGAATAACGTGGATGAATCTTGAAGACCTTATGTTGAGTGAAGCAAGCCAGGCACTGAAGGATGAACAGTATATGACCTCACTGATCTGAACTGAGGAAAGTGAGCAGTCTCTGAGAACCATTGTCTGAAAGATAGGTTAACAAAGGAGAGTAAGAGAAGAGCAGGCTTTGAGCCATCACCCATATGGACATAATCTATGGTAAAGGGATAGAGTGTGGTTGCATGTTGGGGGATGGGGCATATGAGTGGTGGTATTCCTGGGTTTGGTGGTGCAGCATTGTGGGGTGGGCGGATTAGGAAGGGCTGGTTCAAATCCCCAGGGCATTTAACTGTTAATCTTGACATTCCATGGGTTGGGAGAGGGGGGTATCATGGGCCCTGGGGGGCTGGAGAGAAAGGAACAGTCAAGATCTAATGGGTTGTTTGGTGGTCATGGGGAAGGTTTTCCATTACCTTACAGTAATGGACACAGGACATGGTAAATATCATCAAAATTATTAAACTTTATCATCTCAAATGTAAACTTTACTGTAAATCACTGACAATGTTTAGTTGTTATATTTTGCTATCTGCATAACAGTTATAACAATTCTAACAACCAAAAAAAAAAGGGGGCGAGTCAATATGGGGTGGGGAAGGTGGGGTGCTTTGGTATCTGGGAGTCTCCGGCACTCCATGTGTGACTTTGCTGTGACCTAAAACTTCCTTGAAAATTAAATGAAAAATTGGGAGACAATGGGGATTGAGAGGCGGAAGGTCTCATGGCACACCAGATATCCGATAACACAGTGATAAAGGGAAGGAAAAAGGGGAAAAGGGAAAAGAGAAAGAAAAAAAATGAATATATATATATATTTTTTTAAAGGCATTTCCTTTTCTTTTTTGCCCATTTTTTGACTGTCCCAATCCACTAATTATATTTTATTTTGTTTTGTTCTTTGTTTGATTATTTTTTTTTTTTTGGTCCTCTCCTTTTTTTTTCCCACTGAGTTTCCTTATATTTTTCTCTTGCATGTAAGCTTATCACACTTGTTTCTTTTTCCTAGTAAGTGTATTTGATTATTTTTTGGACTAAATGTTCATGGAGGATTTGGATCACAGAAGGGTTACAATGGGTACTGCGGGGGATTACTGTTGGGGGTGCTGGGGGTGGTTTCGTGAGGATTGGTTCATCTGAATATACATGAAAGAGATACAAAATCATTCAAAGGATCGGGGGATAGGGCATGGTCACGATGGGTGGATAATCGCACAATAAATGAGGGAATCTGAATTCCTAGCCTGGAGAGCTCTGCCACAATCTCCAAGGGAGCAGCAATAGTCCTCTGAGTGTAGGGACAGTTCCTGTCAAAATAGGATGACCCCTGATGTTTTTCTTTTTATTTTTTTTATTGATGACTACCCTTGTGAGTCTTTGCTCTTGTAAATGAGACTTAGCCTGCAGTTGTGGGGTGCCTAAATGTTGCCACCTGAGAGCCTCCTTGTTGCTCAAATGTGGCCTCTCTCTAAGCCAAACTCAGCATATGATTGCATTACCTTTCCCCAACGTGGGACATGACTCCCGGGGATGAGCCTCCCTGCAACGAGGGATTAATACCAAGTGCCAACTGGCAACACAACTGGAAAAAGATCTTGAATAAAAGCGGGAAATGGTAAAGACAAATGCGTTCAAGTGTCTAAGAGACTTCAAAGAGAGTCAGGAGTTCATCCCAGAGGTAACTCTTATGCACACCACAGTAGGAGCTCATAGAACATCTAAGTGCCTATCACCCCTCTCAGAGGGGTTCCTGAGAGCTCCGGAGACACCCTGGTCCTATATAAGGGGGGATAAACCCAGAGACTGATGCCTTATCAGTGGGTTCTATTTTGGAATCTGTGCTCCTGAGAGTGACAGAATTAGACTCAAATAATTCATCCCTTCACATGGTTCATCTCTCCCTTCTATTCAAACCTATATGTGATGCTGGAGTTTTTAGGTATACTTCCAGAGACTGGAGCCTCCTGCCTACCCATGTGCCAGGTGTGCATGATATCTGGTGGAGCTGCAACTCCTACCCTACGGCTCAATGGACTCATCCAAGTCACCTGGTGAGGAGACAACGATGGGCAAAGACCATCCCAGTGAATGGAGAGGACCTGCTTCTGCAGGCAGGATCATCCCACCCACCATATCCATGGGATATAAGCCCTCTCTCACTTGGAGTTGGAGTGGACATCACCATCCCAGTCCCCTCAGGATTGGGGGAAGAACTATGGACTAGAGTGGACTTGATGGTATTCTCTTGTTCACATATGGTGATTCTAGGAATGCAAGAAATTATAACAATGAGGTGGAGCCAGTGGCCACTTGACACTTTTGGGGTAGGGAGGGGATGAGCAGTTGAAATACAGGGCTTCTTTGGGAGTTGGAGGTTTTCCTGAGTACTGTTGTGGCAACGGATGTAGACCATTTTAAATTAGCACACACCACTCAGAACTGAGTGGGAGAGAGTGTGGTCTACAGTGTGAACTGTGGTCTATGGTTGGTGGCAAGGCTCCAAGATGTGTAAGTTCAATGAGGGTGGTGGGCCACACTTGTGGGAAATGTTTGTGTAGGATGTGATGGGAGTTGTGGGAGGTGGAAAACATGGGAATCCCAGTGGGTTTCGTGTAATATTTTGGGTAATCTAAGCACCTCTTAAAATATATGTGTATATATATATATATAAATTACATTTTTGTAAGCAAATACACTTATATGCATATATATTTATATATCATTTTGCAAATGTTTGTATGTATTGTGAGAATTTTGATTTTTACCCACAATAAAAATAAATTAAAAAAAAAAAGATTGGCATTGAGTTGCACAGATTGCACGTGGAGATTCTTTGGAGATTCACATTCAACACATTCGGAGGATGTGCTGCAGTATGAATATTGTAATGTTTAAAGCGATACTGCCTCTGCCCGAAGGCTATTCCACATTCCTTACAAATACATGGTTTCCCTCCACTATGAATTTTCTCATGGTCATTGAGATTTGATTTGCTACTGAAGGCTTTCCTAAATTCCTTACAGATATAGGGTTTCTCTACAATTTTTCTTCTCTGATGTGTAATGAGGCTTGATTTCTGATTGAAATCTTTCCCACATCCATCATATTCATAGTGTTTCTCTCCAGTATGTATTCTCTGATGATTAATGAGATTTTCCTTCTTGTTGATGGCTTTTCCACATTCATTGCATATATAGGGTTTTTCACCAGAATGAATGCTGTGATGTTTAATGAACTATACTTTTGGCTGAAGGCTTTTCTGCATTCTTTAGGTTCATTTTTTTTTCTGCCCATTATGAGATTATGATTGTTCTTTGAGATTTTATTTATACCTAAAGCTTTTTCACATGCCTAACATGCATAGGGTTTCTTTTCAGTAGGAAATCTCCCCTATCTGAGATTTGACATTTGAATTAAAATTTCCCACATGTATATGATTTCTCTTCAGTAAGAATTTTCTGGTGAATAAAGAGATTTTCTGTCACGTTGAAATCTTTCCAACATGTATTACAATTCTATGCTTGTTCACTTGTAAGGCATTTAAAATGAGGTGTAAGAAATGACTGTAAGTGCAGACTACATTTGGACACTCATATGGTTTATCTCTAATTTGAATTTTCTCTCATTCCATGAGGTTTTGTTTTAGATTGAAGCATTCCATGTTCATTACAATACTAACTAATCTATGAATATTTCATGCTCAATGAGATTTAATGCCTGGCTGAAAGATTTCCAATATTCCTTAATACACAGGTTTCCTTTGATGTGACTCTCGCTTTCCCAAATAAATGAAATCCCAAATGGTTTCTCTGAAGGATTAATCCTCAGGTATCTCATTAGGTTGAAGTTCCAAGACAATTTCACCCTAATTACACTCAATGGGGAGGACTACCATGTGGGAAAAATTGGCAAAATTCATTGTCTTCATTCCTTTTTCCTTACATAGATTCCCTCATGCTTAGGTAAGCATGATGCAAATTCCTTCAAAGTGAAGTTACATTCATAGAACTGTTATTTAGGAAACAATGCTTCATGTCAGAGAAAATATTTTCCCAACTTTCTTACATTCTCTGCTTTCATCCTAAGACTGTACTGTTGTGGAAGTGGATATAGCTTAACTCACAAGGTTTTTGTTATGTGCTTCTTTCTACTTCTTAATGTCGTGTGGTTCTTCATAGTTTCTGGGGTCCACCAAAATCAGTGCTTAGTTGGTTATTTATAACATTGAATGCATTCATTATAAAAGAGGAATGATCCAATATCAATCATCTAAGTGTTTAATTTGGGAAATGCAACAATATCTCCTTTTTATGTGTCTATGATTCATGGGTCTTCTTGCTTCAAATGAGCATCACATCCAGTTTGGTGACTTCATAAGTACGAAATGGGGAAGTGATACAGTACTTGATTTATGATGTGGACAAAATAACACCCCATCAGTCAATCCTGGAATCTTCAGGCTTCTGAAGGATAAGAAAGGTGCAGCTTCCAAGATGCATGAGCATGCAGAACAAAGGCAACCCAGGAAATAATGAACACTTTGTTTTGGACCATTTTTCTTCAATTTTTTTTCTTCCATTCATTTGGATGAGATGCACTATTTAATATTCTTTAAAGTGTACTAGAGAAATTAAAACAGATTTGCTTGCCTTTCCAAATCTTCAGTTATTATTTGTTTTCGACCTGCCAAATAATGTCTTTTAAAACATTTTATGGGAAGCGGCTGTGGCTCAATGAGTAGGGCTCCCGTTTACCATATGGGAGGCCTGGGGTTCAGTTCCCGGGGCCTCCTGGTGAAGGCAAGCCCGCCCGCACAGCGTGGTTAGCTGACCCAGCGAGCACAAGCAGCAAGGGGGGGGATAAATGAATAAATAAATAAAATCTTAAAAAAAAAAGTAATTAAAAAAAAAAAGATTTAAAAAAAAACAAAAAACAAACAAAAAAAAACATTTTATATCCTGTATCAATCAGCCAAGTGGGTGCTCATGCAAAATGCCAGAAGTCTGTTCATCTTTATAAAGGGTATTTATTTGGGTAGATGCTTACCGTTACCAGGCCATAAAGGATACATTTCTTCCTTCTCCAAAGTCTGTTAGCCCATCTTGGAGCAAGACAGCTGCCATCACTTGCCAGAGATCAAGCTTCTTGGGTTCTTCTCTACTCAGGGCTGCGTTTGTCTCAGGGATCAGCTCCTCTGTTTCGTCCACAAAGTCATCTGTAGACTATGTGGCTCTCTAAGCCTTGGCCACTCTCCACAAGGCCAGCTGTAAACTGTCAGGTGAATGGGTCATCTGTTTTTCCCAGGGCATTCTGTCCTTGCTCATCAGAACACCAACATAAAAAATTACTGCAACTCTGTGCTTTGCCATGTCTTTTTACATTTGAGACCCCACCCACCAAGGGGCGGGGCTCAACACTCTACTGACTGTGGCAAAGTCAATGAACTTATCAAATCTTAATCTTTGCCAGATTAACAGACCAGTTTACAAACATAATCAAATATCTATTTTTGGAACTCATAATGATATCAAACTGCTACATATCCATTTACCCATCTTATGCTATATATTATTTTATGGTGTATTTTAGCACTTTATTGATGTCCTAAGCCATGGATATCTATACTACTTTAACCATTCAATAGTCATTTAGATATATGAATTTAATTAACAGATATTGTTCTTCAATCCATCCTTAATCTCGAACCTTATGAGATTATTTTCTTTGTGCCTGAAGAATATTCTTTTACATTTCTTTTAAAGTGAGATGCTGCTAGCAAACCGTATTAGTTTTTAATCATCTGTAAAATATTTATTTCACTTCTTCCTGAAGAATTAATATGAATTAAATCTCAGGCCCTCCACAATCTTCACTGCCTCTGAGAGCACCCTTAACGTCGAAGTTCTACATTCTGTTGTAAGTACAATCAGTTCTTTGGAGAAGAAATTAGGGTCTTTTAGTTTTACACCCTGTTTCCTGCCCCTAACCCCCACCACTAAACAGGCAAAACTTTTGCACTCTGGCTCTGAGAAAGGGAATAATGGCACACCTCTCTGAGTTACACACCTGATTTTGGAGCTAAGATTTGGTGGAGAAAGCACAGTATACTGAGTTCTTCTTGGGACCATTCTAGGAACCAGTGCAATGATGGTCAGCACCCCATTTTGCTCAATGATTGCCTCACCCTATGTACAGCCACTGCTTTATGAGTTCCCATTACTCCCAGACTTTGTAGACCCCTTCTCATCCCTGTGACCTGGGTTAATACCCTCATTTGAGTCTTGCATGGACACCAGAATTGTATGTTCTTAATAACCTTTTGCTGTATGCATAAGCCTTTTGTATGTAGGACATTTTGTTTAGATTCAGATAAGGGAACTTTTGATTAGGTCACTTTGTGATAGAATGCTTTAGTTTAGTTAAGGGCCTCTGGTTAGATTTCAGACACTTGGATGGGCCCCAATCATTGTGCTGAAGTCCTACATACATGGAACACAAAGAGAAAGAGTGCTGCCATGTTTACCCTGGCATGTGGGACAGGGCTACAGGATCTCCTACAGCTGTGGAGAGACACATTAACCCTGAGAGTGTGATGATGAGGCTGTACTCATGGAGCAGCTTGAAGCTGAAGACATCCATGCCAGAGTAGAAGGGAGAGGTGTGAGCAATTGTGTCTTATGGCCCACTGCTGAGATCTGGGATAAAGTGAGTTTGGAGGAGAAGGCAGAGAGAGAGAGGCAGGTGCAACATTTTGCCTTGGCAGAAGTCCAGCAGCAGCTGACCCTTGTTAATACAGCATTTTTGATGATGCCTTGACTTTGACATTTTCACAGCCTCAGAACTGCAAGCTTTAACCCTAATAAATTCCAATAAAAACCAACCAATTTATTTGCAATGGCAGCACATGGTAAACTGAAACAGCTAGGGATGAAGTTTTGGAGCCCTGTTGTGTTCCCAATCGTCAGAGTGATGTTGCTGCCCAGTGAATTCACCTTTAAACTGTGGGTGTCTCCAGACTAGGTGAGAACGAGTACTGATAAGATGGAGGAAGACGTGCTCTTGGCCCTCAAATACTGCAAGACAGGGAGTCAGGCAGTGGAGGCACATGGTTTGTGGACTAGTCTACAGTCACAGATGCTCCAGTATGATGTACCTGCCTCAGGCAGGGTTTGGCCAGGTGGGCAGGGGCAGATAAAAGCATGGGACCTGGGGTCTGGTGCAGCAGAGGAGTCAGGGCACAGAGAGGAGGCTTCCTGCTTCTGTTCCTTTTGCCCATCCCTCCTTCTCTTGGCCTCCAGCATGGACACTCTTTGGTGGCTGCTCTTACTCTTCCCCTTCAGGGTCTCATGCACAGAATCAGGTCTCCTGCTCACTGTTCTACATTCATCTTCTCCAATTATGGGACAGCTAAAGGAAGAGCAATGCCAAGATGAAACCTGTTGGTGTCAGGAAGGAAAAGTCAAAATTCACATTACAGCATTTAGCTTCAACAATAACATCATCAGAATAAGCAACATTAGACTAGTGTCACTAATAAATAGTATGGGAATCCCAGAAATTCCTGGGACCTACCTAGGGTTGACAAGAATAGATGTGAGATTGTGAGGTAGTGCAATTTTGCAAAAAACCTCAGAGGGTACAGATGTCAAAAGCTGTCAGACTAATTAAATATTAAATTTTCAACAAATTTTTAACAGAGTTGAAAATGATGCAGACCTCTTCAATCGTGGAAGATAACGTAGGGGTTGGATGGGAAGAGCTATTGAACAACTGAAGAAGTTGGAATGTAACACGTGTTCACTGCAGTTCCCCCAAGCCAGAGGGGGAATGTCCGTTTGGGAACTAAACTCTCAGAGCCCCAATGAAAACCATCATCATAGGTTCTTGATCAGCAAAGAGGAAAGAGAGAAAGCCCTGCTCAGCACTCACAGCTTCAGTTAGTTATGTGAGTCCCTTTAGCAGATCTTCACTGTGGGTTAAGCAGCAGGAAGTCCATCTTCTCATGTGATGCTAACAGCTCTCTACCTGAACACGTGTAGAGAGCAGTGTGGCCTTCACACAGTCACGTCCATGCTCCTCATGCTCCATGCTCACTCTTCCTGAGCGAGGCCTCCACCTGGCCAGGCAGCTGGGGAGGGTGCTGAAGGGATTGAGCACTTTGCCTTTATGGGTGACTGTATTTGCAAAGGGTGAGGGGAAGTGCCCTGCACAGTAAAGTTACAGATACAAATCAATATCTTCAAATCAACCACTTTGTATGATTTCATTGTTTACTATTTTCAAATTTTCTTTTAAATTATAACCAAATTATCCGTGCAAAGAGTATAAAAATAATTTATGTCTGCTATGGCAAACAGCCTTCTCTAGCCTCAACCTGCATTCCTCCTCCCTCAGTATTATCTGCATTGCAGATTCTTTTGGGTACACATTTCTTTTTGTAAATACATGCATTCTCTAGTTTCATCCATCACACACCCTATCATATATGAGAAAAATATTGGGGAACAATTTAAGAATATAAATATTCTAACTTCTTAAATTACTTGAAAGCAGAAGCATATCATCTAGTTATGAAAGGATCATATCTGATTTAAAATAATAATGCAAATTGGAGTGAAGTAGAAAGCAGGCGACTGGAGTTCAGTGGCTGTTAAATTTGAATCCACAAAAGAATTAGATGAAGAAACTGAAAAAATATAAATGGTTGCGGTGCCTTATAAGAAAATGCTACAATAATGGGCAGCATTATTTTTTAACTGGTAATTTTTAAAATGTTTACACAGAATGTAATGGATTTAAGAACCAGTGAAAACAACCAGGATAATTTGAAATAAGTTGAAAGCCCATCTTTACACAAACTAAGAGAAATCTCGTGTTCTGATACATAGATAAGCGGTAAGAAATTGAACAAAGATGAGTGTGGAAGAAGATGCGGGTGGAGCAGATGAAAGAAAAAACTGCAAGTGCACTGTTCCAAGAGGAGAAAGACATCATGTATTGCACAGTCACAGCCGCTTCCTTAAAAGATTGGCAACAAGTTGTCAAGACTGGAGATGGAGTCTCTTTGGAGATTCACATTCATTACAATCACAGGGTTTCTCTTCAGTATGAATGTTGTAATGTTTAATGAGATACTACTTCTGGCTGAAGGCAGTTCCACATTCCTTACATATATAGGGTTTCCCTCCACTATGAATTTTATCATGGACATTGAGATTTGATTTGCTACTGAAGGTTTTCCTACATTCCATACATATGTAGAGTTTCTATCAAGTTAGTCTTCTCTGGTGTGTAATGAGGCTTGATTTCTGAATGAAAGCTTTCCCACATCCATCACATTCATAGGAATTCTCTCCAATATGTATTCTCAGAAGGTTTATGAGGTATTCCTTTTGGTTGAAGGCTTTTCCACATTCATTGCATATATAGGGTTTTTCTCCAGAATGAATACTCTGATGTTTAATGAACTGTTCCTATTTCCAGAAGGCTTTTTTGCATTCTTTAATTTTGTTTCTGCCCACTATGAGTTTTTTCATGTTCTGTGAGATATGAATTGTACCTAAAAACTTTTCATGTGACTTACATTCATAGGGTTTCTTTGCAGTAGGAAATCTCTTGTATCTGAGATTTGACAATTGAATTAAGGCTTTCCCACATATACATGATTTCTCTTCAGTAAGATTTTTCTGATGAATAAAGATGTTTTCTGTCAGGTTGAAAATTTTCCCACGTGTATTATATTTCTATGCTTGTTACCCTGTATGGCTTTTAAAATGAAGAGAAAATATGACTGTAAAGAGCAGACTACATTCAGGACACTCATATGGTTTCTCTCTAATTAGGATTTTCTCATATTCCTTGAGGTTTTATTTCAGATGGAAGCATTGAGGGGCCAAGATGGCGTTAGTGTAGGAAGGCACACACTGCAAGCTCCCAGAGCAAGGCTAATTGTGGACGGGGTCCTGCCCAGGGGTCTGTGCTGGGCACACGTGGAGTGAGAAACTTGGGACATCTATCTGCGTGGATCGGCGGCGTGGACAGAACGGTGGAGTTTCGGAACATAGAAAGAAGCAAGGAAATAAAATAAGAAGAAAAACTGCCAAAGAGAAAACTTAACTCACACGCAGAACCAACAGCTAAATAAAATTCTAGAGCATAGAGAAAAGCTGATCAACTGAACAAACCCATCAAGATAATATGATGACCAGAGGGCAACAGAAAAATACAAATGACTCTGAGAAACTGGAAAACATGGATCAGTCCAATGCACAAAATAAAAACCAGGAAACAATGTAGAACATTGAACAACTAATCAAAGTTATCCAAAAATATATCATGGACCAACTTAAAGAACTGAAGGAAGAGATTAAGGATATAAAGAAGACACTGGGAGAACATACTGAAGAAATAGCTAATATGCCTAAAAAGGTAATGGATATGATGGTGAACAAAGGCACAAGTCAAGAAATGAGAAAGACTCTGGACTCACATGGCAGCAGATTTGAACAGACAGAGGAAAGAATTAGTGATATGGAAGACAGTACAGTTGAAATCAAAGAGATTGTAGAACAGATAGACAAAAAGATAGAAAAAATCCAGCATGGTCTCAGGGAATTAACCGATAATGCAAGACACACAAACATACGCATTATGGGCATCCCAGAAGGAGAAGAGAAGGGAAAGGGAACAGAAGGAGTGTTGAATGAAGTTATGGCTGAAAACTTCCCAATGCTATTGAGAGAGATGGATGTGCAGATCCAGGAAGCACAGTGCACCCCAAATACTATAAATCCCAACAGGCCAACTCCAAGATATATACTTGTTAAAATGTCCAATGCTCAAGACAAAGAGAAAATACTCAAGGCTGCAAGAGAAAAGAGAACCATCACATACAAGGGAAGCACAATAAGATTAAGTGCTGATTTCACAGCTGAAACCATGGAGGCAAGAAGACAGTGGTATGACATAGTAAAAACACTAAAAGAAAAAACTTCTAGCCACGAATTCTCTATCCAGCAAAATTGGCATTCAAAAATGATGGAGAGTTCAAAATATTCACAGATAAACAGCAATTAAGAGAGTATGTCAAGAAGAAACCAGCACTTCAAGAAATACTAAAGGAATCTCTACAAGTTGAAAGGAAAAAACAAAGGAGAGAGAGTTGGAGGAGATTTTAATAACAACTGAAAACTCAAAAAGAGCAGCAAAACAACATATGACATACATTAACCAAAAGAAAAAATGGCTGAAGTAAGAAATTCGTTACGAGTAATAACACTGAATGTTAATGGATTAAATTCACCAATCAAAAGACACCGATTGGCAGAATGGATAAGAAAATATGATCCATCTATATGCTGTCTACAAGAAACCCACCTTCGACCCAGGGATTCAAGGAGGCTGAAAGAGAATGGCTGGAAAACCATTTTACAAGCTAACAATAGCCAAAAAAGGGCAGGAGTAGTTATTCTAATATCAGACAAAATAGACTTTAAGTGCAAAACTATTGTAAGAGACAAAGATGGACACTACATATTAGTAAAAGGAGTAACCTCTCAAGAAGAGAGAACAATCATCAACATTAACGCACCTAATCGAGGTGCCTCAAAATACGTGCAGCAAACTCTGGAAAAACTAAGAGGAGAAATAAATTCCTCTACAATTATAGAAGGGTGCTTCAACACACCACTATCATCATTAGACAGAACATCTGGGCAGAGAATCAATAAAGAAACAAAGGCATGCAACAATACATTAGAAGATTTGGACTTAATAGACATATACAGAACACTACACCCAAATACAGCGGGATTTACATTCTTCTCGAGTGCACATGGAACATACTCCAAAATAGACCATACGCTAGGTCAAAGAACAACACTCAATGAGTTCAGAAAGATTGAGATTATACAAAGTAATTTCTCTGACCACAACGGAATGAAGTTGGAAATCACTAAGGGCCAGAGAAACAGGTGAGGCACAAGGATATGGAAGTTAAACAACACAATCTTAGGCAAACTGTGGGTCAAAGAGGAAATTTCAAAAGAAATCAGTAACTACCGTGAAACTAATGAAAACGACAACGCAACATATCAAAACCTATGGGATGCAGCGAAAGCAGTCCTGTGAGGGAAGTTTATAGCCATAAATTCATATATTAAAAAAGAAGAAAGAGCCAAAATTGAAGACCTAACTGCACATTTGGAGGAACTGGAAAAGCAACAACAAACTAAACCTAAAGGAAGTAGAAAGCAGGAAATAACAAAGATTAAAGCAGAACTAAATGAAATAGAGAATAAAAAAGCCCTGGAAACAATAAACAAAACCAAAAGCTGGTTCTTCGAGAATATCAACAAATTTTTTTTTATGGGTAAAAATCAAAATTCTCACAATACATACAAACATTTGCAAAATGATATATAAATATATATGCATATATGTGTATTTGACAAACCCTTAGCCAGACTAACAAAGAAAAAGAGAGAACAGATGCAAATACATAAAATAAGGAATGAGCAAGGTGATATCAGTACTGACCCCACAGAAATAAAGAGTATCATAAGAGGATACTTTGAAAAATTATATGCCAACAAGAATGACAATTTAGAGGAAATGGACAAGTTTCTAGAAACCCACAAAAAGCCGACATTGATGAACGAAGAAATAGATGAACTCAACAGTCCAATTACAAGTAAAGAGATAGACTCAATCATTAAAAACATCCCAACTAAGAAGAGTCCAAGACCAGATGGCTTCACAGCTGAATTCTACCAAACATTCCGGAAAGAGCTGACACCAATTCTATTTAAGATCTTCCAAAAAAATTGAAGTAGAAGGAATATTACCTAACTCATTCTATGATGCCAACATTACCCTAATACCAAAACCAAATAAGGATACCACAAGAAAGGAAAATTACAGACCAATTTCTCTAATAAACCTAGAAGCTAAATTCCTTAACAAAATACTTGCTAATCGCATTCAACAACATATCAAAAGGATTAAACACCATGACCAAATGGGTTTCATCCAAGGTATGCAAGGATCTTTCAATATAAGAAAATCAATCAATGTAATACACCACATAAACAGACTGAAAGAAAAAAATCACATGATTATCTCTATAGATGCAGAAAAAGCATTCGACAAAATACAGCACTCTTTCCTCATAAAAACACTACAAAAGATAGGAATAGATGGAAACTTTCTGAAAATGATAAAGGGTATATATGAAAAACCCAAAGCTAACATCATTTTCAACGGTGAAATCCTAAAAGCCTTCTCTCTGAGATCGGGAACAAGACAAGGATGCCCACTATCATCACTCCTATTTCACATTGTCTTAGAAGTACTTGGACGAGCACTGAGACAAGAAAAGGACATAAAAGGCATCCAGATTGGAAAAGAAGAAGTAAAAATTTCATTATTTGCAGATGACATGATCCTATACATAGAAAGCCCTGAGAAATCGACAACAAGGCTTCTAGAACTTATAAAGGACTTCAGTAATGTTGCAGGCTATAAGATCAACGCTCAAAAATCAGTAGCATTTCTGTACACCAATAACCAGCAAATTGAGGAGGAAATCAGGAAAAAAATACCATTTACAATAGTAAATAAAAGAATCAATTACTTAGGAATAAATTTAACTAAAGATGTAAAGGACTTATATACAGAAATCTACAAAACACTGTTAAAGGAAATCAAAGAAGACTTAAATAAATGGAAAAATATTCCCTGTTCATGGATGGGAAGACTAAACATCATCAAGATGTCTATCCTACCCAAACTAATCTACGGAGTTAATGCAATCCCAACAAAAGTCAACACTATATTTTTTAAGGAACTGGAAAAACTAACCACAAAATATATTTGGAGAGGCAAGAGGCCCCGAATTCCCAAAGATATATTGAAAAAGAAAAATGAAGTTGGAGGTATCACATTACCTGACTTTAAAACATATTACAAAGCTACAGTGATCAAAACTGTGTGGTAGTGGCACAAGGATAGACCTACTGACCAATGGAACCGGATTGAGAGTTCTGATATAGATCCTCGCATATACGGTCATCTGATATTTGACAAGGCCACGAAGCCCACTCAGTTGGGAGAGAGTGGACTCTTTAACAAGTGGTGCTTGGAGAACTGGATATCCATATCCAAAAGAATTAGAGAAGAATACCATCTCACACCTTATACATAAATCAACTCAAGATGGATCAAAGATCTAAATATAAGAGCCAAAACCATAAAAACCTTGGAAGTTAATGTAGGGAAGCATCTACAGGACCTTGTAATAGGAAATGGTTTCATCAACTTCACAGCCAAAGCATAGGCAGCAAGAGAAAAAAATTGATAAATGGGATCTCCTCAAAATTAAAGACTTCTGCACCTCTAAGGATGTTATTAAGAAAATAAAAAGGCAGCTTACCCAATGGGAAAAAATATTCGGCAACCATATATATGAAAGGAGCCTAATATCCTGCATATATAAAGAAATCATACACCTTGAAAATAAAAGGACAAACAACCCATTTAAAATATGGGCAAGTGACCTGAAAAGACACTTCTCCAAGGAAGAAATACAAATGGCTAAAAAGCACATGAAAAAATGCTCAACATCACTTGCTATCAGGGAAATGCAAATCAAAACTACAATGAGATACTATCTTACACCCATCAGAATGGCAGCTATTAAAAAAACAGGAGACACTAAATGTTGGAGAGGATGTGGAGGTATAGGAACCCTCATCCACTGCTGGTGGGACTGCGGTATGGTCCAGTCACTGTGGAGGGCAGTTTGGTGGTTCCTCAGAAAACTAGCAATAGATCTTCCGTATGATCCAGCAATTCCACTGCTGGGTATATACGCAGAACAACTGAAAACCAAAATACAAACAGATATATGCACACCAATGTTCATAGCAGTATTGTTCACCATTTCCAAAAGTTGGAATCAGCCCCGGTGCCCATCAACAGACGATTGGATAAGCAAAATGTGGGA
>JAKSZT010000802.1:727540-846031 GCA_026826555.1 Tolypeutes matacus | reverse complement strand
AGAACTGTTATTTTGAGGAAATAATTCTTGCCATCAGAGAAAATGTTTCCCCAACTTCCTTACGTTCTCTGCCTTCATCTTCATTCTGTACTCTTTTGGATGTGGATATAGCTTCCCTCACAAGCCTCTTGTTATGTGGTTCTTTTTGCTTCTTAATGTTCTATGCTTCTTCATAATTTGTGGAATGCAGCAAAGCAAAGCTCAAAGGAATATTTATAGCATTGAATGCATTCATTATAAAAGAGGACAGATCCAATATCAATTATTTAAGCATCCAATTCGGGAAGCACAACAATATCCCCTTTTTATTTGTTCTATCACTCATGGTGCTTCTTGCTTCAAATGAACATCACATCCAGTTTTGTGACTTCATAACTAGGAAATGGGCAAGTGATACAGCACTTGATTTAAGATGGGGACAAAACAACACCCAATTAGTCAACCCTGGAACCTTCTGGCTTCTGAACTACAATAAAGTTGCAGCTTTCAAAGTTGCATGAGAAAGGTAACCCCAGAAAAAAGGCCAAATGGCAACCCAGGAAATCCTAAACACTTTGGTTTGGACTGACTATTTTTGTTCAATTTTTTTTCTTCTATTTATTTGGATGAGATGCACTACTTAATATTCTTTAAAGTTTACCAGGGAAATTATAACTCTTTTGTTTGCCTTTCCAAATCTGCATTTATTATTTGTTATTGACTTGCCAAATAAAATATTTAAAACATTTTATATCCTGTATTATTAAGCCAAAGGGGTGCTGATGCAAAATATCTGAAATCTCTTGGACTTTATAAAAGGTATTTATTTGAGTTAGAAACTTACAGTTACCAAGTCATAAAGGATGTGTTTCTACCTTCACCAAGATCTGTTATCCCGTCTTGGAGCAAGACAGCTGCCAACATTTGGCAGGGTTCAGGCTTCTTGGGTTCCACTCTTCCCAGGGCTGTGTTTCTCTCTGGGCTCAGCTCCTCTGTTTCATCCACAAGGTCAGCTGTACACTATGAGGCTCTCTAAGCTTTGCCTCTCTCCACAAGGCCAGCTGTGAACTGTCAGGTGAATGCCTTGTCTCTTTTCTTCAGGGTCTTCTGTCCTTGCTTATCAGAACTCCAACATCAAAAACTATTCCCACTCTGTCCTTTGCTATGTCTTTCTATATTTGAGGCCCCACTCACCAATAGGTGGGATGTGACACCCCACTGACTCTGGCCCAGTCAACACCCTTATCATAACTTAACCATGTCCAGATTAACAGACCAGTTTACAAGCATAATCCAATATCTATTTTTGGGATTCATAACGATATCCAACTGCTACATATCCGTTTACCCATCTTAAGCTATATATTATTTTATGGTGTATTTTTACACTTTATTGATGTCCTAGGCCATGGATATCATTATTAATTTATCCATTCTATAGTCATTTAGATATATAAAATTAATTAATGGATATTGTTTTTCCATCCATCCTGAAACTTGAACTTTGTTAAATTATATTCTTACTGCCTGAAGAATATTCTTTTACATTTCTTTTAAAGTGAGTTGCTAACAAACTATATTAGTTTTTATTCATCTGTAAAAGTATTTATTTCAATTCTCTCTGGAAGATTGAGATTAATTAAATCTCAGGCCCTAGATGATCTCCACTGATTTTGGAGCACCCTTGATATTAAATTTCTCCATACTGTTTGAAATATAATCAGTTCTGTGGAGAAGAATTTAGGGGATTTCAGTTTTACAGCCTGCTTCCTGCCAACCCTCCACCCTGCAAAAATCTATGCGCTCTGGCTTTGGGGATGGGAATAATGCCAAACTTCTCTGAGTGGCACACCTAATTTTGGAGCTAAGAATCGGTGGAGAAAGTACAGTATATTGAGTTATTCTTGGGACCATCCTAGGGACCATTTCAATGGTGGTCAGCACCCTACTTTGCTCAATGATGGGCACACCCAAAATACAGCCACTGCTTCATGAGTTCCCATTTCTTCTGGACTTAGGAGAACCATCCTGATCCCTGTGCCCTGGGCTAATGTCCTCATTTAAGTCTTCTGTGAACCCCAGAAAAGTATGTGTCTACTCACCCATTGCTGTGTGTGTAAGCCTTTTTTATGTAGGACTTTTTGGTGAGATTCAGATAAGGGATATTTTGATTGGTTCACTTTTTGTTAGATTGCTTTAGTTTAGTTAAGGGCCTCTGATTAGATTTCAGGCACCAGGATGGGCCCCAATCGTTGTGCTGAAGTCCTACATATATGGAACATACAGAGAAAGAGTGCTGCTTGTTTACCCTGCCATGTGTGAGAGGGTCCAGGATCTCCTACAGATTTGGAGAGACACAGAAACCCAGAGAGGCTGAGGGAGAGGCCAGAGGCTGGAGTCATGGAGCCGCTTGAACCTGAAGACATCCAGGTCAGAGGGGAAGGCAGAAGTGTGAGCAATTGTGACTGATGGCCCACTGCTGAGCTCAGGGAGAAAGTGAGTTTGAGGAGAAGGCAGAGAGAACCAGGCAGACCCAACATTTTGCCTTGGCAGGAGTCCAGTAGCAGCTGACCCTTGTTAAGACAGCATTTTTGATGATGCCTTGATTTGGACATTTTCACAGCCTCACAACTGTAAGCTTTAACCCTAATAAATTCCAATAAAAGCCATCGTACTTCTGGTATTTTGCATTGGCAATGCTTGGCAAACTCAAACAGCTATGGACACCGTGTTGGAGAGCTGCCCTGTTCCCAAATAACACTGTGATGCTGCTGCCCAGTTCACCTGTAAACTGTGGGTGTATCCAGACTAGGTGGGAATGAGTACTTGTAAGATGGAGGGGTAATTGCTCTTGGCCAGCAAGTCCTGTAAGACAAGGGGTCAGGCAGGTGAGTCACATGATTTGGGGACTAGTCTAAAGTCACAGATACTCCAGTATGATGTACCTGCCTCAGGAAGGGATTGGCCAGGTGGGCAGTGGCAGATAAAAGCATGGGAACTGGGGTCTGGTGCAGCAGAGGAGTCAGGGCACAGAGAGAACACTTCCTGATCCTGCTCCTTTTGTCCTTTCCTCCTTCACTTGGCATCCAGCCTTGACCCTCTGAGGAATTTGCTCTTACTATACCCATCCTGGGTCTCAGGCACAGACTCAGGTCTCCTGCTTCCAGTTCTGCATTCACCTTCTCCAATCTTGGGAAACTAAAGAAAGAGCAAGTCCAAGATGAAACCTGTTGGAGCCAGGAAGTAAATGGCAAAATTCATATTACAGCATTGTCTACAGCAATAACATCGCCAGAATGAGCAACAATCGGACAGTGACCCTAATATATAGTACGGGAATCACAGAAATTCCTGGGACAAAGGGCTGACAAGAATAGAAGTGAGGTTGTGAGACTGTGCAATGTTTGCAGAAAACCTCAGAGGGTGCAGATGCCAGATATTTCTCAGACTAATAAAATATTTAATTTTCAACACATCTTTAACAGAGTTGAAAATGATGCAGACCTCTTCAATCCCAGAACAGAATGGAGTGGTTGGATGGGAAGATGCTGATGAACAACTGAGAAGCTGGAATATATCACGTGGTCACTGTAGTACCGCCAAGCCAGAGAGGGAATGTTTATTTTGGAACCAAACTCTCAGTGCCCCAATGAAAACCATCATCATAGGTTCTGGATCTGCACAGGAGCACAGGGATAAAGTCCTGCTCTGCACTCACAGCCTCTGTTAGTCATGTGAATCATACTAGCTGGTCTTCATTGCAAAGTAAGCCGCAGGATATCTGTCTTCTCCTATGATGGTAACAGCCCTCTAACTGGACACGTGTAGAGAACAGTATGGCCTTCACCATGACACGTCCATGCTCCTCATGCTCCATACTCAGTCTTGCTGTGGGAGGTCTCCACCCATCCAGGAAGCAGGGGAGGGGCCAAGAGGATTGAGCGATTTTCCTTTATGGGCGACTGTATTTGCAAAGGGTGAGGGGAAGTGCCCCCCCGGTAATGTTGCAGATACAAATTGAAATCTTCAAATCAACCATTTTGTATGATTTAATTATGTACTATTTTCATAATTTATTTTAAATTATAACCAAATTATCCTTGCAAATATTATAAAAACAATATATGTCTGTTATGGCAAACAACAAAATTCCTTCTAAGCCTAAATCCCCATTCCTTCTACCTCAGAATTATCTGCATTGGTAGATTGTTTTGGGTACACATTTCTGTTTGTAAATACATGCATTCTCTAGTTTCATCCAACTCACACCCTATCACATATGAGAGAAATATTGGAGTACAACTTAGGAATAAAAATAAATTTTCTAACTTCATAAAATTCTTGAGATTAGAAGTATATTGACTAATTATGAAAGGATCATTTCTGATTTAAAATACTAAGGAAAATAGGAGTTATGAAGAAAGCAGGCCACTTTAGTTCAGTGGCTGTTAAACTTGAATCCACATCAGAATCAGTTGAAGAAACTGAAAAAATATAAATGGTTGGCATGCCTTATAAGAAAATACTACAATAACGGGCAGCATTGTTTTAAAAATGGTAATTTTTTAAAATGCTTACACAGAATGTAATGGATTGAAGAACCACTGAAAACAACCAGGAAAACTTGAAAAAAGTGGAAATCGCATCTTTACATAAACTAAGAGAAATCTCGAGTTCTGATGCATAAATTAGTGCTAATAAATTGAACACAGATGAGGGAGGAAGAAGATGTGGGAGGAACATATCTCAGAACAAAATGCAAGTGCACATATCCAAAAGGATAAAGACACCCTGAATTGCACAGTCACAGCTGCTTCCTTAAGAGACTGGCAACAAGTTGCACAGACTGGTGGTGGAGATCCTTTGGAGATTCACATTCATTATATTCACAGGGTTTCTCTCCACTATGAAAGTTGTAATGTTTAAAGAGATACTGCTTGTGGCTGAAAGCTATTCCACATTACTTACAAATTAGGGTTTCCCTCCAATATGAATTTTTTCATGGTCAGTGAGATTTGATTTGCTACTGAAGGCTTTCCTACATTCCTTATAGATATAGGGCTTTTCTCCAGTTTGTCTTCTCTGGTGCGTAATGGGTCTTGATTTCTGAATAAAAGCTTTCCCACGTCCATCACATTCATAGGGTTTGACTCCAAAATGTATTTTCAGATGGTTAATGAGGTTTTCCTTCTGATTGAAGATTTTCCCATTCATGGCATGTATAGGGTTTTTCTCCAGAATGAATGATCTGATGTTTTATGAACTATTGATTTTGGCTGAAGGCTTTTCTGCATTTTTTTACATTCCTTTTGTTTCTGTCCACTATAAGCTTTTTCATGTTCTGTGAGATATGATTTGTACCTAAGGGCTTTTTCACATGCCTTACATGCATAGGGCTTCTTTGCAGTAGGAAACCTCTTGTGTCTGAGATTTGAAATTTGAATTAAAGCTTTACCACATATATATGATTTCTCTTCAGTAAGAATTTTCTGATGAATAAAGAGGTTTCCTGTCAGGTTGAAAACTTTCCCACTTGTATGATATTTCTAAACTTTTTTCACATGTATGCCTTTTAAAATGAGGCATAAAAAATGACTCTAAAGAGCAGACTAGATTCAGGACACCCATATAGTTTCTCTCTAGTTTGAATTTTCTCACATTCCATGAGGTTTTGTTTCAGATGGAAGCATTCCTATGTTCATTATAATGATAACTAATGTATGAATATTTCTTGCTCAATAAGATTTAATACCTGGCTGAAGTATTTCCAATATTCCTTACATACACAGCGTTTTACTCCTGCATGTTTCTTTGATGTGAGTCTGGCATTCCCAAATTCATGAAATCCCAAATTGTTTCTCTGAAGGATTAATTCTCAGGTATCTCCTGAGGTTGAATTTCCAAGAAAACTTCAACTCATTACACTTAAAGGGGTGGACTACCAGGTGAGACAGAGACAAACTGGCAAACTCATTGTCTTCATTCTTTTTCTTTACATAGATACCCTCACGTTAAGGTAAGCATGATGCAAACAGCTTCTAAGTGAAGTTCCATTCATAGAAGTGTTATTTCGAGGAAACAATGCTTGCAGTCAGAGAACATATTTTCCCAAGTTTCTTACATTCTCCTCCTTCATCTTAAGTCTGTACTGTGTGGAAGTGGATATAGCTTCACTCACAAGCCTTTGCTTATGTGGTTCTTTCTGCTTCTTAATGTCCTATGCTTCTTCGTAGTTTGTGGGGTGCAGCAAAAGCAGTGCTACAGGTAAATTGATAGCATTGAATGCATTCATTAGAAAAGAGGAAAGATCCAATATCAGTCATCTAGGTATCCAATTTGGGAAGTGCAACAATATATCCTTTTTATTTGTTCTATCATTCATGCCTCTTCTTTTTTCAAATGAGCAGCACATCCAGTTTGGTGACTTCATAAGTAGGAAATGTGTAAGTGATTCAGCACTTGATTTATGATGGGGACAAAACAACACACCATAAATCAAACCTGGAACTATCAGGCCTCTTAAGGATAAGAAAGGTGCAGATTCTAAAATGCACGAGGAAGGTGGCCCCAAATCAAAGGCCAAAATGACAACACAGCAAATCGTGAACACTTTGTTTTGGACTGAGTATTTTTGTTCAATTTTTTTTCTATTTATTTGGATGAGAGGCATTATTTAATACTCTTTAAATTTTACTGGGGAAATTATAACACTTTTGTTTGCCTTTCCAAATCTACACTTATTATTTGTTATTTACTTGTGAAATGATATATTTTAAAATATTTTATATCCTGTATTAGTCAGCCAAAGGGGTGCTGTTGCAAAATACCAGAAATCTGTTGGTCTTTGTAAAGGGTATTTATTTGGGTTAGAAGCTTACAGTTACCAGCCCATAAAGCACTAGTTTCTTCCTTCATCAAAGTGTGTTAACTCATCTTGGAGCAAGACAGTTGCCAATATTTGCCAGAGTTCAGGCTTCTTGGGGTCCTGTCTTCCCAGGGCTGCATTTTTCTCTGGGCTCTGCTCCTCTGTTTTCTCCACAAGCCAGCTGTAGACTATGAGGCTCTCTAAGCTTTGCCTCTCTCCACAAGGCCAGCTGTGATCTCTCAGGTGAATGGTTTGTCTTTTTTTGCCAGGTCCTTCTGTCCTTGCTCATCACAATTCCAACATTAGAAACTACTCCAAGTTTCTTCTTTGCCATGTCTTTTTATGTTTGAGGCCCAACCCCACAAGGGGCAGGGAAAAATGCCCTACTGACTGTGGTCCAATTAATGCCCTTATCATAACTTAATCATGCCCAGATTAAAAGACCAATTTACAAGCATCATCCAATATATCTTTTTGGAATTCATAATGATATCCAACTGCTACATATCCATTTACCCATCTTATGCTATATTATTTTATGGTGTATTTGAACACTTTATTGGTGTTCTAGGCCACAGATATCATTATTACTTTATCCATTCAATAGTCATTTATATATATGAATTTAATTAACAGATATTGTTCTTCAATCCATCCTGAATCTTCAATCATCTGAGATTATTTTCTTTCTACCTGATGAATATTCCTTTACATTTCTTTTAAAGAGAGTTGCTTTTAGAAAACTTTATTCGTTTTTACTCATCTGTAAAAGTATTTATATCTCTTCTTCCAGAAGGATTGTGATGAATTGAATCTCAGGCCCTCGATGATCTCCACTGCTTTTGAGAGCAACCATACGTTAGAATATCTCCATTCTGTTGTAAATGTAATCAGTTCTTTGGAGAAGACATTAGGGGCTTTCAGTTTTACAGTCTGCTTCTGGCAATCCCACCCCGCATGCAAAATCTGTGTGCTCTGTCTTTGGGGATGGGAAAATGGCACACCTCTCTGAGTTACACACCTAATTTTGGAGCTAAGATTTGGTGGAGAAAGCACAGTATATTGAGTTTTCTTGGGACCATTCTAGGGACCAGTGCAATGGTGGTCAGCACCCAATTTTGCACAATAATGGCCACACCCAAAGTGCAGCCACTGCTTCATGAGTTCCCATTACGCCCGGCCTTAGGAGAACCCTCATGATCCCAGTGCCCTGGGTTAATGCACTTGTTTGAATCTTGTGTGGAATCCGGAAATGTATATTCCTAATACCCATTGCTGTGTGTGTAAGCCTTTTGTATGTAGGACATTTTGGTTAGATTCAGATAAGGGTCCTTTCCATTAGGTCACTTTTCTTAGATTGCTTTAGTTTAGGTACGGGTATCTGATTATATTTCAGGCACCAGGATGGACCCCAATCATTGTGTTGAAGTCCTGCATACATGGAACACACAGAAAAAGAGTGCTGCCATGCTTTCCCTGACATGTGGGAGAGTGCTCCAGGATCTCCTACAGCTTTGGAGAGACACAGAAACCCTGATAGCCTGAGGGAGAGGTCAGAGTTTGGAGTAATGGAGCAGCTTGAAGCTGAAGACATCCAGGCCAGAGGAGAAGGGAGAGGTGTGTGCAATTGTTTCTAATGGCCCACTGCTGAGCTCATGGAGAAAGTAAGTTTCGATGAGAAGGCAGAGAGAGACAGGCCGGCCAAACATTTTACCTTGGCAAGACTCCAGCAGCATCTGATCCTTGTTAAGAAAGCTTTTTTCATGATGTCTTGATTTTACATTTTTCACAGCCTCAAAACTGTAAGGTTTAACCCTAATAATTTCCAATAAAAGCCAATGTATTTCTGGTATATTGCATTGGCAGCGCTTGGCGAACTCAAACAACTATGGGAACAGGGTTGTAGAGCTGCCCTGTTCCCAAATGGCAGTGTGATGCTGCTGCCCAGTGAATTCACATGTAAGCCTTGGGTGGCTCCAGACTAGGGGTGAATGAGTACTCTTAAGATGGAGGGGGAAGTGCTCTTGGCCACCAAGGCCTGTAAGACAGGAAGTCAGGCAAGGGAGTCATATGGTTTTGGGACTACACTAAAGTCATAGATGCCCCAGTATGATGTACCTGCCTCAGGCAGGGATTTTCCAGGTGGGCAGGGACACATAACAGTATGGGACCGGGGTCTGGTGAAGCAGAGGAGTCAGGGCACAGAGAGGAGACTTCCTGCTCCTGCCTCTTTTGCCCTTCCCTCCTTCCCTTGGCCTCCAGCATGGACCCTCTGAGGAGGCTACTCTTACTGCACCCCTCCTGAGTCTCAGGCACAGACTCAGGTCACCTGCTTCCAGTTCTACATTCACTTTCTCCAATCTTGGGGCAGCTAAACAAAGAGCAATGTGAAGATGAAACATTTTGTCAGTAAGGAAATGTCAAATTCACATTACAGCATTGGCTACAGCAATAACATCACCAGAATGAGCAACATTAGCTCAGTGACCCTAATAATTACTACAGGAATCCCAGAAAGACCTGGGAACTAGGACTGAAAGAATAGAAGTGAGGTTGTGAGATAATGTAATTATTGCAGAAAATCTCAGAGGGTACAGATGCCAGATGTTTCTCAGATTAATTAAATATTAAATTTTCAACACATTTTTAACAGTGTTGAAAATGATGCAGACCTCTTCAATTCCAGAAAAGAAAGGAGGCATTGGAGGGGAAGAATATGATATACAACTGAAGAAACTGGAATGTAATACGTGTTCACTGCACTTCCCCCAATTCAGAGAGGGAACCTCCTGTTTGTGAGCCAAACTCTCAGAGCCCCAATGAAAACCATCATCATAGGTTGTGGAGGCATAAAGGAAAGGGAGAAAGCCCTGATCAGCACTCACAGCCTCCGTTAGTGATATGTGTCACTCTAGCGGATCTTCATTGGGGAGTATGCAGCAGGAAGTCTGTCTTCTCCTGGGGTGCTAACAGCCCTCTATCATTACACGTGTAGAGAGCAGTGCGGTCTTCACAAGGTCGTGTCCATGCTCCTCATACTAGGTGCTCACTCCTGATGAGGGAGGTCTCCACCAGTCCAGGCAGCTGGGGAGGGGGCTGAGGGGAGTGAGCACTTTTCCTTTATAGGTGACTGTATTTTCAAAGGGTGAGGGGAAGTGCCCCCCACACCATTAATGTTGCTACAAATCAATATCTTCAAATCAACCAGTTTCTATGATTTTATTGTGTATTATTTTCATAATTTCTGTTAAATTATAAACAAATTATCAATGCAGAGTGTAAAAAGAATTTATGTCTGTTATGGCAAACAGCCAAATTCTTTCTGTAGCCTCAACCACCATTCCTCATTCTTCATAATTACCTGCATTGGCAGATTTTTTGGGTACACATTGCTGTTTTTAAATACATGCATTCTCTAGTTTCATCCATCCACACACTATCACATATGAGAAAAATATTGGAGTACTACTTAAGAATATAAAAGAATTTTCTAACCTCTTAAAATACTTGAGATTAGAAGTATATTATCTAAATATGAAAGGATCATTTCTGATTTAAAATAATAAGGAAAATTGGAGTTAAGTAGAAAGAAGACCACTGTAGTTCAGTGGTTGTTAAACTTGAATCCACATCAGAATCAGGTAAAGAAACTGAAAAAATATAAATGGCTGTGGTGCCTTATAAGAAAATACTACAATAAAGGGCAGCATTATTTTTAAAATGGTTATTTTTTAAATGTTTACCCAGAGTGAAATGAATTGAAGAACCTTTGAAAGCAACCAGGATAAATTGAAATAAGTGGAAAGCCCATCTTTACATAAACTAAGAGAAATCTCGAGTTCTTATGCATGAATTAGTGGTAACAAATTGAACACAGATGAGTGTGGAGGAAGATGTGGGAGGTACAGATCTCAGAACAAACTGCAAGTGCACTTTTCCAAGAGGAGAAATACATCCTTAATTGCACAATCACAGCCGCTTCCTTAAGAGATTGGCAACATGTTGCCTAGAGTGGAGGTGGAGATACTTTGGAGATCCACATTCATTACATTCACAGGGTTTCTCTCCAGTACGAATGTTGAAATGTTTAATGAGATACTGCCTTTGGCTGAAGGCCATTCCACATTCCTTACATACACAGGGTTTCCCTCCACTATGAATTTTCTCATGGTCAGTGAGATTTGATTTACTACTGAAGTCTTTCTTACATTCCTTACATATATAAGGTTTCTCTCCAGTTTGTCTCTCAGGTGTTTAATGAGGCTTGATTTCTGAATGAAATCTTTCCCACATCTATCATATTCATAGGATTTCTCTCTGTTATGTATTCTCAGCTGGTTAATGAGGCTTTCCCTCTGGTTGAAGGTTTTTCCACATTCATTGCTTATATAGAGTTTTTCACCAGAATGAATGCTCTGATGTTTAATGAACTATAGCTTTTATCTGAAGGCTTTTCTGCATTCTTTACGTTCATTTTTTTTCTATCCACTATGTGTTTTTTCATTTTGAGTAACATATGATTTGTACCTAAAGGCTTCTTCCCGTGCCTTACATGCATAGGGATTCTTTGCAGTAGAATATCTCTGGTATCTGAGATTTGACATTTAAATTAAAGCTTTCCCACATATATATGATTTCTCTTCAGTAAGAATTTTCTGATGAATAAAGAGGTTTTCTGTCAGGTTGAAAACTTCCCACATATATTACATTTCTATGCTTGTTCCCATTGTATGGCTTTTAAAATGAGGAGTAATAAAATGACTGTAAAGAAGAGACTACATTCAGGACACTCATATTATTTCTCTCTAGTTTGAATTTTCTCATATTCCATGAGGTTTTCTTTCAGATGGAAACATTCCCATGTTCATTACAATACTAACTAATGTATGAATATTTCATCCTTAATGAGATTTAAAGCCTGGCTGAGGATTTCCAATATTCCTTACATACACAGAGTTTTAATCCTGCATGTTTCTTTGATGTGACTAGCATTCCCAAATTCATGAAATCCCAAATGGTTTCTCTGAAGGATTAATGCTCAGGTATCGCCTGAGGTTAAATTTCCAAGAAAACTTCACACATATTACACTTAAAGGGGAGGAATACCAGGTGAGACAGAGACAAACTGGCAAACTCATTGTCTTCATCCTTTTCCTTATATAGGTTCCTTCATGGTTAGGTAAGCATGATGAAAATACCTTGTAACTGAAGTTCCATTCATAGAAGTGTTATTTTGAGGAAACAATGCTTGTAGTCAGAGAACATATTTTCCCAACTTTCTTACATTCTCTGCCTTCATCTTAAGTCTGTGCTTTGTGGAAGTGGGTATAGCTTCATTCACAAGCCTTTGGTTATGTGATTCTTTCTGCTTCATAATGTCATATGCTTCTTCATAGCTTTTGGGATGCAGTAAAAGCAGTGCTACAGCGAAATTTATAGCATTGAATGCATTTATTTGAAAAGAGGAAAGATCCAATATCAATCATCTAGGTGTTCAATTTGGGAAGTGCAGCAATATCTCCTTTTTATTTGTGCTATCATTCATGGCTCTTCTTGGTTCAAATGAGCATCACATCCTGTTTGGTGGCTTCATAAGTAGGAAATGTGGAAGTGATACAGCACTTTATTTATGATGGGGACAAGATAACACCCCATGAATCAACCATGGAACCTTCCTGCTTCTGAACGATAAGAAAGGTGCAGCTTCAAAAATGCACGAGTAAGGTGGCCTCAGACAAAGGCCAAAATGGCAACACAGGAAATCCTAAACACTGTTTTGGACTATTTTTGATCATTTTTTTCTCTATTTATTTGGATGAGATGCAGTATTTAATATTCTTTAAAGCTTTCCTGGAAAATTTTAACACTTTTGGTTGCCTTTCCAAATCTGCACTTATTATTTGTTATAGACTTGTTAAAAATATATATTTAAAAACATTTTATATATTCTATTAGTCAGCCAAATGGGTGCTGACTCAAAATACCAAAAATCTGTTGGGCTTTGTAAAGGGTATATATTTGGGTAGAACCTTACAGTTACCAGGCCCTGAAACATAAGTTTCTTCCTTCACCAAAGTGTGTAACCTGTCTTGGAGCAAGACAGTTGCTGAAATTTGCCAGGGTTCAGGCTTCTTGGGTTCCTTTATTCTCAGGGTTGCATTTTTGTCTGGGCTCAGCTCTTCTGTTTCCTTCACAAGGTGAGTCATAGACTATGAGGCTCTCTAAGCTTTGCCTCTCTCTACAAGGCCATCTGTGAACTCTCAGGTGAATGTCTTTTCTCTTTTCCCTGGGGCCTTCTGTTCTTGTTCCTCAGAACTCCATTATCAGGAACTACTCAATCTCTGCCCTTTGCCATGTCTGTTTATGTTTGAGACACCACCCACCAATGGGTGGAGCTCAACACCCTAACAACTGTGCCCCAATAAACGCCCTTATCAAAACTTAATCATGCCCAGATTAACTGACAGATTTACAAGCATCCTCCTCTATCTATTTTTGGAATTCATAGCAATATCCAACTGCTACATATCCATTTACCCATCTTATCCTATATATTATTTTCTGGTGTATTTAGCACTTTATTGATGTCCTATGCCACAGATATCATTATTACTTTATCCATTCAATAATCATTTAGATATATGAATTTAATTAACAGATATTGTTCTTCAATCCATCCTGAATCTTGACTCTTCTGAGATTATTTTCTTTCTGACTGATTAATAATCTTTCACATGTCTTTTAAAGTGAGTTGATGCTAGCAAACTTTATTAGTTTTTTACTCATCTGTAAAAGTATTTATTTCACTTCTTCCAGAATGATTGAGATGAATTAAATCTCAGGCCCTCGACTATATCCACTGCTTATGAGAGCACATTTAGGGTTGAATTTCTCCCTTCTGTTGTAAGTGTAATCAATTCTTTGAAGAAGAAATTAGGGACTTTCATTTTTACAGCCTGCTTTTGACACCCCACCCCCCAGGCAAAATCTGTGCACTCTGGCTCTGGGGATGGGAATAATGTCACACCTCTCTGAGTTACACACCTGATTTTGGAGCTAAGATTTGCTTGAGAAAGCACAGTACATTGAGTTCTTCTTGGATCATTCTAGGGAACAATGCAATGGTTGTCAGCATGCAATTTTGCTCAATGATGGCCACACCCAAAATACAGCCACTGATTCATGAGTTCCATTTCTCCCAGACTTGGGATACCTCTCCTGATCCCTGTCCTGGGGTTAATGACCGTATTTGAGTCTTGTGTGGGCCCCGGAATAGTATGTTCCTACTAACCCATTGTTGTTTGTGTAAGCCTTTGTATGTAGGACAGTTTGGTTAGATTCAGATACGGGTCCTTTTGATTAGTCACGTTTTGTAATATTGCTTTAGTTTAGTTAAGGTTCTCTGATTAGATTACAGGCAACAGAATGGACCCGAATCATTGTGCTGAAGTCCTACATACATGGAACACACAGAGAAAGAGTGCTGTCAGGTTTACCTTGCCATATGAGAGATGCCTCCAGAATCTTCTACAACTGTGGAGAGACACAGAAACCCTGAGAGGCTGAGGGAGAGACCAGAGGCTGGAGTCATGGAGCATTTTGAAACTGATTTCATCCAGGCCAGAAGAGAAGGGAAAGATGTGATCAATTGCATCTGATGGCCAACTGCTGAGCTCAGTGAGAAAGTGAGTTTGGAGGAGAAGGCAGAGAGAAACAGGCAAACCCAACATTTGGCCTTGGCAGGAGTTTAGCAGCAGCTGACTGTTGTTAAGACAGCATTTTAAATGATGACTTGGTTTAGTCATTTTCACATTCTCAGAACTGTAAGCTTATCCCTAATAAATTCCTATAAAAGCTAACCTATTTCTGGTATTTTGCATTGGCAGCACTTGGCAAAATCAAAGAGCTAGGGACACAGGTTTTGTGTGCTGCCTTATTCCCAAATGGCAGTGTGATGCTGCTGCCAGGAAATTCACCTGTAAACTGTGGGTGTCTCCACACTAGGCAGGAATGTTTACTGGTAAGACAGAGTAGGAAGTGCTCTTGGTCAGCAAGACCTGCAAGACAGGGAATCAGGCAGGGGAGTCACATGGTTTGGAGACTAGTATAAAGTCACAGATGCCACAGTATGATGTACCTGCCTCAGTCAGGTGTTGGCCAGGTGTTCAGAGTGAGATTAAAGTATGGGACCTGGGGAATGGTGCACAGAGGAGTCAGGGCGTAGAGAGGACACTACCTGCTCCTGCTCCTTTTGCCATTTCCTCCTTTCTTTGGACCTTCTGAGGAGGCTGCTCTTACTGTACCCCTCCTTGTTTTCAGGCACAGACTCATGTCTCCTGCTTTCAGTTCTACGTTCACCTTCTCCAATATTGGGACAGGTAAGAAAGAGCAATGCCAAGATGAAAACTGTTGGTGACAGGAAGGAAATGTCAAAATTCATATTACAGCATTGGTTACAGCAATAGCCTCACCAGAATGAGCAACATTAGGCCAGTGACCCTAATGAATAGTACAGAAATCCGAGAAAGTTCTGGGACCTAGGGCTGACAAGAATAGAAGTGAGGTTATGAGAGAGGGCAATGTTTGCTGAAAACCACAGAGGTCGCCAATGCCAGATATTTATGAGACAAATTAAATATTAAATTTTCAACAAATGTTTAACACTGTTGAAATGATGCAGACTTCTTCAATCCCAGAAGAGAGCAGAGGGGTTGAAAAGGAAGAAGCTGAGAACAACTGAAGAAGCTGGAATGTAACATGTGTTCACTGCCATTCCTACTACCTAGAGAAGGAATGTCCTTTTTTGGAACCAAACTCTCAGAGCCCCAATGAAAACCATCATCAGAGGTTCTAGATCCGCAAAGGAGGACAAGGAGAAAACTGCTCAGCACTCACAGCCTCAGTTAGTGATGTGAGACACTCTGGCCGGTTTTCACTGGGAAGTAAGCTGCAGGAAGACCATCTTCTCCTGTGGTATTAACAGCCTTTTAACCAGACATGTGTAGGGAGTAGTATGGCCTTCACACGGTCACATCAATGCTCATCATGCACCGTGCTCACTTTTGCTGAGGGTGGCCTCCACACGTCTGGGCAGAGCGGAGGGTGCCCAGGGGAGGGAGCAGTTTTCCTTCATGGGCAACTGTATTTGCAAAGGGTGAGAAGTGCCCCCCTCCAGTAATATTGCAGAAACAAATCACTATAATCAAATCAACCACTTTGTATGATTTCATTGTGTACTATTTTTATAATTTCTTTTGAATTATAACCAAATTATCTGTGCAAATAATATAAAAATAATTTATGTCTGTTATGCAAACAGTGAAATTCCTTCTCTAGCCTCAATCCCCATTCCTCTTTTTCAGAATTATCTGCATTGGCAGACTATTTTGGGTACACATTTCTGTTTGTAAATACATGCATTCTCTAGTTTCATTCATCCCATAGCTTATCACATATGAGAAAAATGTTGGAGTACAATGTAAAAATATAAATATATTTCCTAACTTCTTAAAATACTTGAGATTAGAAGTATTTATGAAAGGATCTAATTTTGAAAGGATCATTTCTGATTTGAAATAATGAAGAAAATTGGAGTTAAGTAGAAAGTAGTCAACTGTAGTTCAGTGGCTGTTAAACTTGAATCCACATCAGAATCAGGTGAAAAACTGAAAAAATATAAATGGTTGGGGTGCCTTAAAAGAAAATGCTACAGAGAGAGGCAAGATAGCATCAGTTTAGGAGAATGTTCACTGAAGATTTCTCTGCGAATGGCCGATTGTGGGTGGGGTCCTGCCCAAGGGTCTGTGTTGTTGGCACATGGTGTGAGAAGCTTGGGTCTACTAACAGTGGTCAGATTGATGGTGTGGAATGGTCAGGGGATGTTCTTGAGTTTTGAGCCTGCCTGTGGTGGTTAACACAGACAGCTGAGCCCACCACAGGGAAAATGGCTGATTTCAACCATGAATCCTGCAACTGTGACTCATGCTCGCAGTTTGAGGCATCATACTCTGAGGGAGGGAGGGCTCTGGCAGAAGGTGTAGAGGGGTTTAACTTCTGTGGATTTGGCTGCCTGGACCCCCTCATAGCTCTGGGGATCAGATAAGCCAGCTTGAAACAGTGCCAGGCTTAGGGGAGAAGCAAATCTGCTGAAGAAACCTGATTTATGCAACAGGCCTTTGACACTAAGGCCTGGCCCCAGATGGGGTACAGTCAGCCAATTAAATCACTCTGCCCTGACAAGCATCATATCTTGACTCCCATGGGGAGTGTAGGAAGTGGGAAAGGCTTGATTAGTTTCCATGAGCCTATTTAGGGTCCCCTCAGTGAAGGGGGTGATCTAACAGAGAACGTCTTTTGGGTCCCTTATATCGCAAAAAAAAAAAAAAGAGAGAGAGAGAGAGAGGAAGACAGTCACTTTAAAAAATGAATTCCTCTTCTTAATTTAGTTAAATACTGAAAATCTGCCTCAAAACCTGCAGATAGAACCTGGAAGGGAAATTGAAAAACACAAGCGGGCTGAGAGGATCTGCAAGGACCCTAGAAGGAACACCTCGTCCATAGCTTTGTTTGACTGCTTGCTGGTGTGGTTGTTTGGTTTTTCTCTATTTATTTGTTGTCTCTTGATTTTCTTTCCTCTTTCCTCCCCCATTTCTGTTTTCCTTCACTTTTTAAAAAATTAGGTGCTCCTAGCTTAACTCTTCTTTGTTGTTCTTCTTCTTCAGTGATTTCCCATTCTCTCTATAAATTGATATTGTATCCCAAGCTATCTCTTATCCTTCCTTCATCTCTCTACCTTCTGCTTTCTGTTGTGTTTCTTAGACACTATGCTTTTTCATTAGCCCACAATGTAAGGGTGCCAATTTCTATTCTATCTATTTTGTTTTCTTCTTATTTTATTAATATTAGCTTTTTCCTTTTATCCCTTTCTTTACTCTTTCTCTCCCTCCTCATCATTACAGCCTTCTAAATCATAATATGTATATTCCTCTATTTGGTTTCCCAGCCTATTGTAGGTACTCCACTTTTTTTTCATGTTACATTACACTGGCTACACAAGTTAAATATTCATTTCACTAACTCCTATTTGACCCCTCTTCTAACTTTTATCAATATTTTTATTATCCTTCTTCCTTTCTCACATTTTTCAATTTCTCTGGAACAAATTTTTTGCCTTCAAGGTAATATAGAAAGAAGCAAGGAAACAAAATAATAAGAAAAAATGTCAAAGAGAAAATTTAGCACACACACAGAGCCACCAACTAAATAAAACTCGAGAGGAGAGGGAGAAGCTAATCAACTGTATAAACCCAGCAAGATAAAAGTATGACTAGAGGGCAACAAAAAATTACAAACCACACTGAGAAACAGGAAGACATGGACCACTCCAATGAACAAACTAAAAACCAGGAATATATGCAGAACATCAAACAACTAATCAAAGATTCCCAAACAAATATCATGAAACAACTTAAGAAGTGAAGGAAGACATTAAGAATATAAAGAAGACACTGGGAAAACATACTGAAGAAATTGGAAACATACGTAAAAAGATAACAGATATGCTGGTGATCAATGTCACAATCCAAGAAATAAAAAGGATGCTGGATTCACATAACAGCAGATTTGAAAATGCAGAAGAAAGAATTAGTGATGTGGAAGACAATGCAGCTGAAATCAAACAGATAGTAGAACAGATAGACAAAATATATTTTAAAAAATCCATGAGGGACTCAGGGATTTAACTGACAACACAAAACACACAAACATATGCATTATAGGCATCCCAGAAGGAAAAGAGAAGGGAAAGGGAACAGCAGGATTGTTGAAGGAAATAATGGTTGAAAACATTCCAACCCTATTGAGAGAGATGGATGTGCAGATCCAGGAAGCAAAGCGCACCCCTAACAGTATAAATTCCAACAGGCCAACTGCAAGACATATAGTCATGAAAATATCCAATGCTCAAAACAAAGAGAAAACACTCAAGGCAGCAAGAGAAAAGAGAACCATCATATAAAAGGGACACACAATAAGATTAATTGCTGATTTCTCATCTGAAACCATGGAGGAAAGAATACGGTGGGGTGTAGCCAAAGTACTAAAAGAAAAAAACTTCCAGGCATGAATTCTGTATCCAGCAAAACTGACATTCAAAAATAATGGAGAATTCAAAATATTCACAGTTAAACAGAAATTAAGAGAATATGTCAATAAGAAACTGGCACTTCAAGATATACTAAAGGAAGTTCTACAAGTTGAAAAGAAAAATCACTAGTTAAGAGTGTTTAAAAACAACTAAAAAGACAAAAACAGAAACAAAACAACATATGATATACATTAATCCAAAGAAAGTATGGCTGAAGTAAGAAATTAATTGTGAGTAATTACACAGAATGTTAATGGATTAAATTCACCACTCAAGAGACACAGATTGGCAGAATGGATAAAGAAATATGATCCATCTATACACTATCTACAAGAAACCAACCTTCGACCAAGGGATTCAAGGAGACTCAAAGTAAATGGTTGGAAAACAATTTTACAAGCTCACAATTGTCATAAAAGGGCAGGAATAGGTATTCTAATATCAGACAAAATAGACTTTAAATGCAAACCTATTGTAAGAGACAAAGATGGACCTATATATTAGTAAATGGGGTAATCTCTCAAGAAGTGAGAACAATCATAAACATTTAAACACCTAATAGGAGTGCCTCAAAATTCATGAAGCAAACTCTGGAAAGCTAAGTGGAGAAATAAATGCCTCTACAATTATAGCAGGGAAACTTATTACACCATTACCATCATTAGACAGAACATCTAGGCAGAGAATCAACAAAGAAACAAGACTCTCAACAATACACTAGAGTACTTGTACTTAATAGACATGTACAGAACAATATACCCCAATACATCAGGATATACATTCTTCTCGAGTGCACATGGATCATACTCCAAGATAGACCACATGATAGGCCACAGAAAAACTCTCAATGAACTCAGAAAGATTGAGATTATTCAAAGAAATTTCTCTGATGACAGTGGCATTAAATTGGAAATAACTATGGGCCAGAGAAACAGGTTAGGCACAAGGATATGGAAGTTAAACAACACAGTCTTAGACAAGCAGTGGGCCAAGGAAGAAATCTCAAGAGAAATCAGTAACTACCTTTAAACTAATGAAAATGGCAACACAATATATCAAAACTTATGGGATGCAGCCAAACCTGTCCAGAGAGGGAAGTTCATAGCCATAAATACATATATTAAAAATGAAGAGCTAAAATTGAAGACATAACTGCACACTTGGAGAAATTAGAAAATCAACAACAAACTAAACATAAAGGAAGTAGAAAGAAGGAAATAACAAAGATTAGAACAGAACTAAATGAAATAGAGAATAAAAAAGCACTAGAAAAAAATAAAACCAAATCTGATTCTTCGAGAATATCAATAAAATTGGCAAACCCTTAGCCACACTAACAAAGAAAAATAGAGAACACATGCAAATACACAAAATAAAGAATGAGCAAGGGGGTATCACTACTGACCCCACAGAAATAAGAAGCATCATAAGAGGATACATTGAAAAATTACATGCCAACAAGAATGATAATTTAGAGGAAATGGAAATGTTTCTAGAAACTCAAAAACATCCTACATTGATGAAAGAAGAAATTGATGAACTCAGCAGTCCACTACGGTATAGAGATAAACTCAGTCATCAAAAACCTCCCAACTAAGAAGAGCCCAGGACTAGATGGCTTCAGAGCTGAATTCTACCAAACATTCCAGAAAGAGCTAATGGCAATTCTACTTAAACTCTTCCAAAGAATAGAATTAGAATGAAATTTCCTAACACATTCTAAGATGCCAACATTACCCTAATACCAAAACCAAACAAATATACCACTAGAAAAGAAAATTACAGACCAATTTCTCTAATGAATCTCGATGCTTAAATCCTCAACAAAATACTTTCTAATTGCATTCAACAACACATCAAAAGGATTATACACCATGACCAAGTGGGTTTCATCCCAGGTATGCAAGGATGGTTCAATATAGGTAAATCAATCAATGAAACACCACATAAACAAACTGAAAGATCAAAACCACATGATCATTTCTATAGATGCAGAAAAAGCAGTCAACAAAATACAACACTCTTTCCTCATAAAAACACTGCAAAACATAGGAATAGAGGGAAATTTTCTGAACATGACGAAGTGTATATATGAAAAACCCAAAACTAACTCATCTTCAAATGTGACATACTAAAATTCTTCCCTCTGAGATTAGGAACAAGACAAGGATGCCCACTATCACCACTCTTATTTAACATTGTCTTAGAAGTACTTGCTCGAGCACTGAGTCAAGAAAAGGATATAAAATGCATCCAGATTGGAAAAGAAGTAAAATTTTTATTATTTGCAGAAGACATCATCCTATGCATAAAAAGCCAAGAGAAAGGTATAACAAAGCTTCTGATACTTATAAAGGAGTTCAGTAATGTTGCAGACTATAAGATCAATGCTCAAAAATCAGTAACATTTCTGTACACCAATAACGAGTAATCAGAGGAGGAAATCAAGAAAAAAAAATGCCATTTACAATACTAACGAAAAGAATCAAATACCTAGGAATAAATTTAACTAAAGATGTACCGGACTTATATACAGAAAATTGCACAACACTGTTAAAGGAAATCAAAGAAGACTTCAATAAATGGAAAAATATTCCCTGTTCATAGATAGGAAAACTAAACATCAACAAGTTGTCTATCCTACCCAAATTACTCTACAGATTTAATGCAATCCCAATAAAAATCAACATTATATTTTTGAAGGAACTAGAAAAACTAACCACAAAATATATTTGGAAAAGTAAGAGGCCTTGAATTGCCAAAGACATATTGAAAAAGAAAAATGAAGTTGGGCGTATCACATTACCAGACTTTAAAGCATATTACAAAGCTACAGTGATCAAAACTGCATGGCATTGGCACAAGGATAGACCTACTGACCAATGGAATCGAATTGAGAGTTCTGATATAGATCCTCACATATACAGTCATCTGAAATTCGACAAGGCTACCAAACCCACTCAGTTAGGAGGGAATAGCCTCTTTAACAATTGGGCCTTGGAGAACTGGATATCCATATCCAAAAGAATGAGAGAAGACTACCATCTCACACCTTATACAAAATCAACTCAAGATGGATCAAAGATCTAAATATAAGAGCCAAAACCATAAAGACCTTGGAAGATAATGTAGGAAAGAATCTACAGGACCTTGTAATAGGAAATGATTTCAGGACCTTCACAGCCAAAGCACGAGCAGCAAGAGAAAAAATAGATAAATGTGATGTCCTCAAACTTGAAAACTTCTGCACCTCAAAGGACATTATTAAAAAAATAAAAAGGCAGACTACCCAATGGGAGAAAATATTTGGCAACCATATATCTGATAAGAGCCTAATATCCTGCATATATAAAGAAATCCTACACCTTGAAAACAAAAAGACAAAGAACCCATTTAAAATATGAGTGAGTGACCTGAAAAGACACTTCCCCTAGAATGGAATACCAAGGGCTAAAAAGCACATGAAAAAATACTCGATATCAATTGCTATCAGGGAAATGCAAATCAAAACTGCAATGAGATACCATTTACACCCATCAGAATGGTAGCTATTAAAAAAACAGCAGACTCTAAAGTTGGAGAGGATGTGGATGAATAGGAACGTTCATCCACTACTGGTGGGATTGTTGAATGGTCCAGCCACTGTAGAGGACAATTTGGCAGTTCCTCAGAAAACTAACAATACGTCTTCTGTATGATCCAGCAATTCCACTGGTGGATAAATACCCAGAAGAACTGAAAGCAAAGACATGAACAGATATATGCACAACAATGTTCATACTGGCATTGTGCACCATTGCCAAAAGTTGGAATCAGCCCTTGTGCCCATCAACAGATGAATGGATAAGCAAAATGTGGTTTATACATACAATAGAATATTACTCAGCTGTAGGAAGGAATAAAGTGCTAACACACGGAATAATGTGGATGAACCTTGAAGACCTTATGTTGAGTGAAGCAAGCCAGGCATTGAAGGATGAACAGTTTATGACCTCACTGATTTGGACTGAGGAAAGTGAGCAGTCTGAGAAACATTTTCTGAAAGATAGGTTAACAAGGGACAGAAATAAAAGATTAGGCTGTGAGCCATCACCCATGTAGACATAATCTATGGTAAACGGATAAAGTATAGTTGCTTATTGAAGGATAGGAGAGATGGGTAGTGATATTACTGGCCTTGGTGGCGCAGCATTGACAGATGGTTAGATTAAGAAGGGCAGGTTGGAATACCCTGGGCATGTAACTATGAATCTTGTCATTCCATGAGTCAAGAAAAGGGAGTGTCATATGCCCCAGGGGGATGTGGAGGAAGGAACAGTTAAGATCAAATCGGGTATTTAGTGGTCATGGAAAAGATTTTTCACTATTTTATAGTAATGGACACAGGACATGGTAAATATAAAAAATTTAACTGTACCGTCTAAATTGTAAACTATACTGTAAACCATTGACTAGGTTTAGTTGCTATTTTTAAATATCTGAATAACAGTTATAACAATGATGACATCCATTTCTAAAACAGGTTTTAATATGGGTTGGGGACGTGGGAGGGAAGTTGGGTATGTGGGAGTCTCTAGTATTCCGTGTGTGACTTTGATGTGACCTAAAACTTCTTTGAAAATTAAAAGAAAATTTGGAAGACACTGAGGAATGAGAGATGGAAGTTGTCACGGTACCCTAGTCATCCAATAATACAGTGATAAAAGGAAAAAACAATAATTTTTTAAAAAATATTTTTTTGTTTTTTTCCTATTTTTTGAATGTCCCAAATTGCTAATTATATTTATTTGTAGTTTAGTTTTTTTCTTCTGATTTTCCTTTATTTATCCCTTGCATTTAATCATATCATTATTATTTCTTTATCCTATAAATTGTATTTGGTTGTTATATGGGATTCATGTTCAAGGGAAGATTAGATCCCAGAAGGGTTACAATGGGGGCTGCAGTGGATCATTGGTGGGTGGTGTCTGGGATGGGGGATTCATGGGAGTAAGTATATGTGAATATACATGAAAGATATATGAAATTGTTCAAATGATCAAGGGATGGGGCATGTTAACAGTTTTTAGACAATCAACCAATAAAAGAGGTAATCTGAAATCCCAGCCTGGAGAGCTCTGCCACATTCACCAAGGGAGCAGCAGCAGTCCTGTGAGTGAAGGAGTAGTGTCTGGCGAAAGAGAATGGCCCACTGATAGGTGCTTGTTATTGATGACTAGCCTTATGAGTCTTTGCTCTTTTAATCGAAACAGCCTACTGTTATGGGGTGCCTAACGGTTGCCACCTGGGAGCCTCCTTGTTGCTGAAATGTGGCCTCTCTAAGGCAATCTCAGGATAAGAATGCATTACCTTCCCCCCAATGTGGGACATGGCTCCTGGGAATGAAGCTACCTGGCAAAAAGGGATTAATACCATGTGCCAACTGGCAACATGATTGGAAAAAGACCTTGAATAAATGGGGAAAAGGTAAAGAGAAATGAGTTCATGTGGCTAAGAGAGTTCAAAGAGAGTCGGGAGATCATCCCAGAGGTAACCCCTACACACACCTCAGTAGGATCTCATAGAACACCAAAGTGGATATCACCCCACAGAGAGGGTTTCCTGAGGGCTCTGGAGACACCCAGGTCCTATATAAGTGGGGATAGCCACAGAGATTGATGCCTTATTAGTGGGTTCTACTTTGGAATCTGTGCTCCTGAGAGTGACAGAGTTGCACTCAAATAAGTCCTCCCTGCATATGGCCCATCAGTCCCTTCTATTCAAACCTATATGTGATGCTGGAGTTTTTAGGTGTACTTCCAGTGACTGGAGCCTCTGGCCTACCTATGTATCAGGTGTGCATGGAATCTTGTTGGAATAGCAACTCCTACCCTAGAGCTCAATTGATTCCTCCAAGTTACCTGGTGAGGAGATGATGCTGGGCAGCAACATCTTAGGGAACGGAGAGGGCCTGCAGCTGCAGGCAGGATAATCCCATCCACTGTATCAATGGGATATAATCCCTCTCTCTTGGAGGTGGAGTGGACATCACCATCCCATTCCCCTCAGAATTGGGGGAAGAGCTATGGATGAGAGTGGACTTGCTGTTATACTGTTGTAGACATACTGTGATTCAAGCAATGGAAGAAATTATAAGAGTGAGTTGGAGCCAGAGGCCACTGGACTCTTTTAGGGGAGGGAGTCAAAGGGCAGTTGAAATACAGGGGGTTTTGGGGGGCATGGGGTTTGTCCTGAGTGGCATTGCGGTGAGAGATATAGGCCACTTTACATAAGCATATACCATGAAGAACTGTGTGGTATAGAATATGGCCTATGATGTGAACTGTGGTCTATACTTGGTGACAAGGCCCCAGGATGTGTATATCCATTGTGGGTGATGTGCCACACTGTTGTCGGGCAGGATGAGGGGGAAGCGCCGGGAGGTAGTTGGTGTTCCGGGGGCCTTGACGGCGAGGAGGTAGAAGGAATTAACGCAGAGACGAGGTGAGTATGCAGGTCTAATTTATTGAGGAAGTGCACAGCCTTTTATAATTAGGGAGAGGGGTGGTGTAGGGGGTAGGGCATGAAAAAAGAGGAAGTACGTGTAAGACATATATGGCAGGCTGGTATTGGGCACAGTTGGTTGCTAGGGAGGATTTGCTATCTGTGGAAGGCGGGAAGCTTTCGCGCACGCGGGAGCAGGGTGAGCTACTTTCTCAAAGAAGTCTAAATATAGGATCAGGCTTGTTTTTTGTTGTCGGTCGGCCATTTTAGCTTCACCTCTTTCTGGCTGCCTCCAACACCACACTGATGAAAGACGTGTGTGTGTGATGTTGTGGGAGGTATGGGAAGTGGGAAACATGGGAATCCCTGTAATTTGTGTGAAATATTTAGATAATCTAAGCAACTTTTAAAAATATATATATGTAAAGAAATGACATTTATGTAAGCTAATGCACATATATGCATATATATTTATATACAATTTTACAAATAGTATTACTGTGAAAATTTTGATTTTTACCCACAATAAAAAAAGAAAAAGAAAGAAAATGCTGCAAAAATCGGCAGCATTATTTTTAAAATGGTAATTTTTAAAATGCTTACCCAGAATGTAATGGATTGAAGAACCAGTGAAAACAATCAGGATAACTTGAAATAAGTGGAATGCCCATCTTTACATAAACTAAGAGAAATCTCGAGTTCTGATGCATAAATAAGTGGTAACAAATTGAACACACATAAGTGTGGAAGAAGGTGTGGGGGGAGCAGATCTCGAAACAAACTGCAAGCGCACTTTTTCTCAAGGAGAAAGACATCCTGAATTTCACAGTCACAGCCACTTCCTTAAAACATTGGCAAAATGTTGCACAGACTGGAGGTGTAGATTCTTTGGAGATTCACATTCAGTATATTCACATGGTTTCTTTCCAATATGAATGTTGTAATGTTTAATGAGATACTGTGTCTGGCTGAAGGCTTTCCTATATTTCTTACATATATAGGGTTTCCCTCCACTATGAATTTTCTCATGGTCAGTGAGATTTGATTTGCTACTGAAGGCTTTCCTGCATTCCTTACATATATAGGGTTTCTCTACCATTTGTGTTCTCTGGTGTATAATGAGGCTTGATTTCTGAAGGAAAGCTTTCCCACATCCATCACATTCATAGGGTTTCTTTCCAATATGTATTCTCAGATGGTGAGTGAGGTTTTCCTTCTGGTTGAAGTCTTTTCCACATTCATTGTATACATAGGTTTTTTCTCTAGAATGAATGCTTTGATGTTTATTGATGATTGCTTTTGCCTGAAGGCTTTTCTGCACTCTACTTTCATTTTTTTTCTCTCCAATATGAGTTTTTTCATGTTCTGTGAGATATGATTTGTACCTAAAGGCTTTTCACATGCCCTACATGCATAATCTTTTTTGCTGTAGGAAATCCCTTGTATCTGAGATTTGACATTTGAATTAAAGCTTTCCCACATATATGATTTCTCTTCAGTAAGAATTTTTTGATGAATAAAGAGGTTTTCATCAGGTTGAAAGCTTTCCCACATGTATGACATTTCTATCTTTGTTCCCCTGTATGTCTTTTAAAATAGGAGTAAAAAATGATAGCAAATAGCAGTCTACATTCAGCACACTCCTATGGTTTATCTCTAGTTTGAATTTTCCCATATTCCATGAGGTTTTATTTCTGATGGAAGCATTCTCATGTTCATTGCAATACTAACTAATGTGTGAATATTTCATGCTCAATGAGATTTAATGTCTGGCTGAAGGATTTCCAGTATTCCTTACGTACACAGGGTCTTACTCCTTGATGCTTCTTTTTTGTGACTCTAGCTTTCCCAAATTCATGAAATCCCAAATATTTTCTCTGAAGGATTAATTCTGAGGTATCTCATGAGGTTGAATTTCCACGAAAACTTCACAATCATTACACTTAAAGTGGAGGACTACCATGTGGGGCAAAGTGGGAAGCATGATGCAAATTCCTTCCAAATGAAGTTACATTCATAGAAGAGTTATTCTGATGTAACAATGCTTGTTGTCACAGAAAAGATTTTCCCAACTTTCTTACAATCTCTGCCTTCATCTTAAGTCTGTACTACTGTGGAAGTGGATATAGCTTCACTCAAAAGCCTTTGGTTATGTGGTTCTTTCTGCTTCTTAATGTCCTATGCTTCTTCATAATTTGTGGGGTGCAGTAAAAACAGTGCCAGTGGGAAACTTAAAGCATTGAATGCATTCATTAGAAAAGAGGAAAGATCCAATATCAATCATCTAAGTGTCCAATTTGGGAAGTGCAACAATGTCTCCTTTTTATTTCTCCTATCATTCATGGCTCTTCTTGCTTCAAATGAGCATCACATACAGTTTGGTGACTTCATAACTAGGAAATGGGGAAGTGATACAGCACTTCATTTATAATAGGGACAAAAAAACACCCCATAAATCAACCCTGGAACATTCAGACTTCTGAAGTATAAGAAAGGCACAGATTCCAAAGATGGACTAGTAAGGTAGCCCTAGAACAAAGGCCAAAATGGCAACCCATGAAACCCTGAACATTTCATTTTGGTCTAATTATTTTTATTCAATTATTTTTACTTCTATTTATTTGGATGAGATACATTATTTAATATTCTGTAAAGTTTACTGGGGAAATTATAACACTTTTGCTTGCCTTCCCAAATCCACACTTATTATTAGTGATTGACTTGTGAAATAATGTATTTTAAAATATTTTCTATACTGTATTAGTCAGCCAAAAGGGTGCTGATGCAAATACCAGAAATTTCTTGGTCTTTATAAAGGGTATTTATTTGGGATAGAAGCTTCCAGTTACCAGGCCATAAAGCATAAGTTTCTTCCTTAGCCAAAATCTGTTACCCTGTCTTGGAGCAAGACAGCTGCTGACATTTGCCAGGGTTCAGGTTTATTATGTTCCTCTCTTCCCTGTTCTGCTTTTCTCCCTGGGTTCAGCTCCTCTGTTTCTTCCTCAAGGTCACCTGTAGTCTATGAGACTCTCTAAGCTTTGCCTTTCTCCACAAGGCCAATTGTGAACTGTCAGGTGAATGACTTGTCTCTTTTCCCTGGGGCCTACTGTCCTTACTCATCAGAACTCTAACATCAAAAACTACTCCAATTCTCTCCATTGCCATGTCTTTTTATGTTTGAGACCCCACCCATTAATGGGCAGGACTCAAGCACCCTACAGACTGTGGCCCAATCAACGTCCTTATCATAACTTAATCATGCTGAGATTAACAGACCAGTTTACATGCATCATCCCATAAACATTATTGGAATTCTTAATGGTATCAAACTGCTACATATCCATTTACCCATCTGTATTAGTCAGCCAAAGGGGTGCTCATGTGAAGTACCAAAAATGGGTTGGTCTTTAAAAAAGGTATTTATTTGGGGTAGAAGTCCACAAATACCAGGCCATAAACATTAAGTTTTTCTCTCACCACAGTCTATTTACGTGTTAGAGCAAGACAGCTGCTGGCATTTCCCAGGGTTCAGGCTTCTGGGGTTCATCTCTTCCCGGGGCTGCGTTTCCATCCCGGCTTAGCTCCTGTTTCCTCCACAAGGTCAGCTGTAGATGATCAGGTAAAAGGCTTTCTTCTCTTCTCCTGGGCCTTCTTTCTAACATCAAAACTTCTTCTCAAAAGACTGCTTCAACTCTGTTCTCTGCTTTGCCTTTTATATTCAATTCCCCACCCACCAAGGGGTGGGGCTCAACTCCCTAATCCTAACCTAATCATGCCCAGGTTAACAGATCAGTTTACAATCATGACTCAATTATATTTTTGGAATTCATAATTACATCAAACTGCCACACCATCTTATGCTATATATTATTTTATGGTGTATTTGAACACTTTATTGATGTCCTAGGCCATGGATATCATTAATACTTTATCCATTCAATAGTCATTTAGATATGTCAGTTTAATTCACAGATATTGTTCTTCAATCCATCCTGTATTTTTACTGTTCTGAGAATAATTTTTCTGCCTGAAGAATATTCTTTTACATTTCTTTTAAAGTGAGTTTCTTCTAGCAAACTTTATTAGTTTTACTCATCTGTAAAAGTATTTATTTCACTTCTTCCTGAAGCATTGAGATGAATTAAATCCCAGGCTGACTCCGATCTCCACTGCTTTTGAGAGCACACTTAGGGTAGAATTTCTCCATTTTTTTAAATATAATCAGTTCTTTAGAGAAGAAATTAGGGGCTTTCAGTTTTACAGCCTGCTTCCTGCCCCCACCCCCCAGGCAAAATCCGTGCACTGTGGCTCTGGGGATGGGAATGATTGCACACCTCTGAGTTACACACCTGATTTGTAGCTAAGATTTGGTGGAGAAAGCACAGTATATTGCGTTCTTCTTTGGACATTTTTAGGGACTAGAGCAATGGAGGTCAGCACCCCATTTTGCTCAATGATTGCCACACCCTAAGTACAGCCATTATTCAGGAGTTCCCATTTCTTCTGGACTTAGGAGACCCGTCCTGATCCCTGTGCCCTGGGTGAATGTCGTCGTTTGAGTCTTGTGTGGACCCCAGAGAAGTATGTTCTTACTAACCAATTGCTGTGTGTGTAAGCCTTTTGTATGTAGGACATTTTGGTTACATTTAGATAAGGAACTTTCGATTAGGGCACTTTTTGTTAGAATTCTTTAGTTTAGTTAAGGGCCTCTGATAAGATTTCAGGCACCAGGTTGGACCCCAATCATTGTGCGGACATCCTACATACAAGGAACACACAGAGAAAGAGTGTTGCCATGTTTACCCTGCCATGTGGGAGAGGGTTGCAGGATCTCCTACAGCTGTGGAGAGACAGAGAAACCCTGAGAGGCTGAGGGAGAGGCCAGAGGCTGGAGTCATGGAGCAGCTTGAATCTGAAGACATCCAGGCCAGAGAATAAGGGAGAGGTGTGAGCAAATGTGTCTAATGGTCCAGTGTTGAGCTCAGGGACAGGGTGAGTTTGAAAAAGAAGGCAGAGAGATACAGGCAGGCCAAACATTTTACCTTAAGAATAGTCCAGATGCAGCTGACCCTTGTTAAGACAGCATTTTTGATGATGCCTTGATTTGGACATTTTCACGGCATCAGAAATGTATTAAATTCCAATAAAAGGCAACCTATTTCTGGTATTTTGCATTCACAGCATTTGGCAAAATGAAACACTTAGGGACACAGGGTTGGAGAGCTGCCCTGTTTAAAAAAGGCAGTGTTATCCTTCTGTCCAGTGAATTCACCTCTAAACTGTGGGTGTCTCCAGACTAAGCATGATTGATTATTGGTAAGATGGAGGGGAAGTGCTCTTGGCCAGCAAGGGCTGCAAGACAGGGAGTCAGGCAGGAGTGTCACAGGGCTTGGGGACTAGTATAAAATCACAGATGCCCCAGTATGATATACCTGCCTCATGCAGTGGTTGGCCAGGTGAGCAGGGGCAGATAAAAGCATGGGACATGGGGTCTGGTGCAGCAGAGAAGTCAGGGCACACAGGGGAGTCTCCCTGCTCCTGCTCTTGTTGCCCTTCCTTCCTTCCCTTACCCTCCACCCTGGACCCTCTGAGGAGGCTGCTCTTGCTCTATCCCTCCTGGGTCTCAGGTACAGTCTCAGGTCTCCTGCATCCAGTTCTACATTCACCTTCTCCAATTTTGGGGCAGCTAATGAAAGAGTGGTGCCAAGATGAAACATGTTGGTGTCAGGAAGGAAATGTCAAAATTCACATTACAGCATTGACCACAGCAATAACATCACCAGAATGAGAAACATTAGGACAGTGACCCTAAAAAATAGTACAGAAATCCCAGAAAGTCCTGGTACCTAGGGCTTACAAGAATACAAGTGAGGTCGTGAGATAGTTCAATGTTTGCAGAAAACGTCAGAGGGTGTAGATGCCAGATATTTCTCAGATTAAATAAATATATAATTTTCAACACATTTTTAACACTGTGGGAAATGATGCAGACCTCTTCAATCCCAGAAGAGAATGGAGGGGTTGGATGGGAAGAAGATGATGTACACCTGAAGAAGCTGGAATATAACACATGTTCACTACAGTTCCCCCAAACCAGAGAGGGAACCAAACTCTCAGAACCCCAATGAAAACCATCATCATAGGTTCTGGATCTGCAAAGGAGTACAAGGAAAAAGCCCTGCTCATCACTCACAGCCTCATTTAGTGATGTGAGTCACTCTAGCGGGTCTAACTTGGGGCGTAAGCAGCAGAAGGTCAATCTTCTCCTGTAGTGCTAACAGCCCTCTAACTGGACACATGAAGAGAGCAGTGTGGCCTTCACACAGTCGCATCTATGTTCCTCATGCATTGTGCTCACTTCTGCTTGAGGGAGGCCTCCACCTGTCCAGAGAACTGGGGGTGGTTCTGACGGGAGAGGGCACTGTATTTTTTTGCCCTTATGCTCTAGTTTATTATATATATATATATATATATATATATATAACATTTTTGTAAGCAAATGCACATATATGCATATATATTTAAATATCATTTTACAAATATTGGTATGTATTGTGAAAAATTGGATTTTTACCCACAATAAAAAAATTAATTAAAAATAAATAAATAAATCACTATTCTTTATGGGCGACTATATTTGCAAAGATTGAGGGGAAGTGCCCCCAAACCCAGTAATGTTGCAGATACAAATCACAACTTTCAAATCCACCACTTTGTGTGATTTCATTGTGTATTATTTTCATAATTTCTTTTAAATTATAACCAAATTATCCGTATAAAGAGTATAAAAATAATTTATGTTTGTTATGTCAAACAGTCAAATTACTTCTTGAGTCTCATCCCCCATTCCTCCTTCTTCAAAATTATCTGCATTGGCAGATTCTTTTGGGGTACAGATTTCTGTTTGTAAATACATGTATTCTCTAGTTTCATCCATCCCACAGCCTATCACATATGAGAAAAATATTGGAGCACAACTTAAGAATATAAATAATTTTTTAAACTTCTTAAAATACTTGAGATTAGAAGTATATATCCTATTTTGAAAGGATCATTTCTGATTTAAAATAATAAGGAAAATTAGGGTTAAGTAGAAAGCAGGCCACGGTAGTTCAGTGGCTGTTAAACTTGAATCCACATCAGAATCAGGTGAAGAAACTGAAAAAATATAAATGGTTGTGGTGCCTTAGAAGAAAATGCTACAATAATGGGGAGCATTATTTTTAAAATGCTTACCCAGATTGTAATGGATTGAAGAACTAGTGAGAACAACCAGGATAATTTGCAATAAGTGGAAAGGCCATCTTTACATAAACTAAGAGAAATCTCGAGTTCTGATGCATAAATTAGTGGTAACAAATTGAACACAGAATTTGTAATTCACCTTTTAGGTAGATGGTGCCAGGAATTATACAAAGAAAGTTTGGGATCAGGGGGCCTCACTCCATGTGTAATGCAGGCAAATTTATTTAGGCTGGAGCTGCTTTTTATACTAGAAAGTTGATAACAAAAGTAGGGCATCCTTCACTAGTTACTCAGCTTGGTACGTGAGAGCGCTGCTTGTTTATCTGTTCCCAGACCATCTTTCTTGGGAATTCAGACCATAACATCTTAATGGTGTGTTCATTCTGCTCTGCCTCCTCCTACTGATGTTTGCAGTATGCAGTGTCCTTGGAGACATTTACTAATGTTTCTCTGCCAGTAAACATGCTTTTTAAATGCTTAACCCTTATGCTCTGGCTCTCAGCATCTTTTCCAACAATTCCCTCTTTTTTGTTTTTTGTCCAAGGTGACTGTGCCAGTCTTATGTTACCTTACTCTGAATGTCTTACCCATCCCTGGACACCAGCCAAGTTCCATGGACAGGAGTTTGTGACTCAAAGGTTTTAAGAAGAATCAAGTTATTAGTATGGCTGGCCTTTTCAGCCCTAATAATGTGGGACAGCAGGGCTGCTACCAATTATCACCACACTGGAGTTAACAAATACAAAGGTTGATTTCCACCAATGTAAGGGGTTTATTTTATTTAATTGATCTGTCAATGATTGCCAAAATTTGCTACCTGAAAGCATAGTAAGTTGATTCTGAGACATGCTCAAAATCATTTTTTGCAAATCTGTAATTTCTATAGAAAAATTTGTTTGATGACCTATTAAATGATTTTTAATTTTTTCCCATTAATACTTCTAATCATTGTATGGGAGATGAGTGATACAAAAAACATTTTCATTCCAATCACACTTCAAACCTTGTTTTAAATTTAGATTATATACCTGATCTCCCATTTGTGTAACAGCCATCTCTAAGTCATTAAAGGTATTATTAATTTGCCCATCAATATATACCTGACAATGCCATAGCTCACTAGCATTTTTCGGCCAATTTCTAACATTGCTGTGTTTGGATATTCTCATGTAGGGCAGTTTCTGCCACAGGAGCAGCTGTGATAATACCTATAAGCCCTAATACAGCAGGTAAAATTAATCCAATTAAACATTTGGTTTTTTCAAATAATGATTTAGAAATTGCCAAAGGATTTGGTTCTCAGGGGAGACTGTCTGCAGTGATCCATGTGAAAGCTAAGCCATATATATCCATGATGTCATTGTCCTATTAGAATTGCAGTAGAACTTTCCTGTAAAACAGACTTTGATACACAAGTGTAAAGGGAGCAATTGCTGCAGAAAAACCATGTTTGATTAACGGTCACTATTCTAACTATAAAAACAATGGGATCCCGGACACATACTGTAAGAAATTAAGTGGATTTTCTTTTTAAACAGTAATAGTTTTACTGCCTTGCCATTCAAAATTGGGCTAATTCTCAAAAATGATTTCCACAAATACTTTTTAGTTTTGTTAAGTTTAGTGTCCCATAGTTGTGGGATAAATCTTCCCTGATGAGTCCAATTTAGTGTTGTATATATACTTATGTCCCCCAAATTTCAAAAAAATAATGATGCTTTCTTTAGTTATTTTGTTGAATTATTAATTTTTTAACTTATGGCTGTGTTTACATTAGGTTTCGGTATCCCTATAAGGGCCCGATTCTTTACAATTCTAAAGGAATTATTAAAGAGCACAACCTCAGATGAAACATGGCATGTATGTCATTTATCACTTTGTACTATTGGTTTGGGGCTGTATACATGGATTGATGGATCCTATGCAGATAGGTCATTCAAGAAAAGGCAAGGTTAAATTTTGAATAAATTTCCCTTCCTCCTCAGGTTTCTTGGGCCCAAGAAAACGAAAGTCTAATTAATATAAACAGAGTAGGATTTGTCCCCCCATGTCAACAATTCAAAAAGAGGTGAATTAATAATATAAGCTCAATATGTATAATTATGTGAAGGTGCACTACTAACTGCTGTGGTTGTCAAGGTAAGCAGAGCAAAGAATAACTTTGTTAGAGTGATATTCTGACTTTTAGAAGTTATCATCTTTTCTGCTTCTTGTGTCAGCTTCTTTGGCTTGTTTATGTCTAGGTTTCAGATGTCTGGACAGGACACAAAGCTGAACTCCTTTATCAGTAATGATAAGAGCAAAACCTCGAACCTTTATCCTAATTTAATTTCTGCCATTTCCCATTGATTATTATCTTTATGCTTTCAATAAACTGGTTGTCTAATATTCGTTTCTGTATTTTTGCCTTATTTTTGCAGGAAATTCTCTCCTGCTGATGTATATGATTTTGATCTTTGGCTTAAAAAATTTATTGTAAATAATGCTTGATATAATTGTTTTTGCACCTCACCATTTCCCCGTGTATTTTTTTGGGACATTCATAAATAAAGGTTTAACTGTTCATTTTTTAGGATAAGTATACATACATTCACAGGCTTACTAAATCAGGGGATACACTATTATGCTTGGCTTATTTATGGCTAGAGTCCTGGTTAGATACAAGATAAATGTTAATATATATTTAGTTTAATAAGCTTATATTGACAATTAGTGTGAGAAACAAATAACATAACTAATTAAAAGATTAAGTCAATATTGAACAGAGTTACAGAATAACAGATAGAGCAGACTTATATATATACTTACCAATATTTAGCTTTTAGCTGGGAAGTGTTGAATTGTTGAAGTAGCAACTGATACTAGAGTTTTGGTTGACTGTGTTTAGGATTAATGAATTTGATACTATAGATGCCAACTTGTGAGTATTTTGTTAATTCCCAAGGAAGGGGCCAGCCTCCTCAGGAAAGAACACAACACTATTTGGACAGTACATTTTAAGGTTTATGCATCAATCCCTGGGAGAGTGGCCAGCTCCCCCAGGGAGGAAATCACCCATTGAAATGCACTTTATCTTTTTAAATTTGTTACAAAACTTCCTTGATGTGCTTACTATATTAATTTCCAATAGTTTTCCTGAAATGTGAGAAGTGTTAACTAGCAAGGCATTGGTTTGTTGATTAAGAAAGTTTTCTGTATGATGCTTTACTATTAGGCTTGAACAATACTTGCCAGACTTGTTTTGTAATACATTGAGTTTCAGGACTGTCAAAACTCAAAACAAGCAATTTACATATACATTTAATAAAACACATTTACGTGTAGTACACAAGTTATTAAATTACTTAAGTATGCAATGTATTGTATTAAAGTTTTGATTAGTATTTAAGTATATTATACAGAATTCATAACTCTAGTAGATTATACAAAAACAGACATCCAATGAATAAACTTTTATTTCTTAAGCATTTAAGATTCTTAGTAGCATGAATAGAATGACCTCAGTTTCTTTATTTTGTATTGTTTGAGGCATAGGTAAAAACAATTTAGTATTTCCTATTTGTTCTGTGAGGTAATACACTAACTTGTAATTTTAATACATGCAATGGTTTTGTTATTAACATTATAAATAGAATTGGGGCTGTTCCTTACAGTGTTGAATAAAAACTTGATTTATTGTTGGCTAATTTACAGGAAGTGGTATGTGGGCTGGCTTGACTTGTTTAACAAAATATTAAAGAAAGCTTTAGCAAGTTTTAAAACAAAGTGAGAGTGACATAATTGGATATTAATTTTTTGCAACAAATATCAATATTTGGGACCACTACATGCTGCAGGTATATTATTTTATTTTACTGTATTTTACTGTTATGCACTACCCCAGCAGCCTTTAATGGCTGCTTTCTTCATGTAGTTATAACTAAAAATTATAATTAATAACATCATATTTTATTTACTATTATATTGAAACATTATTATGTTTTCAGGAATTTTATACACTTTTAAAGTATTCATATGAACTTTTTTTTCATACAACTTTAATTGCTATAAAATTAGAAAATTTCTTTTAATTATACAACAGTTTTATATAGTTCATTCAAATTATATCACATGAACTAACTATTTTCAGTATTTTACTTTTTTTTTTTTTAGGTTAAAGACCAACTTATATGTGACAGTTTGAATAAAAGCTATGTTTCAGGATTTGACTTTGTGAAAGCAGGTTTGAACATTGTGCTCTTTGTAAAAGTGATAAGACCAGTTTCTCCATGGAAATGATAAGGATAAAGTACAAGAAGCTATTTTGATTAAACAGACTTTCTTTATTGCATACTGATTATTTCGGAGAAAAAGTTTGTAAACTTTTACCAGAACTGACTACTAACTTCAGAAACTTTGAGAAAGAATAAAACTTATTTTTATATTATTACATTGTTTGACATTAAAGCTTTTAAATTTTTTTAGGTAGACTGCTTAAATCTTACTTAGATTTGACCATGAACATTCTTTTTCCATATGCCTTTTACAGCTTTTGTATTTATCCAGGTTTTTCCCACATTTTACTTTGTTTAAATAACTAGTCATTTTATCTTCGGATAAAATTATTTTCTTTTCTTTAATAATAAAAGCACATTCTATATACCTTCCATACTTATGTTACCACAATGATTTTTGGCAACTATTTCCAAGCAAACTTCTGACAACACATAATTACCCCCAACATTAAACACACTTGTTAGAATAATCCTTTAATTTGAGTATAACAATTTTTATTATTTTAAACTAATATCCATATTTATTTTTTAATGTCTAAGTGCTTATACAATTTTTGGCCATTTGAATAGAGATCTTACAATAATTTTCATTTATCAATTTAATATTACCATCCAGAGGTATCAAAATATACACTGACACCGAACAAACAGACAAATTAAAAAAGAATTATGACACACTAACAGAAACATAATGCTTTCTAATTTGACCCATAATTTTCACTCCTTTGGTATGGCTGTCTTCAAGCCCTCCATCATTTCACATTTTGAATTTTACTGTTTTTAAGATTTTTTCTGGAATCTGTGTTACCTGTAATATATAAGCTTGTTCTTTGAAACACTATTGTTCATAATCAGCAAGCAGCCAGAACAACTTAAACAGCATAAATACAGTTAAGCTCTAATTTAGAAGTTTATAAAGATACTGAACATGTATATTTTGGATTAGTACTCTTTATGAGTACACTTAGGCTCAAAGTTCAGATTTCTGGATAGGCCCTGTAATTCCTGTTCTTAATTTTGGGTATACCCAGTGAAGGAGTAATAAACTTAATTTCAGCTGAGGAAGGATTGACAGCTGTACTGCCTTTGGTAACTGCCTTAAGTTCTGTTACAGGCTGGAGTGAACTGCTCTGTTGCTGACTGGGTAGATTTGAGCAAGGCTGGGAAGTGTGTTCACTTTGTTTGTCTGAGACCCTTGAGCTAGTCCCGCTTGGAAGTTTCTCAACTTAATAATGAGACTGCCGTTTTTATGATATTTAGAATGGCATTCCTTGACACAGTGTAACCCTTTTTGGTAGTTTGGACACACATGAGTTGGTATTGATTTATTATTGCCCCTAAATGGAGCTCTTACACTAGTTTTGAGTTGGTAATCTTTTTTCACATGACCTGGTTCCCCACATTTAATGCATTTTAAATTAGTAATCATAGGACTACTCCCTTTAGAGCAGCTGCAAGAAGGTTCATATTATAAGTATTAGGCCCAATGTTTTGGCATATTTTTATATAATCCTCTAAAGTCCTTTCATTTGCCTTTATTGGATATAAAGCCTTTTTATACTCACTGTCAGCATTATCAAACCCAACATTAGAATAAGCATTTCTTTAAGATCAGATTGTGTTACTGTCTTTTTGACTACATCTGCCAGCCTTGCTACAAATTCAGCATAGGGTTCAGTATTTCCTTGAACAATTTTTGAAAACGATTGTACGTCCTGTCCAGGGGTGGAGATTCATCACCAGGCAACTAGGCATTACAATCACACTTGTAACAATGGCAATGTCATCATATTGAGCTTGGCGAGGAATCCCAGCCCATGATCTGTTCCTAATATTTGTCCAGCATTAATAGGCACTGGTGGATTTTGCTGTTTATTTCATCATCTACAATGTTAGCTTTGTCAGCCCACCAAGTATTAAATTGAAATAATTCTGCTGAATTAAGAACAGCTTGAGCTAACAAATCCCAACACCAGGATATTAATCTGTTTGCTTGTGCCATTTCTTGCACCAATTCTGAGTATAAGGAGTATTTACACCATATTGAGTGCATGCTTTTTAAAATTTTTTGATAGTTTTAAAAGGAATAGGTGCGTGCTCATATTGTACACCCCCTTGGGGATTGTTAACATCTACTGGAATTTGAGTTACTGTTTCTGGAAAAGTAAAAAAAAAATTGCATAGCCTCTGAATTTTCTTCTCTATTTCCCTGTGCTATGCTTTTCATAATTGAAGAGTATGGCGCTGGCACAAAAACCAAACTTTTGGAGGGTCATCAAATTTTGTAGTAGATGCAGATGCTGGTTCAAAAGACAATAAATTATCTTTTGGATCGGATGCCTTAATAGCCACTGGAAACTTTCCATAAATTCCTTTTTTCTTTTTTTATTTCTATTAGACACGAGTTTATCTGTTTTTGCCTTTTCATTTATTTTTTCATATATATTTCCATTAAAATCATCATTAGCTTTTTCTGCTATAATTTTAGCAATAGCAGTATCCATTTTAATATCTTCATTTTCATCTGACTGTAATGTTTCAAGAGCAACAGAAATAAGACTATACAAAGACCATACATAACAATGTTTCTGTATAAGAGAAAAGAGTTTTAGTAATTCTAGAGTCATCACAGATACCCCTGTATTCTTTAACAGGGTTTTCAAAACTTTGGAATACTCCTCTAACTGAGTAAAGTGATTACTCATTTCCCTGATGATCAAGATTATTCGACTCACCAACAGAATGCCAGGACCTTGCAACCCTGCAGTCCTTCTTTCCATGTCACTGATACAGAGAAAAGAGTAGTTGTGCCCCACATGGGCGCCATCTGTTGTAATTCAACATGGAAGTAAATGGTGCTGGGAATGATCCAAAGAAAATTTGGGATCAGGGAACCTCACTCAATGTGGAATGGAGGCAAGGTTATTTAGGCCGAAGCTGCTTTTAATACTACAAAGCAGATAACAAAACTAGGGCATCCTTCACTAGTTCCACAGCTTGGTACATGAGAGTGTTGCCTCTTTCTGTGTTCCCAGAGAATCTTTCTTGGGAATTCAGACAATAACATCTTAGTGGTTTGTTCATCCACTCTGCCAATTTCCACTCATGTCTGCAGTATGCAGTGTCCTTGGAGACATTTACTAATGTTTCTCTGACAGCTCGCATGATTTTAAATGCTTAACCCATTATGCTCTGGCTCTCAGCACCTTTTCCAACAACAGATGAGTGTGGAAGAAGATGTTGGAGCAGCAAATTTCAGAACAAACTGCAAGTGCACTTTTCCAAGAGGAGAAAGACATACTGAATTTCAGTCACAGCCGCTTCCTTAAATGATTGGCAAAAAGTTGCACAGACTGGAGCTGGAGATTCTTTGGAGATTCACATTCATTACATTCACAGGGTTTCTCTCCAGTATCATTGTTGTAATGCTTAATGAGATTCTGCCTATGACTGAAGGCTATTCATAATAACTTACATATATAAGGTTTCCCTCTGGTATGAATTTTCTAATGGTCAGCGAGATTTGATTTGCCACTGAAGACATTCATACATTCCTTACATAAATGGGGTTTCTCTCCAGTTTGTCTTCTCTGGGGTGTAATGAGGCTTGATTTCTGAGTGAAAACTTTCCCACATCCATCATATTCATAAGGTTTCTCTCCAGTATGTATTTTCAGATGGTTAACGAGGTTTTCCTTCTGGTTGAAGTCATTTCCAGATTCATTGCATATAGATGGCTTTTCTCCAGAATGAATGCTCTGATGTTTAATGTAATAGTGCCTTTGGCTGAAAGCTTTTCTCCTTTCTTTATATTCATTTTGTTTCTCTTCCCTCTGCATTTTTTCATGTTCTGTGAGATATGATTTGTACCTAAAGGCAAAATTCATTGTCTTCATTCTTTTTCCTTACATAGATTCCCTCATGCTTAGGTAAGCATGATGCAAATTCCTTCAAAGTGAAGTTACATTCATAAAGGTGTTATTTTGAGGAAAAAATGCTTGTGGTCAGAGAAATTATTTTCCCAATTTTCTTACTTTCTCTGCCTTCATCTTAAGTCTGTACTGTTGTGGAACTCTATATAGCTTCACACAAGCCTTTTGTTATGTGGTTTTTTCTGCTTCTTAATGTCCTATGCTTCTTCATTGTTAGTGGGGTGCAGCAAAAGCAGTGCCCAGAGGGAAGTTTATAGCATTGAATGCATTCATTAGAAAAGAGTAATGATCCAATATCAATCATAAAGCATCCAATTTGGGAAGTGCAACAATTCCTCCTTTTTAACTGTTCTATCATTGATGGCTCTTCTTGCTTCAAATGAGCATCACATCCAGTTTGGTGACTTCATAACTAGGAAATGTGGAAGTGAAACAGTTCTTGATTTATGATGGGGGCAAAACAACACCACATAAACCAACCCTGGAACCTTCAGTCTTCTGAAGGAAAAGAAAGTTGCAGCTTCCAAAGATGCATGAGTAAGGTGGCCCCAGAACAAATGGCAACCCAGGAAATCCTGAACACTTTGTTTTGGACTGCGTATTTTTGTTCAATTTTTTTCTCTTCTATTTATTTGGATGAGATGCACTATTTAATATTCTTTAAAATTTACTGGGGAAATTATAACATTTTTTCTTTCTTTTCCAAATCTGCACTTATTATTTGTTATTGAACTGCCAAATAATGTATTTTTTTTGATACTCATTATTACCTTTATTATGTAACATCATGAGTGATTTATTAAACAAGGTCACTAGACAAAGGAAGGAAATAGTATGAAAATTAGAAAGGAAATAGAATTATCATTCTTTGGAAATCATATAATTGTTTTCTGTGAAACCAAATCAATTTTTTCAAAGATTATCAGAATCAAATAAATGTATTTACAAATGATAAGAGAATTTATTAAGCTCAAAATTAACTTACAGGAACCAATTAGTTTCAAACTGGCAAAGGGCATTTAGACAATAAAATAAAAATAAAGTCCCACTTCAAATAAAAATGTATTTTAAAACATTTTATATCCTGTATTAGTCAGCCAAAGGGGTGCTGATGCAAAATTCCAGAAATTTCTTGGTATTTATAAAGGATATTTATTTGGGGTAGAAGCTTACAGTTAACAGGCCATAAAGCATAATTTTCTTCCTTCACCAAAGTCTGTTACCCTGTCTGGGGCAAGACAGCTGCTGACATTTGCTAGGGTCCAGGATTCTTGGGTTCCTCTATTCCTAGGGCTCTGTTTCTCTCTGGGCTCTGATCTTCTGTTTCCTCCAAAAGGTCAGCTGTGGACTCTGAGTGTCTTTAAGCTTTGCCTCTCTCCACGATAGCAGCTGTGAACTGTCAGGTGAATGGCTTGTCTCTTTTCCCAGGAGCCTTCTGTCCTTGCTCAACAGAGATCCATCATCAAATACTACTCCAGTTATGTCATTTGCCTTGTCTTTTTATAATTGAGACCCCACCCACAAAGGGGCGGGGCTCAACATCCACCAACTGTAGCCCATTCAACACCCTTATCATAACATAATCATGCCAGATTAACAAACAAGTTTACAAGAATAATCCAATATCTCTTTTTGGAATTCATAATGATATCAAACTGCTACATATCCATTTACCCATCTTATGCTATATATTATTTTATGGTGTATTTTAGCACATTATTGATGTCCTAGGTCATGGATATCATTATTAATTTATCCATTCGATAGTCCTTTAGATATAAGAATTTAATTGAGATATTATTCTTCAATCTATCCTGATTCTTGAAACTTATTAGATTATTTTCTTTCTGCCTGAAGAATATTGTTTTATATTTCTTTTAAAGAGAGTTGCTGCTAGCAAATGGTATTAGTTTTTAGTCATGTGTAAATTATTGATTTCACTCCTTCCTGAAGGATTGAGATGAATTAAATCCCAAACCATCCATTATCACCACTGCTTCTGAGAGCACCCTTAGCACTGAATTTCTCCATTCTGCTATAAATGCAAACAGTTCTTTAGAGAAGAAATTAGGGGCTTTCAGTTTTACAGGCTGCTTACTGCCCCAACCCCACCCCCAGGCAAAATCTGTGTGGTATGGCTCTAGGAATGGGAATAAGGGCACATCTTTCTGAGTTACACACCTGATTTTGGAGCTAAGATTTGGTGGAGAAAGCACAGTATATTGAATTCTTCTTGGGACCATTCTAGGGACCAGTGTAATGGTGGTCAGCACCCAATTTTGCACAATGATGGCCTCACCCTATATACAGCCACTGTTTCATGAGTTCCCATTTCTCTGAGACCTAGGAGACCCCTCCTGATCCCTGTTCCATGGGTTAATGCCCTCATTTGAGTCGAGTGGATGCTGGAAATGTATGTTCTTACTAACCCATTGCGGTGTGCGAAAGCCTTTTGTATGTAGGACATTTTGTTTAGATTCTGATAAGGGACTTTTTGATTAGGTCACTTTGTGATAGAATGCTTCAGTTTAGTTACAGACCTCTGGTTAGATTTCAGGCACCTGGATCAATCCCAATCATTGTGCTGAAGTCCTACATACATGGAACTTACATAGAAAGAGTGCTGCCATGTTTACTCTGACATGTGGGAGAGGGCAACAAGATCTCCTACAGCTGTGGAGAGAAACATTAACCCTGAGAGTGTGATAGAGAGGAGAGAGTCTGGTCTCATAGAGCAGATTGAAGCTGAAGATATCCAGGTCAGAGGAAAGAGACAGGTGTGAGCAATTGTGTCTGATGGCCTACTGCTGAGTTCTGGAAGAAAGTGAGTTTGGAGGAGAAGGCAGAGAGAGTCAGCCAGGCCCAACATTTGGCCTTGGCAGGAGTCCAGCAACAGCTGACCCTTGTTAAGGCAGCATTTGTGATGATGCCTTGATTTGGACATTTTCACCACCTCAGAACTGTAAGCTTTAATCCTAATAAATTCCAAAAAAGCCAAAAAATTTCTGATATTTTGAATTGTCAGAACTTGGTAAACTGAAAGAGCTAGTGACACAGGTTTGTAGATCTTCCCTGTACCCAAATGGCAGAGTGGTGCTGTTGCCCAGTGAATTCACCTGTAAACTGTGTGTGTCTTCAGACTAGGTAGGAATGAGTACTGGTAAGATGGAGGAGGAAGTGCTCTTGGCCAGTAAGTACTGAAAGGCAGGGAGGCAGGCAGGAGAGTCACGTGGTTTGGGGAGTAGTCTAAACTCACAGATACCCCAGTATGATGTTCCAGCCTCAGGCAGTGGTGGCCAGGTGGTCAGGGTCAAATAAAAGCGTGGGACCTGGGGTCTGGTGATGCAGAGCAGTCATGCCACACAGAGGAGACTTCGTGCTCCTGCCTCTTTTGCCTTCCCTCCTTCCCTTAGCCTCTAGCATTGTCCTTCTGTGGAGGCTGCTCTTACTGTATCCCTCCTGGGTCTCATGCACAGACTCAGGTCTCCTGCCTCCATTTCTACATTCACCTTCTCCAATCTTGGGACAGCTAAATAAAGAACAATGCCAAGATGAAAACTGTTGGTGCCAGGAAGGAAATGTCAAAATTCACACTACAGCATTCGGTAGAGCAATAACATTACCAGAATGAGCAACATTAGGCCACTGACCCTAATAAATAGTATGGGAATCCCAGAAAGTCCTGGGACCAAAGGCTGACAAGAATAGAAGTGACGATGTGCGATAGTGCAATGTTTGCAGAAAACCTCAGAGGGTGCAGATGCCAGATATTTCTCAGACTAATTAAATATTAATTTTCCAACACATTCTTAACACTTTTGAAAATGATGCAGACTTATTTAATCCCAGAAGAGAACGAAAGGGTTGGATGGGAAGAAGCTGAGGAAAAACTGAAGAAGCTGGACTGTAGCAACTGTTCACTGCAGTTCCCCAAGCCACAGAGGGAATGTCCTGTTTGGGTAACAAACTCTCAGAGCCCCAATGAAAACCATCATCATAGGTTCTGGATGCACAAATTAGGACAAGAAAAAAGCCCTGTTTAACACTCACAGCCTCCTTTAGTGATTTGAGCCACTCTAGAGGGTCTTCACAGGCTAGTAAGCAGCAGAACCTCTTCTCCTGTCGTGCTAAGAGCCCTCTAACTGGACACGTGTAGAGAGCAGTGTTGCCTTCAAAGATCGCATCCATGTTCCTCATGCTCTGTGCTCACTCTTACTGAGTGAGGCCTCAAACCATCCAGGCAGCTGGGGAGGGGCCAGAGAGGAGTGAGAACATTTCCTTTATGGGTGACTGTATTTGCAAAACATGAGTGTAAGTGACTCCCCAATAATGTTGCAGATACAAATCAATATCTTCAAATCAAGCACTTTGCATGATTTCACTGTGTAGTATTTTCATAATTTCTTTAAATTATAACCAAATTATCTATGTAGAGTATAAAAATTCTTTATGTCTGTTATGGTAAACAGCCAAATTCCTTCTCTAGCCTCAACCCCCATTCCTCCTTCTTCAGAATTATCTGCAGTGGCAGATATTTTTGGGTACACATTTCTGTTTGTAAATACATGCATTCTCTAGTTTTATCCATCCCACACCCTATCACATATAAGAAAGATATTGGAATACTACTTAAGAATTTAAATAAATTTTCTAACTTCCTAAAATAAATGAGATTAGAATTTTATCATCTAATTATGAAAATATCATTTCTGATTTAAAATAATAAGGAAAATTGGAGTTAAGTAGAAAGCAGTCCACTGTAGTTCAATGGCTGTTAAACTTGAATCCACATCAGAATCAGGTGAAGAAACTGAAAAAATATAAATAGTTGGGGTGCCTTATAAGAAAATGATACAATAACGGACAGCATTATTTTTAAAATGGTAATTTTTAAAATGCTTACCCAGATTATAATGGATTGAAGAATGGGTGAAAACAACCAAGATAATTTGAAATAAGTGGAAAGCCCATCTTTACATAAACTAAGAGAAATCTCGAGTTCTGATGCATAAATTAGTGGTAACAAATTGAACACGATTGTTGTAATTCACCGTGGAGGTTGATGGTGCTAGGAATGATCCAAAGAAAGTTTGGGATCAGGGGACCTCACTCCATGTTTAATGCAGTCAAGTTTATTTAGGCTGAAGCTGCTTTTTATATTACAAACCTGATAAGAAAAGTAGGGCATCCTTCACTACTTCCTCAGCTTGGTCCTGAGAGCACTGCTTGTTTCTGTGTTTCCAGACATTCTTTCTTGGGTATTCTTACCATAACATCTTAATGGTGTGTTCATTCTGCCTTGCCTCCTCCTATTGATGTTTGCAGTATGCAGTGTCCTTGGAGACATTTACTAATGTTTCTCTGCCAGTAAACATGCTTTTTAAATGCTTAACATTTTATGCTCTGGCTCTCAGCATCTTTTCCAACAATTCCCCCTTTTTTGTTTTTTTTCCAGGGTGACTGTGCCTGTCTTAGGTTGCCCTTTTCTGAAGGTCTTATCCATCCCTTGCCACCAGCCAAGCTCCATGGACAAGGGATTGAGATTCAAGGGTTTTAAGCAGAATCAGGTTATTAGCATGGCTGTCATTTTCAGCCCTATTAAAGTGGGACAGCAGGGCTTTGTGAATACCTCCTAAAACAGCTAAGAGTAGCAGACCACAATTTTTCACCACAGCAACTAATACAGTTAAGAGTAGCAGACTACCAGTTATCACCACACTGAAGTTTAGCAAGTACAGAGGTTGATTTCCACCAATGTAAGTGGTTTATTTTATTTAATTGATCTGTCACTGATTGCCAAAATTTGCTACCTGGAAGCGTAGTAAGTTGATTTGAGACATACTCAAAATCATTTGTTTGATGACCTGTTAAATGATTTTTAATTTTTTCCCATTTATAATGGGAATCATTGTATGGGAAAGGAGTGATACAAAAAGCACTTTCATTCCAATCACACTACAAACCTCATTTTAAATTTAGATTATATACCTGATCTCCCATTTGTGTAACAGCCATCACTAAGTAATTAAGCCTATTATTAATTTTCCCATCAATATATGCCTGACTATGTCATAGCTCACTAGCATTTTTATGACAATTTCTAACATATTGCTGTGTTTTGATAGTCTCATGTTGGGCAGTTTCTGCCACAGGAGCAGCTGTAATAATACCTATAAGCCCTAATACAGCAGCTATAATTAATCCAATTAAACATTTGGTTCTTTTCAAATAATGATTTAGAAATTGCCAAAGGATTTGGTTCTCAGGGGAGACTGTCTGCAGCAATTCATGTGAAAGCTAAGCCATATTCCATGATGCCATTGTCCTATTAGAACTGCAGTAGAACTTTCCTGTAAAACAGACTTTGATACACAAGTGTAAAGGGAGCAATTGCTGCAGAAAAACCATATTTGATTAATGGTCACTCTTCCAACTATAGAAACAATGGGATCCCATACACATACTGTAAGAAATTAAGTAGATTTTCTTTTTAAACTGGTAATATTAGGTTTACTGCCTTGCCATTCAAAAATTGGGCTAGTTCCCAAAAATAATTTCTACAAATACTTTTTAGTTTTGTTAAGTTTAGTTGTGGCATAAATCTTCCCTGGTGAGTTCAATTTAGTGACGTATTTATACTTATGACATCCCTCAAATTCCAAAAATAATGATAGCTTTCATTGTTTTGTTGAATTATTAATTTTTCAACTTATGGTTGGGTTTACATTAGGTTTTGGTATCCATATAAGGGGCCAATTCTTTACAATTCTATAGGAATTATTAAAGAGCACAACCTCATATGAAACATGGCATGTATGCCATTTATCACTTTGTACTATGATTTTGGGGCTGTATACATGGATTGATGGATCCTATGCAGATAGGTCATTCAAGAAAAGGCAAGGTTAAATTTTCAATAAATTTCCCTTCCTCCTCAGGTTTTAGAGGAAGGCAAGAATCAATAAGCCCAGGAAAATGAAAAGTCTAATTAATATAAACAGGGTTGGATTTGTGCCACCAAGTCAAAAATTCTAAGACTTGAATTAGTAATATAAGTCCAATATGTATAATTATGTTAAGGTGCACTACTAACTGCTGAGGTTGTCAAGGTAAACAGCAAAGAATAACTTTGTTAGAGTGACATTCTGACTTTTAGAAGTTATCAACTTTCCTGCTTCTTGTGTCTGGTTCTACGGCTTGTTTATGCCTAGGTTTCACATGCCTGGACAGGACCCAAAGCTGATCTCCTTTATCTGTACTGATAAGAGCATAACCTCGACCCTATATCCTAACTTAATTTCTGCCTTTTCCCATGGATTATCTTTATGCTTTCAATAAACTAGTTGTCCAATATTTGTTTCTGTATTTTTGCATGAATTTGCCAGAAATGCTCTGCTGCTGATGTATATGGTTCTGACCTTTGGCTTAAAAAGCTTATTGTAAATAATGCTTGATATAACTGTTTTGAACTTCCCCATTTCCCCCTTTTTTGTTTTTGTAGCATTTATAAATAAAGGTTGAACTGTTAATTTTTTATAATAAGTATACATACATTCACATGCTTACTAAATCAGGGGATATACTGATATACTTGACTTATTTTTGGCTAGAGTCCTGGATAGATACAAGATAATTGTAAATATATATTTAGTTTAATAAGCTTATATTGACAATTAGTGTGAGAAACAAATAATATAACTAATTAAAGATTAAGTCAATATTGAACAAAGTTACAGAATGACAGATAAATAAGGCAGTTTTATATATATACTTACCAATATTTCGCTTTTAGCTGGGAAGTGTTGAAGCAGCAACTGATACGGGAGCTTTGATTGACTGTGTTTAGGATTAATGTATTTGATACTATAGATGCCAACATGTGAGTATTTTGGTGATTCCCGAGGAAGGGGCCAGCCTCCTCAGGAAGGGACACTACACTCTCTGAACAGTACATTTTAAGGTTTATTCATCAATCCCAGGGAGAGTGGCCAGCCCCCACAGGGAGGATTACAACACCTGTTGAAATGCACTTTATCTTTTTTAATTTGTTACAAAACTTCCTAGATGTTCTTGCCATTTTAATTTCCTGTATTTTGCCTGAAATATGAAAAGTGTTAACTAGCAAGTCATTGGTTTGTTGTTTAACAAAATTTTCTGTATGATGCTTTACTTTTAGGCTTGAACAATACTTGCCAGACTATTTTTTAATACATTGACTTTCAGGACTGTCGAAACTCAAAATAAGAGATTTACATATACATTTAATAAAACACATTAACGTGTAATATACAAGATATTAAATTACTTAAATATGCAATGTATTGTATTAAAGTTTTGATTAGTATTTAATTATATTATACAGAATTCATAACTGTAATAGATTTTACAGCAACAGACATCCAATGAATAAAGGTTTTTTAACTTAAACATGTAAGATTCTTAGTAGTATGAATAGAATGACCTCAATTTTTAAATTTTGTATTGTTTGAGGCATAGGTAAAAACAAATTCATATTTCCTATTTGGGCTGTGGGGTAATACATTAACTTGTAATTTTAATACTTGCCTTGGTTTTGTTTTTAACATTATAAATAGAATTGGGGCTGTTCCTTACAGTGTTGAATATAAACTTGATTTATTGTTGGCTAATTTACAGGAAGGGGTATGTGGGTTGGCTTGACTTGTTTAAGAAAATATTTTAGAAAGCTTTAGCAAGTTTTAAAACAAAGTGAGAGTGTCATAACTGGATATTAATTATTGAAACAAGTAGAAATATTTGGGACCACTACATGGTGCAGGGGTGTTATTTAATTTTACTATATTTTAGTGTTATGCACTACCCCGGCAGCCTTTAATGGCTGCTTTCTTCTTGTAGTTATAACTAAAAGTGAAAACACAGTTGAAGCAGCAAACAAAACATTAATCTTACTTAGTTTTGAAAGTGAAGAAACTACACTGTTGGCCTAGAATTTCATAAAATCCTGGTTTTTACAATGTGAGTGAAAGCAAGAGCATAGCAGCCAAACAATCAAGTATTTTATGAATATTACAAAGTTGAAATACCTCTTGCATTCACAGCATGTTTGGTGAAAGCAACGTTTGGAAGAGCATTATGAATGAAAACACATGCAAAGCACCAAATAAAACAACAATCCTTTTCAGATTTGTGAAGTAAAGAAACTAGTGCTTCGGCAAACAAGTATCTTACAAACATTTCAAAGTTGAAGTACCTCTTGCATTGACAGCATGTTTGGTAAAACCAGTGTTTTGAAGATCATTGTAAAGGAAAACACATTCAAAGCACCAAATGAAACACAAATCTTTTTCAGATTTGTAAAGAAACTAATGCATTGGTATAGCATTAGGAAAAAGCAGAGTGTTGGCATACTGAGTGACAGCGAGTGCATAGCAGCCAAATAAGTATCTTACTTACCTTTCAAACTGGAAGTACCTCCTGCTTTCACAGAGAATTATGAGAAACCAGTGCCTTGAAGATGATTTTAAGTGAAATCACTTGCAAAGCAGCCAATCAAACCAGTTTATTTCTTTTCTAAACTGAAGAATTGACTGCATTCACCAAGCATTACGGTTAAACAGTGTTTTGAAGTTGATTGTAAGTGAAAACACGTGCATAGCAGCCAAAGGAAGAAACTTACCTAGATTTCCACAGTTAAGAAACTGCAGCATTGGCATAGTAAAAGCAGGGTTTTGGCCTATTGGATGAAAGCAAGTATATAACAAACCAACAAACAAGTATCTTATTTAACTTTCAAAGCTGAATTTCCCCCTGATTTCACAGTGTGTTAGGTTAAACCAGTGTTTTGAAGATGATTTTAAGTGAAAACACAGGCATAGCAGAAAACAAAACGCTATTCTTACTTAGATTTGAAAACTGAAGAAACTACTGTGTTGGCATAGAATTTCGTAAAAATCCGGGTTTTTACATTGTGAGTGAAAGCAAGAGCATAGCAGCCAAACAAATAAGTATCTTACTAACGTTTCAAAGTAGAAGTACCTCCTGCATTCACAATGTGTTTGGTGAAAGAGTTTTGGAGATCATTATAAATGAAAACACAGGCAAAGCAGCAAATAAAATACAAATCTTTTTCAGATTTGTAAAGTGAAGACACTACTGCATTGGTGTAGCATTAAAAAAAGCGGAGTGTTGGCATACTGAGTGAAAGCAAGAGCATAGCAGCCAAACAAACAAGTATCTTACTAACGTTTCAAAGTTGAAGTACATGCAGCATTCACAGCGTGTTTGGTGAAAGCAGTGTTTTGAAAATCATTGTAAATGAAAACACATGCCAAGCACCAAATGAAACACAAATCTTTTTCAGATTTGTGAAGTAAAGAAATTAGTGCTTTGGCATAGCATTAGGAAAAAGCAGATGTTGGCATACTGAGTGAAAGTGAGTGCATAACAGACAAACAAACAAGTATCTTATTTAACTTTCAAAGTTGATTTTCCTCCTGAATTCACAGCGTGTTAGGTAAAACCAGGGTTTTGAAGATGAATTTAAATGAAAACACAGACATAGCAGCAAACAAAACAGTAGTCTTACTTAGATTTGAAAAGCGAAGAAACTACTGCATTGGTATAGAATTTCATAAAATATGGGTTTTTACATTGTGAGTGAAAGCAAGAACAAAGCTGCCAAACAAACAAGTATCTTACAAACATTTCAAAGTTGAAGTACCTCTTGCATTGACAGCATGTTTGGTAAAACCAGTGTTTTGAAGATCATTGTAAAGGAAAACACATTCAAAGCACCAAATGAAACACAAATCTTTTTCAGATTTGTAAAGAAACTAATGCATTGGTATAGCATTAGGAAAAAGCAGAGTGTTGGCATACTGAGTGACTGCGAGTGCATAGCAGCCAAACAAGTATCTTACTTACCTTTCAAACTGGAAGTACCTCCTGCTTTCACAGAGAATTATGAGAAACCAGTGCCTTGAAGATGATTTTAAGTGAAAACACTTGCGAGGCAGCCAATCAAACCAGTTTATTTATTGGTATTCTAAACTGAAGGATTGATTGCATTCACCAAGCATTACGGTTAAACAGTGTTTTGAAGTTGATTGTAAGTGAAAACACGTGCATAGCAGCCAAAAGGAAGTAAGATGCTTGTTTGGCTGCTATGCACTTGCTTTTGATCACAATGTAAAAACACTGCTTTTTCCTAATGCTATGCCAATGAAGTAGTTTCTTCACTTTTCTAATCTAAGTAATATTTGTGGTTAGTTTGCTGTTATGAATGTGTTTTCACTTAAAAGCCTCTTCAAAACACTGGTTTACCCAACACTCTGTGAATGCAGAAGGTACTTCAACTTTGAAACGTGAGATACTTCTTTCTTTGGCTGCTATGCACTTACTTTCACTTCGGTTAATGTTAAAGCAATGCTTTTACATAATGCTATGCCAATGCAATATTTTCTTCACTTTTCAATTCTAAGTAAGATTTGTGTTTTGTTTGCTGCTATACATGTGTTTTCACTTAAAATCAACTTCAGGACACTGGTTTCACGTAACTCTCAGTGAGTACAGGAAGTACTTCAAGTTTGAAAGTTAAGTAAGATACTTGTTTGTTTGGCTGCTATGCACTTGCTTTCACTCACTATGCCAACACACTGCTTTGTCCTAATGCTATGCCAATGCAATAGTTTATTTACGTTACAAATTTCAATAAGATTTCTGTTTTACTTGCTGCTAAGCTTGTATATTCACTTACAATTATCTTCAAAACACTGGTTTTATGTAAAATTCTGTGAATGCATGAGGTATTTCAACTTTGAAAGTTAAGTAAGGTACTTGTTTGTTTGGCTGCTATACACTTGCTGTCATTCACAATGTCAAAATCCTGCTTTTACTATGCCAATGCTGCAGTTTCTGTACTCTGGAAATCTAAGTAAGTCTCTTTCTTTTGCTGCTATGCACGTGTTTTCACTCACAATCAACTTCAAAACACTGCTTTTCCCTAACACTGGGTGAAAGCAGTCAATTCTTCAGTTTAGAAAACCAATAAAGAAACTTGCTTCATTGGTTGCTTTGCACATGTTTACACTTAAAATCACCTTCAAGACACTGGTTTCTCCTAACTCTCTGTGAATGCAGGAGGTACTTCAATTTTGAAATGTAAGTAAGATACTTGCTTGTTTGGCTGCTATGCAATTGCTTTTGATCGCAATGGAAAAACACTGCTTTTACCCAATGCTATGCCAATGCAGTAGTTTCTTCTCTTTTCAAATCTAATTAAGTTTTGTTTTCTGTTTGCTGCTATGCATGTGTTTTCACTTAAAATCATCTTCAAATCACTGGTTTTGCCTAACACGCTGTGAATGCAGGGTGTACTTCAAGTTTGACAGGTAAGTAAGATACTTACTTTTTTGTCTGTTATGTATTTGTTTCTGATCGCAATGTAAAAACACTGCTTTTACCTAATGTTATGCCAGTGAAGTGATTTCTTCACTTTTGAAATTTAAGTAAGAATTGTGTTTTGTTTGCTGCTATGCCTGTGTTTCATTTAAAATCATCTTGAAAACAGTGGTTTTTCCTAACACTCCGTGAATGCAGGAGGTAATTCAAGTTTGAAAGTTAACTAAGATACTTGTTTGCTTGGCTGCTATACACTTCCTTTCACCCACAATGTCAAAACCCTGCTTTTATTATGCCAATGCTACAGTATCTTCACTTGGGAAATCTAAATAAGTTTCTTTCTTTTGCTGCTATGCATGTGTTTTCACTTACAATCAACTTCAAAACACTTATTTTCCTTAACTCTGAGTGAATGCAGTCAATTCTTCAGTTTAGTTTAGAAAACCAATAAGGAAACTTGTTTCATTGGCTGCTTTGCACGTGTTTTCACTTAAAATCAACTTCAAGACGTTGAATTCACCTAAATCTCTGTGAATGCGGGAGATACTTCAAGTTTGAAAGGTAAGTAAGATACTTGTTTATTTGGCTGCAATGCACTTGCTTTCACTCACTATGCCAACACACTGCTTTTTCCTAATGTTATGGGAATGCAGTAGTTTCTTTACTTTACAAATATCAATTAGATTTGTGTTTTATTTGCTGGTATGCATGTGTGTTCACTTAAATTATCTTCAAAACAATGATTTTACCTAACACTGTGAATGCAGTAGGTATTTCAAGTTTGAAATGTAAGTAAGGGGCTAGTTGTTTTGGCTGCTATGCACATGCTTTCATTCACAATCAATGTAAAAACACCACTTTTACTTAATGCTTTGCCAGTGCAGTAATTTCTTCACTTTTAAAATCTAAGTAAGTTTGGTGTTTTCTTTGCTGCTATGCATGTGTTTTCACTTTAAATCATCTTCAAAACACTGGTTTTACCTAACAACACAGTGAATGCAGGAGGTAATTCAAATTTGAAAGTTAAATAACATTGTTTGGCAGCTATACACTTTTCTTCACTCACAATGTCAAAACGCTGTTTTAACTATGCCAATGTTGCAAATTCTTCATTTTTGAAATCTAAGTAAGTTTCTTTCTTTTGCTGCTATGCACGTGTTTTCACTTACAATCAACTTCAAAATACTGCTGATCCCCAAGGCTCAGTAAATGCAGTCAATTCTTCAGTTTAGATAACCAATAAAGAAACTTGTTTCATTGGCTGCTTTGCACATGTTTTCACTTTAAATCTACTTCAAGACCCTGGTTGCACCTAACTCTCTGTGAATGCAGAAGATTCATTAAGATTGAAATGTAAGTAAGATACTTGCCCTTTTGGCTGCTATGCACTTGCTTGATCACAATGTAAAAACACTATTTTACCTAATGCTATGCCAATGAAGTAGTTTCTTCACTTTTCAAATCTAAATAAGGTATCTGTTTTGTTTGCTGCTATACATGTGTTTTCACTTAAAATCATCTTCCAAACACTGGTTTACCTAACACTTTGTGAATGCATGAGATACTTCAAATTTGAAAGACAACTAAGATACTTGTTTGTTTGAATGCTATGCGCTTGCTTTCACTTACAATCAATGTAAAAACACTGCTTTACCTAAAGTGATGCAACTGCAGTAGTTTCTTCACTTTTCAAATCTAAGTAAGATTTGTGTTTTGTTTGCTGCTATGCATGTGTTTTCACTTAAAATCATCTTGAAAACACTGGTTTTACCTAACACACTGTGAATACAGAAGGTAATTCATGTTTAAAAGTCTAGTAAAATACTTGTTTTTTTTTTTTTTGGCTGCTATACAATTGCTTTCACTCACAATGACAAAACCCTGCTTTTACTATGCCAATGCTGCAGTCTCCTCACTTTAGAGATCTAAGTAAGTTTCTTTCTTTTCCTGCTGGGCACGGGTTTTCACTTACAATCACCTTCAAAGCACAGCTTTTCCCTAAGGCTCAGTAAATGCAGTCAGTCAATTCTTCAGTTTGGAAAACCAATAAAGAAACTTGTTTGATTGGCTGTTTGCACGTGTTTTCACTTAAAATCAACTTCAAGACACTGGTTTCACCAACTCTCTGTGAGTGCAGGAAGTACTTCAAATTTGAAAGGTAAATAAATTACTTATTTATTTGGCTGGTATGCACTTGCTTTTGATCACAGTGTAAAAACACTGCTTTTAGATAAGCTACTCCAATGCAGGGGTTTCTTCATTTTACAAATCTAAATAAGATTTGTCTTTTATTTGCTGCTATGCCTGTGTTTTCCCCTAAAATTATCTTCAAAACACTGGTTTTACCTAACACACTTTGATTGCAGGAGGTATTTCAACTTTGAAATGCAAGTAAGACACTTGTTTGCTTGACTACTATGTACTTGTTTTCCCTCACAATCAATGTAAAAACACTGTTTTACCTAATGCCAAAGCATTCATTTCCTCACATTTCAAATCTAAGAAAAGTTTCTGTTTTGTTTGCTGCCATGCATGTGTTTTCACTTAAAATCATCTTCAAAACACTGATTTTACTTAACATTCTGTGAATGCAGGAGGTAATTCAACTTTGAAAATTAAGTAAGATACCCATTTATTTGGCTGCTATACACTTGCCTTCACTCACAAGGTCAAATTCCTGCTTTTACTATGCCAATTCTGCAGTATATTCACATTGGAATTCTAAGAATGATACTTCTTTCTTTTGCTCCTATTCACGTGTTTTCACTTACAATCTTCAAAACAATGCTTTTCCCTAATGCTGGGTGAATGCAGTCAGTTCTCTGGTTTATAAGACCAATAAAGATACTTCTTTCATTGGCTTTTTTGCCTATGATTTCACTTAAAATCAACTACAAGACCTCACGTAACTCTCTGTGAATGGAGGAGGTACTTCCAGGTTGAAAGATAAGTAAGATACTTGTTTCTTGTCTGCTATGCACTGGATTTTAATCACAATGTCAAACACTCCTTTTACCTAGTGTTATGTCAATGCAGTGGTTTATTCACTTTACAAATTAAATAAGATTTGTGTTCCATTTGCTGCTATGCATGTTTTTTCACTTACAATTTTCTTCATAACACTGGTTTTACCTAACACGCTGTGAATGCAGGAGGAACTTCAACTTTGAAACGTAAGTAAGATACTTGTTTCTTTGTGCTATGCTATTGCTTTAACTCACAATCAATGTAAAAACACTGCTTTTACCTAATGCTATACCAATGCAGGAGTTTCTTCGCTCTTCCAATCTCAGTAAGATTTGTGTTTCCTTTGCTGCTATGCATGTGTTTTCACTTAAACTCATCTTCTAAACACTCGTTTTACCTAACACACTGTGAATACAGGAGGTAATTCCACTTTGAAAGTTTAGTAAGACTCTTGTTTGTTTGACTGCTATACACTTGCTTCCACTCAAAATGTAAAAACCGTGCTTTTATTATGCCAATGCTTCAGTTTCTTCACTTTTGAACTCTAAGTAAGATTCTTTTTTGCAGCTATGCATGTGTTTTCACTTACAATCAACTTCAAGACACTTCTTTCACCTAACTCTCTGTGAATGTAGGAGGTAATTCAAGTTTGAAAGTTAAGTAAGGCAATGTTTTCTTTGGCTGCTCTGCACTTTCTTTTACTCACAATGTGAAAACACTGCTTTTACCTAATGCTACACCAATGCAGTGGTTTCTTCACTTTACAAATCTAAATAAGATTTGTGTATCATTTGCTGCTATGCATGTGTTTTCAGTTACAATTATCTTCAAAACATTGGTTTTATATAACATGCTGTAAATGCAGGAGGAACTTTAACTTTGAAACGTAAATAAGACACTTGTTTCTTTGTCTGCTATGCACATGCTTTAATTCACAATCAATGTAGAAACACTGCTTTTACCTAATGCTATGCAATACAGTATTTTCTTCACTTTCCAATCTAAGTAACATTTGTGTTTCTTTTGCTGCTATGCATGTGCTTTCACTTAAGCTTGACTTGTAAACGCTGGTTTTACCTAACACATTGTGAATACAGGAGGTGATTCAACTGTGAAAGTGAAGTAAGACTTTTGTTTGTTTGGCTGCTATAAGCTTTCTTTCACTCACAATGTCAAAAATGTACTTTTAGTTTGTCAATGCTTCAGTTTCTTCACTTTGGAACTCTAAGTAAGATAGTTCTTCCTTCTGCTGGTATGGACAGGTTTTCATTTACAATCAACTTCAAAACACTACTTTCCCTAACACTGGGTGAATGCAGCAAGTTCTGTGGTTTAGAATACCAATAGAGAAACTTGTTTCATTGGCTGCTTTGCATGTGTATTCACATACAATCAACTGCAAGACACTGGTTTCACATAACGGTCTTTTAATGCAGTAGTTAATTCAAGTTTGAAAGGTAAGTAAGATAATTTTTGTTTCAGTGCTATTCGCTTGCTTTCACTCATAATGTCAACACACTTCTTCTACCTAATGCTACACGAATTAAGTGGTTTCTTCACTTTACTAATCTAAATAAGATTTGTGTTTTATTTCCTTATATGCATGCATTTTCACTTACAATCATCTTCAAAGTACTGGTTTTATCTAACAAGCTGTGAATGCAGGAGGCAGTTCAACTTTGAAATGTAAGTAGGATACTTACCGTACATCATGCTGAAGCATCTCTGACTTTATACTAGTCCCCAAATCATGTGACTTCCCTGCCTGACTTCCTGTCTTGCAGGCCTTGCTAGCCAAGTTCATGTCCCCTTCCATCTTATCAGTACTCATTCACACCTAGTCTGGAGACACCCACAGTTTACAGGTGATTTCACTGGGCAGCATCCTCACACTGCCATTTGGGAACAGGGCAGCTCTCTCATCCTGTGTCCATGGCTGTTTGAGTTTGCCAAGCCCTGCCAAGGCAAAATACCAGAAATAGGATGGCTTTTATTGGAATTTATTAGGGTTAAGGCTTACAGTTCTGAGACTGTGAAAATGTCCAAATCAAGGCATCATCAAAATGCTGTCTTAACAAAGGTCAGCTGCTGCTGGACTCCTGCCAAGGCAAAATGTTGGACATGATTGTTTCTCTCTGCCTTCTCATCCAAACTCACTCCTTCAGCTTTGCAGTGGGCTTTCAGACACAATTGCTCAACCCCTCCTTCTCCTTTGGCCTGGATGTCTTCAGCTTCAAGTTTCTCCATGACTCCAGCCTCTGGCCTCTCCTTCAGCCTCTCAAGGATTCTCTGTCTTTCCACAGCTGTAGGAGATCTTGGAGCCCTCTCCTACCTGGCAAGGTAAACATGGCAGCACTCTTTCTCTGTGTGTTCCATGTATGTAGGACTTCAGCAAAATGATTGGTGTCCATCCTGGTGCCTGAAATCTAATCAGCAGACCTTAACTAAACTAAAGCAATCTTACAAAATGTGACCAAATTGAAAGGTCACTTATCTGAATCTAACAAAAATGTCCTACCTTGAAAAAGCTTACACACACAGCAATGGGTTAGTAAGAACATAATTTTCTGGGGTCCACACAACACTCAAATGAAGTTATAAACCAGGGCACAAGGATCAGGAGGGTTCACCTAAGTCCAGGAGAAATAGGAACTCATGAAGAAGTGGCTGTACTTTGGGTGTGGCCATCATTGAGCAAAATGGTGTGTTGACCACCATTGCACTGGTTCCTAGAATGGTCCCAAGAAGAACTCAGTATACTGTGCCTTCTCCACCAAACCTTAGCTCCAAAATCAGGTGTGTAACTCAGAGAGGTGTGCCAATATTCCCATCCCCACAGCCAGAGCACAGAAATTTTGCCTGTGGGGTGGGTGGGCCGAAAGCAGGCTGTAAAACTGAAATCCCCTAATTTCTTCACCAAATAACTGATTACATTTACTACAGAAGGGAGACATTCAAAACTAAGGGTGCTGTCAAAAGCAGTGGGGATCACTTAGGGCCAGAGATATAATTCATTTCAATCCTTCAGGAAGAAGTGAAATAAACACTTTTACAGATGAGTAAAAACTAATAAACTTCACCAGCTGCAACTCACTATAAGAGAAATATAAAAGAATATTCTTCAGGCAGGAAGAAAATAATCTCAGAAGGTTCAAGATTCAGGATGGATTGAAGAGCAATATCTCTTAATTAAATTCATATATCTAAATGAATATTGAATGGATAAAGTAATAATGATATCCGTGGCCTAAGACATCAATAAAGTGTAAAAATACACCATAAAATAATATAGAGCATAAGATGGGGAATTGGGTATGTAGCAGCTGGATATCATTATGAATTCCAAAAATAGATATTGGATTATGCTTGTAAACTGGTCTGTTAATCTGGGCATGAATAAGTTATGATAAAGACATTGACTGGGCCAAAGTCGATAGTGCATTGAGCCCAGCCCCTTCGTGGGTGGGGTCTCAAAAATAAAAGGCATGGCAAAGAACATATTTGGAGTAGTTTTTGATGTTGGAACACTGATGAGTAAGGACAGAAGGCCCCGGGAAAATTACACAAGCCATTCACCTGACAGTTCACAGCTGGACTTGTGGAGAAAGCAGAGGAGCTGAGCACAGAGAGAATTGCAAACGTGGAAGAGAGAAAAACAAGAATCCTGAACCCTGGAAGTACCAGCAGCTGTCTTGCTCTAAGACAGTGTATCAGAGTTTGGTGAAGGAAGAAACTTATGCTATATAGTTTGTAACTGTAAGCTTCTACCACAAATAAATACCCTTTATAAAGACCAACAGATTTCTGGTTTTTGTCATCAGCACACTTTTGGTTGACTAATACAGGATATAAAATATTTTAAAATGTATTATTTGGCATGTCAGTAACAAATAATAAGTACAGATTTGGAAAGGCAAACAAAATTGTTATAATTTCACCGGTAAACTTTAAAGAATATTAAATACTGCATCTCATCCAAGTAAATAGAAGGAAAAAAACTGAACAAAAAATAGTACAAAACAAAGTATTTGGTATTTGTGGGTTGCCATTTTGACCTTGTTCTGGGGCCACTTTACTCATGCATCTTTGGAAGCTTCACCTTAGTTATCCTTCAGAAGCCATAAGTTTCCAGGGATGATTTATGGGCTGTTGTTTTGACCCCATCATAAATCAAGTGCTGTATCACGTCCCCATTTCCTAATCATGAAGTCACCAAACTGGATGTGATGCTCATTTGAAGCAAGAAGAGCCATGAATGATAGGACAAATATAAAGGAGACCTTTTTGCAGTTCCCAAATTGGATGCTTCTTTATTGATACTGGATCTTTCCTCTTTTGTAATGAATGCATTCAGTGCTATAAATTTCCCTCTAAGCACTGATTTTGCTGCGCCCAACAAACTATAAAGAAGCATAGGACATTAAGAAGCAGAAAGAACCACATAACAAAAAGATTCTGAGTGATGATATATCCACTTCCAAAACAGCAGGCTTCAGATGAAGGCAAAGAATGTAAGAAAGTTGGGAAAATATTTTCTCTGACTGTGGGCATTGTTTCTTCAAAACAAAGCTCTTGAATGTAACTACACTTTGAAGGAATTTGCATCATGCTTACATAAGCATGATGGAATATATACAAGGGGAAACAAATGAGGACAATGAGTTTTACCAGTTTACCCAACATGGTAGTCCTCCCCTTTAAGTGTAAGGAGTGTGAAGTTTTCTTGGAAATTCATCCTCATGAGATACCTAAGAATTAATCCTTCAGAGAAACCATTTGGGATTTCATGAATTTGGGAAAGCTAAAGTCCCATCAAAGAAACATGCAGGAGTAAAATCCTGTGTATGTAAGGAATATTGGAAATTCTTCAGCCAGGCATTAAATCTAATGGAGCATGAATATTCATACATTAGTTAGTATTGTTTTGAACATGGGAATTCTTCCATCTGAAACAAAACCTCATAGAATATGAGAAAATTCAAAGTAGAGAGAAACCATATGAGTGTTCTGAAATGGAGTCTGCTCTTTACAGTCATTTTTTTACTCCTCATTTTAAAAGCCATACAGGGGAACAAGCATAGAAATGTAATATATGTGGGAATATTTTCAATGTGACAGAAAACCTCTAAATTCATCAGAAAACTCTTACTGAAGAGAAATCATATAAATGTGGTAAAGCTTTAATTCAAATGTCAAATCTCAAATACAAGAGATTTCCTACTGCAAAGAAACACTATGCATGTAGGCATGTGAAAAAGCATTAAGGTACAAATCACATCTCACAGAACATGAAAAACTCATAGTGGACAGAAGCAAAAACAATGTAAAGAATACAGAAAATCCTTCAGCCAAAAGCAATAGTTCATAAAACGTCAGAACATTCATTCTGGAGAAAAAACTTTTATATGTAATGAATGTGGAAAAGCCTTCAACTAGAAGGAAAACCTCATTAACCACTGAGAATACATACTGGAGAGAAACCCTATGAATGTGATGTATGTGGGAAAGCTTTCATTCAGAATTAAGCCTCATTACAAACCAGAGAAGACAAACTGGAGAGAGACCCTATATATGTAAGGAATGTAGGAAAGCCTTCAGTAGCAAATCAAATTTCACTGACCATGAGAAAATTCATAGTGGAGGGAAACACTATATAAGTAAGGAATGTGAAATAGCCTTCAGCCAGAGACAGTATCTCATTAAACATTACAACATTCATACTGGAGAGAAACCCTGTGAATGTAGTGCATGTGAATCTCCAAAGAATCTCCCCCTTCAGTCTGTGCAGTTTGTGGCCAACCTTTTAGGGAAGAGGCTGTGACTGTGCAATTCATGATGTCTTTTTCCTCTTGGAAAAGTGCACTTGCAGTTTGTTGTGTGATCTGCTCATCCCACATCTTCTTCCACACTCATCTCTGTTCAATATGTTACCACTAATTTATGCATCAAAACTCGAGATTTCTCTTAGTTTATGTAAAGTTGGGTTTTCAACTTATTTCTTATTATTCTGGTTGTTTTCGCTCGTTCTTAAATACATTACATTCTGGGTAAGCATTTTAAAAATTACCATTTTCAAAATAATGCTGCCCATTTTTGTAGCATTTTCTTATTAGACACCCCAATCATTTATATTTTTTCAGTTTCTTCACTTGATTCTGATGTGGATTCATGTTTAACAGCCCCTGAACTACAGTGGCCTGCTTTCTACTTAACTTCAATTTTCCTTATTATTTTAAATCAGAAATGATCCCTTCATAATTAGATGATATACTTCTAACCTCAAATATTTTAAGAAGTTAGAAAATTTATTTACATTCTTAAAATGTACTCCAATATTTTCTCATATGTGATAGGGTGTGGGATAGATGAAACTTGAGAATGCATATATTTACTAACAGAAATGTTAACCCAAAAGAATCTGCCAATGCAGATAATTCTGTTGAAGGAGGAATAGGGGTTGGGCTAGAGAAAGAATTTGACTTTTTGCCATAACATAAATAAATAATTTTATACTCTTTACACAGATAACTTGGTTATAATTTTTAAAAAAATTATGAAAATATTACACAATGAAATCATACAAAGTGTTTGGTTTGAAGATATCGATTTGTATCTGCATCATTACTGGGTGGCCACAAACCATGTGACTCTGCTGCCTGATGCCCTGTCTTTCAGGCCTTGCTGGCCAAGAGCACGTCCCACTCTGTCTTACCAGTACTCATCCCTGCCTAGTCTGGAGACACCCACAGTTTACAGGCGAATTCATGGTGCAGCAACATCACACAGCAATTTGGGAACAAGGCAACTCTCCAACCCTGTGTCCCTAGCTGTGTGAGTTTGCCAAGCATGGTCATTGCAAAATACCAGAAATAGGTTGGCTTTTATTGGAATTTATTAATGTTAAAGCTTACAGTTCTGAGGCTGTGAAAATGTCCAAATCAAGGCATCATCAAAAATGTTGTCTTAAAAAGGGTCAGCTGCTGCTGTACTCCTGCCAAGGCAAAACATTGGGCCTGTGTGTCTGTCTCTGCCTTCTCTTCCAAACTCACTTTCTCCCTGACCAACATTTTGCCATCAGAAACAATTGCTCACACATCTCCCATCTCCTCTGGCCTGGATGTCTTCAGCTTCAAGCTGCTCCATGACTACAGCCTCTGGCCTCTACCTCAGCCTCTCAGGTTTTCTGTGTCTCTCCACAGTGCTGGGAGAACTTGGAGCTTCTCCCACATGGCAGGGTAAAGATGACAGCACTCTTTCTCTGTGGGTTCCATATATGTAGGACTTCAGCACAATGATTGGGGTCCATTCTGGTGCCTGAAATCTACCAGAGGCCCTTAACTAAAGTAAAGCAATCTAACAAAAAGTGACCTAATTGAAAGGTCCCTTATATTAATCTAACCAAAATGTCTTGCATAAAACAGGTTTACACACACAGAAATGGGTTAGTAAGAACATACTTTTCTGGGGTCCACACAAGACTCAAACAAGGGCCTTATCCCATGGTACAGAAATCAGGAGGGGTCTCCTAAGTTGGGGAGAAATGGAAACTCATGAAACAGTGGCTGTACTTTGGCTGTGGCCATCATTGAGCAAAATGGGTTGCTGACAAACTTTGCACTAGTTCCTAGAATTGTCCGAAGAAAAACACAATATACTGTGCTTTCTCCACCAAATCTTAGCTCCAAAATCAGGTGTGTCACTCAGAGATGTGTGCTATTATTCCCATCCTCAGAGCTAGAGCACATAGATTTTGCCTGGGTGGTGAGGGGGGCAGGAATCTGGTTGTAAAACTCAAAGCCCCTTATTTATTCTCCAAAGAACTGATTACATTTACAACAGAATGGAGAAATTTGACTCTAAGTGTGCTCTCAAAAGCAGTGGAGATCATCGAGGGCCTGAGATTTAATTCATCTCATTCTTTCAGGAAGAAGTGAAATAAATACTTTTACAGATTAGTAAAAACTAATAAAGTTTGCTAGCAGCAACTCACTTTGAAAGAAATGTAAAAGAATATTCTTCAGGCAGAAAGAAAATAATCTCAGAAGGTTCAACATTCAGGATGGATGGGCGATAAATATCTGTTTATTATATTCATATATCTAAATGACTATTGAATGGATAAAGTAATAATGATATCCATGGCCTAGGACATCAATAAAGTGTTAAAATACAACATAAAATAATATATAGCATAAGATGGGTAAATGGATATGTAGCAGTTTGATATCATTAGGAATTCCAGAAATAGAAATTGGATCATGCTTGTAAACTGGTCTGTTAATCTTGGCATGATTAAGTGATGATAAGGACAATGACTGGGCCACAGTCGGTAGGGCATGTGCCCCACCACTTATTGGGTGGTGGTCTCCAACATAAAAGGACATGGCAAAGGACAGACTTTGAGTAGTTTTTGATGTTGGAGTTCTGATGAGTAAGGACAGAAGGCCCCAGAGAAAAGAGGCAAACCATTCACATGACAGGTCTCATCTGGCCTTGTGGAGAGAGGCAAAGCCTAGAGAGCCTCATTGTCTACAGCTGACCTAGTGGAGGAAACAGAGGAGCTGAGCCCAGAGAAAAATGCAGCCCTGGGAAGAGTGGAACCCAAGAAGCCTGAACCCTGAGAAATGTTGGCAGCTTTCTTGCTCCAAGACAGGGTAACAGACTTTGGTAAAAGAAGAAACTTATGATTCATAAGTCATGGCCTGGTAGCTGTAAGCTTCTACCCCAAATAAGAACACTTTATAAAGACCAACAGACCTCTGGTATTTGCATCAGCACCAATTTGGCTGACTAATACAGGATATAAAATGTTTTAAAATACATTATTTGGCAAGTCAATAACAAATAATTAGTGCAGATTTGGAAAGCCAAGCAAAAGGCTTATAATTTCCCTGGAAAACTTTAAAGATTATTAATAGCACATTGCATCCAAATAAATAGAAGAAAAAAAACTTGAACAAAAATAGTCGGTCCAAAAGAAAGTATTCAGGATTTCCTGGTTTGTCATTTTGGCCTTTGTCATAGAACCACCTTACTCGTGCATCTTTGGTAGCTGCACCTTTCTTATCCTTCAGAAGTTGAACGTTCAAGGGTTGGTTGATGGGGTGGTGTTTTGCCCCCATCATAAATCAAGTGCTGTATCACTTCCACATTTCCTAGTTATGAAGTCACAAACACTGGATGCGACGTTCATTTGAAGCAAAAAGAGCCATGAATGATAGAACAAATAAAAAGGAGATATTGTTGCACTTTCCAAATTGGACGCTTACATTATTGACATTGGGTCTTTCCTCTTTTCTAATGAATGCATTCAATGCTATAAATTTCCCTCTAAGCACTGCTTTTGCTGTACCCCACAAGCTATGAAGAAGCAGAGGACATTAAGAAGCAGAAAGAACCACATAACCAACGGCTTGTGAGTGAAGATATCCACTTCCACAACGGTACAGACTTAAGTTGAAAGCAGAGAATGTAAGAAAGTTGGGAAAATATGTTTTCTGACTGCAAGCATTGTTTTCTCAAAATAACACCTCTATGAATGTAACTTCAATTTGAAGGAATTTGCACCATGCTTGCATAAGCATGAGAGAATCTATGTAAGGAAAAAAGAATGAAGATAATGAGTATTGCCAGTTTCTCCCAAAAATAGTCCTCTCCTTTAAGTGTAATGAGTGTGAAGTTTTCTTGGAAATTCGACCTCAGGGGATACCTGAGAATAAAACCGTCAGAGATTCTTGGGATTTCAAGAATTTGGGTAAGCTAGAGTCACATAAAAAACATGAAGGAGCAAAACACTGCATATGTAAGGAATAATGGAAATCCTTCAGCCAAGCATTAAATCATACTGAGCATGAAATATTCATACTTTAGTTAGTATTGTAATGAACAAGGGAATGCTTCCATCTGAATGAAAACCACATCAAATATGAGAAAATTCAAACTAGAGAGAAACCGTATGAGTGTCCTGAAGGTAGTCTGCTCTTTACAGTCATTTTTTAGTCCTTATTTTAAAAGCCATGCAGTGGAACAAGCATAGAAATGTAATACATTTGGGAAAGTTTTCAACCTGACAGAAATCCTCTACATTAATCAGAAAATTCTTAATGAAGAGGAATCATATATATGTGGGAAAGCTTTAATTCAAATGTCAAATCTCAGATACAAGAGATTTCCTACTGCAAAGAAAACCTATGCATGTAAGGCATGTGAAAATGCCTTTAGGCACAAATCATATCTCACAGAACATGAAAAAAATCATAGTGGACAGAAACAAAATGAATGTAAAGAATGCAGAAAAGCCTTCAGCCAAAAGTAATAGTTCATTAAACATCAGAGCATTCATTCTGGAGAAAAACCCTATATATGCAATGAATGTGGAAAAACCTTCAATCAGAAGGAAAACCTCATTAACCAACTGAGAATACATACTGGAGAGAAACCCTATGAATGTGATGGATGTAGGAAAGCTTTCATTCAGAAATTAAGCCTCATTACACACCAGAGAAGACAAACTGGAGAGAGACCATATATATGTAAGGAATGTAGGAAAGCCTTCAGTAGCAAATCAAATTTCACTGACCATGAGAAAATTCATAGTGGAGGGAAACCACATATATATATATATATATATATATATAAGGAGTGTGGAATAGCCTTTAGCCTGAGACAGTATCTCATTAAACATTACAACATTCATACTGGAGAGAAAGCCTGTGAATGTAATGAATATGAATCGCCAAAGAATGTCCACCTCCAGTCTGTGCAAATTGTTGCCAATCTTTTAAGGAATTGGTTGTGACTGTGCAATTCAGGATTTCTTTCTCTTCTTGGAAAAGTGCACTTGCAGTTTGTTCTGAGATCTACTCTTCCACATCTTCTTCCACACTTATCTGTGTTCAATTTGTTACCACTAATTTATGCATCAACTTGAGATTTCTCTTAGTTTATGTAAAGATGGGCTTTCCACTTATTTCAAATTATCTTGGTTGTTTTCAGTGGTTCTTCAATCCATTAAATTCTGGGCAAGCATTTAAAATATTACCACTTTAAAAATAATGCCGCCCATTATTGTAGCATTTTCTTATAAGGCACCCCAATGATTTATATTTTTTCAGTTTCTTCACCTGATTCTGTTGTGGATTCAAGTTTAACAGCCACTGAACTACAGTGTTCTGCTTGCTACTTAACTACAATTTTCCTAATTATTTTAAATCAGAAATGATCCTTTTATAATTAGATGATATACTTCTAATCTCAAGTATTTTAAGAAGTTAGAAAATTTATTTATATTCTTAAGTTGTACGACAATATTTTTCTCATATGTGATAGGGCATGGAATGGGTGACATTAGAGAATGCATGTATTTACAAACAGAAATGTGTACACAAAAGAATTTGCAAATGCAGGTAAATCTGAAGAAGGAGGAATGGGGGTTGAGGCTAGAGAAGGAATTGGCTGTTTGTCATAACAGACAAATTATTTTTTACGCTTTGCATGGATAATTTGGTTATAATTTAAAGAAATTATGAAAATAGCACACAATGAAATCATACAAAGTGTTTGATTTGAAGCTATTTATTTTTGTCTGCATTATTATCTGGCGGTGGCACACTTCCCCTCACCCTTTGCAAATACAGTCACCGATAAAGGAAAAGTGCTCACTACCCTCGGCCCCCTCCCCATCTTCCTGGACGGGTGGAGGACTCCCTCAACAAGAGAGAGCAATGAGCACAAGGACCATGGAGGTGACTGTGTGAAGGCCACAATGCTCTCTACACATGTCCATTTAGAGGGCTGTTAGCACCACAGGAGAAGACGGACTTCCTGTTGCTTACTCCCCAGTGAAAACGCGCTATAGGGGCTCACATCACTAACTGAGGCTGTGAGTGCTGAGCAGGGCTATCTTCCTCTCCTCCTTTGAGGAACCATAATCTATGAGGATGGTTTTCATTGGGGCTTTGAGAGTTTGGTTCCCATACAAGACATTCCCTCTCTGACTTGTGGCATCTCCAATGAACACGTGTTACTTTCCAGCTTCTTCAGTTGTTCATCAGCTTAATCCCACCCAACACCACCCTTCTCTTCTGGGATTGATGTGGTATGCATCATTTGCAACACTGTTAAAAATGTCTTGAAAATTTAATATTTAATTAGTCTGAGAAATATCTGGCATCTGCACCTTCTGAGGTTTACTGCAAACATTGCACTATCTCACAACCTCACTTCTATTCTTGTCAGCCCTAGGTCCAAGGACTTTCTAGGATTCTTGTAATATATATATTAGGGCCACTGGCATAATGTTGCTCATTTTGGTGATGTTATTGCTGTAGCCAATGCTGTAATGTGAATTTTGACATTTGCTTCCTGACACCAACAGGTTTCATCTAGGCATAGCTCTTTCTTTAACTGCCCCAAGATTGGAGAAGGTGAATGTAGAATTGGAAGCAGGAGACCTGAGTCTGTACCTGAGACCCAGGAGGGGTACAGTAAGAGCAGCTTCCTTGGAGGGTCAGTGATGGAGGCCAAGGGAAGGAAGGAAGGGCAAAAGGAGCAAGAACAGGAAGTCTTCTCTCTGTGTCCTGACTACTCTGCTGCACCAGACCCCAGGTTCCATGATTTATCTGCCCCTGCCCACCTGGCCAACCCCTGCCTGAGGCAGGTACAGCATACTGGGGCATCTGTGACTTTAGACTAGTCCCCAAACTATGTGATTCCCATGCACGACTCCCTGTCTTCCAAGCCTTTCTGGCCAAGAGCACTTTCCCCTCTATCTTATCAGTACTCATTCCCACCTAGTCTGGAGACACACGCAGATTACAGGTGAATTCACTGGGCAGCAATATCACACTGCCATTTGGTAACAGGTCATTTCTCCATCCCTGTGTCCCTAGTTGTTTGAGATTACCAAGTGCTGTCAATGCAAAATATGAGAAATAGGGTGGCACTTATTGGAATTTATTAGGGTTAAAAGTTACAGTTCTGATGCTGTGAAAATTCCCAAATAAAGGCATCATCAAATATGCAGTCTTAACAAGGGTCAGCTGCTCCTGGGCTTCTGCCAAGGCAAAGGGTTGGGCCTGCCTGTCTCTCTGTCTTCTCCTCCAAACTCACTTTCTCCCTGAGCTCAGCAGTGGGACATTAGACACAATTGCTCACACATCTCACTTCTATTCTAGCTTGTATGTCTTCAGGTTCAAACTGCTACATGACTCCAGCCTCTGGCCTCTCCCTCAGCTTCTCAGGGTTTCTGTGTATCTCCACAGCCATAGAAGATCCTGGAGCCCTCTGCCACATGGCACGGTAAACATGGCAACCCTACTCCTCTGTGTGTTCCATGTATGTAGGATTTCAGCACAATGATTGGGGTCCATCCTGGTGCCTGAAATCTAATCAGAGCCCTTAACATAACTAAAGCAATCTAACAAAAAGTGACCTAATCTAAAGGTCCCTTATCTGAATCTAACCAAAATGTCCTACATACAAAAGGCTTACACACAAAGCAATGGGTTAGTAAGAACATACATTTCTGGGATCCACACAAGACACAAATGAGGGCATTAACCCAAGGCATAGGGATCAGGAGGGGTCTCCTAAATCTGGGAGAAATGGGAACTTATGAAGCAGTGGCTGTACTTCTGTGTGGCTATCATTGTGCAAAAGGAGGTGCTGACCACCATGGCACTGGTCCCTAGAATGGTCCCAAGAAGATCTCAATATACTGTGTTTTCTCCACCAAATGTTAGCTTCAAAATCAGGTGTGTAACTCAGAGAGTTCTGCAATTATAGCCATCTCCAGAGCTAGAGTACATAGGTTTTGCCTGGAGGATAGGGGGAGGAGGCAGGTGTAAAATGGAAGCCCCCAATTTCTTCTCCAAAGAACTGATTACATTTACAATAGAATGGAGAAATTCAACCCTACGGATGCTCTCAAAACACTGGAGATCATTGAGGACCTTATATTTAATTCATCTCAATCCTTTAGCAAAATGTGAAATAAATACTTTGCAGATGAGTAAAAATAAATAAAGTTTGCTAGCAGCAACTCACTTTAAAAGAAATGTAAAATAATATTCTTCAGGCAGAAAGAAAATAATCTCAGAAGGTTCAAGATTCAGGATGGATTGAAGAACAATATCTGTTAATTAAATTCATATATCTAAGTGATTTTGAATGGATGAAGTAATAATGATATCCGTGGCCTAGGACATCAATAAAGTGTTAAAATACACCCTGAACTAATATATAGCATAAGATCGGTAAATGGATATGTAGCAGTTTGATGTTGTTATGAATTTCCAAATAGATATTGAATTATGCTTGTAAACTTGTCTGTTAACATACACATGATTAAGTTATGATAAAGGTGTTGACTGGGCCAGTGTCAGTACTGTGTTGAGCCCCTCCCCATGGTGGATGAGGTCTCAAACATTAAAAGATATGGCAAAGTACAGAGCTGGGGTAGTTTTGGATTTTGGAGTTCTGATGTGCAGGAACAGAAGGTATCGGGGAAAAGAGATAAGGCATTCACATAAGCTTTCACAGCTGGCATTGTGGAGAGAGACAAAACTTAGAGAGCCTTATAGTCTACAGCTGACCTTATGGTGGAAACAGAGAAGCTGAGCTCAGAGAGAAACATAGCCCTGGGAAGAGTGGAACCCAAGAAGTCTGAACACTGGCAAATGTTGGCAGCTGTCTTGCTCTCAGAGAGGGAACAGACTTGATGAAGAAACTTATGCTTTATGTCCTGGTAATTGTAAACTTCTACCCCAAATAAATACGCTTTATAAAGACCAACAGATTTCTGGTATTTTGCATCAGCACCCCTTTGGCTACTAATACAGGATATAAAATGTTTTAAAATACATAACTTGGCAAGTCAATAACAAATAATAAGTGCAGATTTGGAAAGATAAGCAAAAGTGTTATAATTTCCCCGGTAAACATTAAAAATATTAAATAGTGCATCTCATCCAAGTAAAAAAGAGAAAAAAAAAATTGAACAAAAATAGTCATTCCAAAACAAAGTGTTCATGATTTCCTGGGTTGACATTTTGGCCTATGTTTTGGGGCCGCCTTACTTGTGCATCTTTGGAAACTGCACCTTGCTTATCCTTCAGAAGCCTGAAGGTTCCAGGGTTGGTTTATGGGGTGTTGTTTTGTCCCCATCATAAATCAAGTGCTGTATCACTTCCTCATTTCCAATTATGAATTCACCAAACTGGATGTGGTGCTCATTTGAAAGAAGTGCCATAAATGACAGAATAAATGAAAAGAATATATTGTTGTGCTTCCCAAATTGAACGCTTATATTAATGATATTGGATCTTTCCTTTTTTCAAATGATTGCATTCAAAGCTATAAATTTATCTCTAAGCACTGCTTTTGCTGCACCCCACAAACTATGAAGAAGCATAGGACAATAAGAAGCATAAAGAACCACATAACAAAAGGCTTGTGAGTGATGTTATATCCACTTCCACAACAGTACAGACTTAAGATGAAGGCAGAGAATGTAAGAAAGTTGGGAAAAAATGTTCTCTGAGTGCAAGCAAGGTTTCCTCCAAATAACACTTCTTTGGATGTAACTTCACTTAGAAGAAATTTGTATCATGCTTACCTAAGCATGAGGGAATATATGTGAGGAAAAACGAATGAAGACAATGAGTTTTGCCAGTTTGCCCCACATGGTAGTCCTCCCCTGTAAGTGTAATGAGTGTGAAGTTTTCTAGGAAATTCAACCTCATGTGATGGCTGAGAATTAATCCTTTAGAGAAATCATTTGGGATTTCCTGAATTTGGGGATGCTAGAGTCACATCAAAGAAACATGCAGGAGTAAAACCCACTGTATGTAAGGAATATTTGAAATCCTTCAGCCAAGCATTAAATCTCATTGAGCAAGAAATATTCATACATTAGTTAGTATTGTAATGAACATGGGAAAGCTTCCATCTGAAATAAAACTTCATGGAATATGAGAAAATTCAAACTAGAGAGAAACCATATGCGTGTTGTGAATGTAGTCTGCTATTTACCATCATTTTTTACTCCTCATTTTAAAAGCCGTGCGGGGGAATCTGCATTGAAATATATGGCATGTTGGAAAGTTTTCAACCTGAAAGAAAACCTCTATATTCAGGAGAAAATTCTTACTGATGTGAAATCATGTATATGTGGGAAAGCCTTAATTCAAATGTCAAATCTCAGATACAAGAGATTTCCTACTGCAAAGAAACCCTATGGATGTAAGGCATGTGAAAAAGCCTTTAGGTACAAATCATATCTCACAGAACATGAAAAAACTCACAGTGGACAGAAACAAAATGAATGTAAAGAATGCAGAAAAGCCTTCAGCCAAAAGTAATAGTTCATTAAACATCAGAGCATTCATTCTGGAGAAAAACCCTACATATGCAATGAATGTGGAGTACCTTCAACCAGAAAGAGAACCTTGTTAATCATCTGAGAATACATACTGGAGAGAAACACTATCAAAGTGATGGATGTGGGAAAGCTTTCATTCAGAAATTAAGCCTCATTACACACCAGAGAAGACAAACTGGAGAGAGACCCTATATATGTAAGGAATGTAGGAAAGCCTTCAGTAGCAAATCAAATCTCATTGACCATGAGAAAATTCATAGTGAAGGGAAACCCTGTGTATGTAAGGAATGTGGAACAGCCTTCAGCCAGATGCAATATCTCATTAAACATTATAACATTCTTACTGGAGGGAAACCTGTGAATGTAATGAATGTGAATCTGAAAAGAATCTCCACCTCCAGTCTGTGCAACTTGTTTCCAATCTTTTAAGGAAGCAGCTGTGACTGTGCAATTCAGTATGTCTTTCTCCTCTTGGAAAAGTGCACTTGCAATTTGTGCTGAGATCTGACTCCTCCTACATCTTCTTCCACACTCATCTGTGTTCAATTTGTTACCACTAATTTATGAAACTGAACTCGAGATATCTCTTAGTTTATGTAAAGATGGGCATTCAGCTTATTTCAAATTATGCTGGTTGATTTCACTGGTTCTTCAAACCATTACATTCTGGGTAAGCATTTAGAAAATTACCATTTTCAAAATAATGCTGCCCATTATTGTATCATTTTCTTATAAGGCACCCCAACCATTTATATTTTTTCAATTTCTTCACCTGATTCTGATGTGGATTCAAGTTTAACAGCCACTGAACTACAGTGGCCTGCTTTCTACTTCATTCCAATTTTCCTTATTTTAAATCAGAAAGGATCCCTTCATAATTCGACAATATAATTCTAATCTCAAGTATTTTAAGAAGTTAGAAAATTTATTTATATTCTCAAGTTGTACTCCAATAATTTTCTCATATGTGATAGGGTGTGGGATGGATGAAACTAGAGAATGCATGTATTTACAAAGAGAATGTTAGCATAGTTATAACTGTTATTCAGATAGCAAAATATAGCAACTCCTGGGTACCAAAATAATCTGTCAATGCAGATAATTCTGAGGTAGGAGGAATGGGGCTTGAGGCTAGAGAAGGAATTTTTCTGTTTGCGATAACAGACATACATTATTTTTATACCCTTTGCACGAATAATTTGGTTATAATTGAAAAGAAATTATGAAAATAGTAAACAATGGAAACATACAAAGTGGTTGATTTGAAGATATTGATTTCTATCTCTAACATTACTGGGTGGGGGCAACTTCCCCTCATCCTTTGCAAATGCAGTCGCCCATAAAGGAAAAGTGCTCACTCCCTTAGGCCCCCTCCCCAGCTGCCTGGACAGGTGGAGGCCTCCCTCAGAAAGAGTGAGCACAGAGCACGAGGTGCATATATGCGACCATCTGATGGCCACGTTGGTCCCTACACAGGTCCGGTTAGAAGCCTGTTAGCACTACTGGGGAAGATGGACTTCTTGCTTCTTACTCCCCGGAGAAGACCTGCTACAGTGACTCACATCACTCACTGAGGTTGTGAGTGCAGAGCAGGGTTTTCTCCCTGTCCTTTGTGGACTCAGAACCTATGATGATGGTTTTCACTGGGACTCTGAGAGTTTGGTTCCCAAACAGGATATTCCCTCTTGGCTTGGAGGAAATGCAGTGAACACCTGTTATATCCCAGCTTCTCAGTTGTTCATCAGTTTCTTCCCATACATCCCCTCTGTTCTCTTCTGGGATTGAAGAGGTCTGCAACAATATCAACACTGTTAAAAATATGTTGAAAATTTAATATTTAATTAGTCTGAGAAATATCTGTCATCTGCACCCTCTGGGGTTTTCTGCAAAAATTGCACTCTCTCACAACCTCACTTCAATTCTTGCCAGCCCAGGTCCCAGTACTTTCTGGGATTCCTGTACTATTTATTAGGTTCATTGACCTAATGTTGCTCATTCTGCTGATGTTATTGCTGTATCCAATGCTGTAATGTGAATTTTGAGATTTCTTTTCTGACACCAAGAGGTTTCATCTTGCATTGCTCTTTCTTTAGCTGCCCCAAGATTGTAGAACGTAAATGTTGAACTGGAAGCAGGAGATCTGAGTCTGTGCCTGAGACCCAGGAGGGGTACAGGAAGAGCAGCCTCCTCAGAGGGTCAACACTGGAGGACAAGGGAAGGAGGGAAATGCAAAAGGAGCAGGAGCAGGAAGACTTCTCTGTGTGCCATTACCCCTCTGCTGCTCCAGACCAAAGGTCCCATGCTTTTATCTGCCCCTGCCCACCTGGCCAACCCCTGCCTGAAGCAGGTACATCAAAATGGGGCACCTGTCACTTTATACTAGTCCCCAAACCATGTGATGCCCTGTCTGAATCTCAGTCTTGCAGGCCTTGCTGGCCAAGAGCAGTTCCCCCTCCTTCTTACCAGTACTCATGCCCACCTAGTCTGGAGACACACTCAACTTACAGGTGAATTCACTGGGCAGCAGTATCATACTGCCAATTCAGAACAGGGCAGGTCTCCAACCCTCTGTCGCTAGGTATGTGAGTTTGCCAAGCACTGCCAATGCAAAGTACCAGAAATAGGTTGGCTTTTATTGGAATTTATTAGGGTTAAAGCCTACAGTTCTGAGGCTGTGAAAATGTCCAAATAAAGGCATCATCAAAAATGCTATCTTAACAAAGGTCAGCTGCTGCTGGACTCCTGCCAGGCAAAAAGTTGGGTGTGCCTGTCTCTCTCTGCCTTCCCCTCCAAACTCGCTTTCTACATGAGCTCAGCAATGTGTCATCAGACATAATTGCTCACACCTTTTCCTTCTCCTCTGGCCTGGATGTCTTCAGTTTCAAGATGTTCCATGACTCCAGACTCTGGCTTCTCCATCATCCTCTCAGGGTTTCTGTGTCTCTCCAGAGTTCTGTGAGATCCTGGAGCTCTCTCCCACATGGCAGGGTAAACATGGCAGCACTCTTTCTCTGTGTGTTCCATGTATGTAGGACTTCAGCACAATGATTGACGTCCATCCTGGTGCCTGAAATCTAATTAGAGGCCCTTAACTAAATTAAATCAATCTAACAAAAAGTGACCTAATCAAAAAGTCCATTATCTGAATCTAACCAAATTGTCCTACATAAAAATGGCTTACATACACAGCAATGGGTTAGTAAGAACATGTTTTTTTGGGGCCAACACAAGGCCCAAATGAGGGCATTAACCCAGGGCATAGGGATCAGGAGGGGTCTCCAAGTCTGGGAGAAATGTGAACTCATGAAACAGTGGCTGTATATTTGTTGTGGTCATCATTGAGCAAAAGGGATGCTGGCCACCATTGCACTGGTCCCTAGAATGGTCCCAAGAAGAACTCAATGTACTGTGCTTTCTCCACAAAATTTCATCTCCAATATCATGTGTGTAACTCAGAGAGGGTTACCATTATTCCCATCCCGAGAGACAGAGTGCACAGATTTTGACTGGTGTGTGTGCGGAGTAGGGGCCAGGAAGCAGGCTGCAAAACTGAATGCCCCTAATTTCTTCTCCAAAGAACTGATTATATTTACCACATAAAGGAGAAATTCAACCCTAAGAGTGTTATCAAAAGCAGTGGAGATCATAGGGAGCCTGAGATTTAATTCATCTCAATCCTTCAGAAAGGAGGGAAATAAATACTTTTAAAGATTAGTAAAAACTAATAAAATTTGCTAGCAGCAACCCACTTTAAAAGAAATGTAAAAGAATATTCTTCAGGCAGAAAGAAAATAATCTCAGAAGATTCAAGATTCAGGATGGACGGAAGAACAATATCTGTTAATTAAATTCCTATATGTAAATGACAATTGAATGAATAAAGTAATAATGATATCCATTCCCTAAGACATCAATAAAGTGTAAAAACACACCATAAAATAATATACAGCATGACATGGGTAAATGGATATGTAGCATTTTGATATCATTATGAATTCCAAAAATAGAAATTGGATTATGTTTGTAAATTGGTCTGTTAATCACGGAATGATTAAGTTATGTTAAGTGCATTGACTGGGCCACAGACCATAGGGCATTGAGCACCATCCCTTGGTGGGTGGGTTCTCAAACATAAGAAGATATGGCAAAGGACAGAGTTGGAGTAGTTTTTGATGTTGGAGTTCTGATGTGCAAGGACAGATTGCCCCGGGGAAAATCACAAGCCATTCACCTAACAGTTCACAGCTGAACTTGTGGAGAGAGGCAAAGCTTAGAGAGCCTCATAGTCTACAGCTGACCTTGTAGAGGAAACAGAGGAGCTGAGCCCAGACAGAAATGCAGCCCTGGGAATAGAGGAACCCAAGAGGCCTGAACCCTGGCAAATGTTGGCAGCTGTCTTGCTCCAAGATGGGACAACTGACTTTGGTGAAGGAAAAAAACTTATGTTAATGGCCTGGTAACTGTATGCTTCTACCCCAAATAAATACCCTTAATAAAGACCAACATATTTCTGGTATTTTGGGTCAGCACTCCTTTGGCTGACTAATACAGGATATAAAATGTTTTAAAATACATTATTTGACAAGTCAATAACAAATAATCAGTGCAGACTTGGAAAGGCAAGGAAAAGTACTATAATTTCCCAGGTAACTTTAAAGAATATTAAATAGTGCATCTCATCCAAATAAATAGAAGAAAAAAATTGAAGAATAATAGTAAGTCCAAAACAAAGTTTTCAGGATTTCCTGGGTTGCCATTTTGGCCTTTGTTCTGGTGCCACCTTACTCATGCATCTTTAGAAGCTGCACCCTTCTTATCCTTCAGAAGACTGAAGGTTCCACGGTTGATTTATGGGGTGTTGTTTTGTTCCCATCATAAATCAGGTGCGGTATCATTTCCCCATTTCCCAGTTATGAAGTCACCAAACTGGATGGGATCCTCATTTGAAGTAAGAAGACCCATGAATGATAAAACAAGTATAAAGGAGATATTGTTGCGCTTCCCAAATTGGACGTTTATATGATTGATATTGGATCTTTCCTCTTTTCAAATGAATGCATTCAATCCTATAAATTTCCCTCTAAACACTGCTTTTGCTGCACCCCACAAACTATGAAGAAACAGAGGACATTAAGAAGCAGAAAGAACCACGAAACAAACGTTTTGTAAATAAAGCTATATCCACTTCCACAACAGTACAGAGTTAAGATGAAGGCAGAGAATGTAAGAAATTTGGGAAAAACTTTTCTCTGACTGCAAGCATATTTTTCCTCCAAATAACACTTCTATGAATGTAACTTCACTTGGAAGGAATTTGCATCATGCTTACCTAAGCATGAGGAAATATATGTAAGGAAAAAAGAATGAAGTCAATGAGTTTTGCCAGTTTGCCCACATGGTAGTCCTCCCCTTTAAGGGTAATGAGTGTGAAGTTTTCTTGGAAATTCAACCTCATGAGATACCTGAGAATTAATCCTTTAGAGAAATCATTTGGGATTTCATGAATTTGGGAAAACTAGAGTCACTTCAAAGAAGCATGCAGGAGTAAACCCTGTTTATTTAAGGAATCTTGGAAATCATCAGCCAGCATTAAATCTCATTGAGCAAGAAATATTCATACATTAGTTAGTATTGTAATAAACATGGGAATGCTTCCATCTGAAACAAAACCTCATGGAAAGTGAGGAAATTCAAACTAGAGTGAAACCATATGAGTGTCATGAATGTATTCTGCCCTTTATCATCATTTTTTACTGCTCATTTTAAAAGTCATACAGGGAACCAGCATAGAAATGTAATACATGTTGAAAGGTTTCAACCTGACAGGAAACCTCTTTGTTCATCAGAAAATCCTTACTGAAGAGAAATCATATATATGTGGGTAATCTTTAATTCAAATGTCAAATCTCAGATACAAGAGATTTCCTACTACAAAAAATCCTATGCATGTAAGACATGTGAAAAAGTATTTGGGTAAAAATTATATCTCACAGAACATGAAAAAACTCATAGTGGACAGAAACAAAATGAATGTAAAGAATGCAGAAAAGCCTTCAGCCAAAAGCAATGGTTCACTAAACATCAGAGCATTCATTCTGGGGAAAACCCAATATATGCAAAGAATGTGGGAAAACATTCAACCAGAAGGAAAACCTCATTAACCATCTGAGAATACATACTGGAGAGAAACCCTATGAATGTGATGGACGTAGGAAAGCTTTCATTCACAATCAAGCCTCATTAAACACAAGAGAAGGCAAACTGGAGAGAAATCCTACATATGAAAAATGTAGGAAAGCCTTCAGTAGCAAATCGAATCTCTCTTACCATGAGAAAATTCATATTGGAGGGAAACCCTGTATTTGTAAGGAGTGTGGAATAGCCTTCGGGCAAAAGTAATATCTCATTAAACATTACAGCATTCATACTGGAGATAAAGCCTGTGAATGTAATGAATGTGATTGTCCAAAGAATCTCCACCTCCAGTCTGTGCAACTTGTTACCAACATTTTAATAAAGCGGCTGTGACTGTGTGATTCAATATTTCTTTCTCCTCTTGTAAAAGTGCACTTGCAGTTTGTTTTTAGATCTGCTCCTCCCACATCTTTTCCCACACTCATCTATTTTCAATTTATTACCACTAATTTATGCATCAGAACTCGAGATACCTCTTAGTTTATATAAAGTTGGGCTTTCCACTTATTTCAAATTATGCTGGCTGTTTTCACTGGTTCTTCAATCCATTACATTCTGGGTAAGCATTTAAAAAATTACCATTTTAAAAATAAATGCTGCCCCTTATTGTAGCATTTTCTTTAAGGCCCCCAACCATTTACATTTTTTCCAGTTTCTTCACCTGATTCTGATGTGGATTCAAGTTTCACAGCCAAGGAACTAAAGTGGTCTGCTTTCTATTTAACTCCAATTATCCTTATTATTTTAGATCAGAAATGATCCTTTCATAATTAGATGATATACTTCTAATGTCAAGTATTTTAAGAAATTAGAAATTTTATTTATATTCTTAAGTTGTACTTCAATATTTATCTCATATGTGATAGGGTGTGGGGTGGATGAAAAAAGAGAAAGCATGTATTTACACCACAGTAATATGTCCCCAAAAGAATCTTCCAATGCAGATAATTCTGAGAAAGGAGGAATGGGTGTTGAGGCTAAAGAAGGGATTTTGCTGTTTGCCATAACAGACAAATTATTTTTATACAGTTTTCACGGATAATTTGGCTATAATTTAAAAGAAATTATGAAAATATTACACAATGAAATCATATGAAGTGGTTGATTTGAAGATATTGATTTGTACCTGCAACATTACTTGGGGGGCACTTCCCCTCATGCTTTGCAAATACAGTTACCCATAAAGAAAAAGTGTTCAATCCCCATGGCCCCCTTCCCAGCTGCCTGGATGGGTGGAGGCTTCCCTCAGCAAAAGTAAGCATGGAGCACAAGGAGTATGGACTCGATCGTTTGAAGGACACTCTGCTCTCTACACATGTCTGGTTAGACGGCTGTTAGTCCCACAGGAGAGGATGGACTTCCTGCTGCTTACTCCTCAGTGAAGTCCAGCTAGAGTGACTCACTTCACTAACTGAGGCTATGACTGCTGAACAGGGCTTTTACCCTGTCCTTTGCAGATCCAGAATCTATGATGATGGTTTTCATTGGGCTCTGAGAGTTTTGTTCCACAACAGGACATTCTGCTCTGGCTTGTGTTAACTGAAGTGAACACGTGTTACATTACAGATTCTTCAGTTGTTCATCAACTTCTTCCCATCCAACCACTCCATTCTCTTCTGGAATGAAGAGGTCTGCATCATTTTCAACACTGTTAAAAATGTGTAAAATTTAATATTTAGTTAGTCTGAGAAATATCTGGCATCTTCACCCTCTGAGGTTTTCTGCAAACACTGCACTATCTCACAACCTCAATTCCATTCTTGACAACCCTAGACCCCAGGACTTTCTGGAATTCCTGTACTATATATTAGGGTCACTGGCTTAACGTTGCTCATTCTGGTGATGTTATTGCTGTAGCAAATGCTGTAATGTGAATTTTGACATTTCCTTCCTGACACCAACAGGTTTCATCTTGGCATTGCTCTTTCTTTAGCTGCTCCATGATTGGAGAAGGTGAATATAGAACTGGAGGCAGGAGACCTGAGTCTGTGTCTGAGACCCAGGAGGGGTACTGTAAGAGTGCCCTCCTCAGAGGGTCAATACTGGAGTCAAAAGGAAAGAGGGAATGGCAAAAGGAACAGGAGCATGAAGGCTCCTCTCTGTGCCCTGACACCTCTGCTGCACCAAACCGCATATTCCATGCCTTTATCTGCCCCTGTGCACCTGGCCAAACCCTGCATAAGGTAGGTGCATCATCATACTGGGGCATCTGTGACTTTAAACTAGTCCCCAAACCCTGTGACACCCCTTCCTACCTCCCTGTATTGCACGTCTTGTTGGCCAAGAGCACTTCCCTCTCCATCTTACCAGTACTCATTACCACCTGGTCTGGTGACACCACAGTTTACAGGTCAATTCTTCGGGCAACAGCATCACACTGCCATTTGTGAACCAGGCTGCTGTCCAAACTTTATCCCTAGCTGTTTGAGCTTACCAAGACCTGCCAATGCAAAACATGAGAAATAGGTTGGCTTTTATTGGAATTTATTAGGGTTAAATCTTACAGTTCTGAGGCTGTGAAAATTTCCAAGTCAATGTATCATCAAAAACGCTGTCTTAACAAGGTTCAGCTGCTGCTGGACACTGCCAAGTCAAAATCTAGGGCCTGCCTATCTCTCTCTACTTTCTTATCCAAACTCATTTTCTCCCTGAGCTCAGCAGTGGGCCATCAGACACACTTGCTCACACCTCTCCCTTCTCCTCGTGCCTGGATGTCTTAACCTTCAATCTGCTCCATGACTCAAGCCTCTGGCTTCTCCATCACTCTCTCAGGGTTTCTGTGTCTCTCCACAGCTGAAGGAGATCTTGGAGCCCTCTCCCACATGGCAGCACTCTTTCTCTATGGTTTCCATGTATGTAGGACTTCAGCACAATAAATTGGGGTCCAACCTGGTGCCAGAAATCTAATCAGAGGCCCTTAATTAAACTAAAGCAATCTAACAAAAATGACCTAATTGAAAATTCCCTTATCTGAATCTAACCAAAAAGTCCTACATACAAAAGACTTACACAAACAGGAATGGGTTAGTAAGAACATATATTTCTGGGTTCACACAAGACACAAACGAGGGCATTAGCCCAGGGCTCAGGGATCAGGTGGGGTCTCCTAAGTCCCAGAGATATGGGAACTCATGAAACAGTGGCTGTACTTTGGGTGTAGCCATCATTGAGGAAAATGTGTTGCTGAGCACCATTGCACTGGTCTCTAGATAGGTCACAACAAGAACTCAATATACTGTGCTTTCTCCACCAAACCTTAGCTCCAAAATCATGTGTGTAACTCAGATAGGTGTGCCATTATTCCCATCCCCAGAGCAAGAGCACAAAGATTTTCTTGGGAGTTGGTGGGGCAGTAAGCAGGCTGTAAAATTGAAAGCCCCTAATTCCTTCTCCAAAGAACTGATTATATTTACAACAGAATGGAGAAATTCAAACCTAAGGGTGCTTACAAAAGCAGTGGAGATCATATAAGGCCTGAGATTTAATTCATCTCAATCTTGCAGGAAGAAGAAACATATCCTTAATGGCCTGGTAACTGTAAGCTTCTATGCTAAATAAATACCTTTTCACATTCTCTCAAGTGACCTTGGGCTTCATACCTAAACAAGCTCCATGGCACCCATGGGCTCAACCTGCCCCACAGGATCCACAGACCCATACAGTCTCCACAAATTTCCTGGGCCTAAACAGGCTTCAAGGGTTCTATAGGCTGCATAGGCTTCACATGCTCCACAGGTTCCATGGACCTACATAGGCTGCATGGTATCCAAGGGCTTCACAGGTTCAACACGCTCCATGGGCGTGCAGAGGCTCTACAAGCCTCCAAGTGCAATGCATTGTCCATGGTCTCCATGTCTTCCATGTGGCATCAGAAACTCCAGAGTCTCCCCAGTTTCCACAGGCTCCGTCAACCTTCACAGGTCTCACAGGCTCAATGGCTCAAAATTGGCTCCACAGATTCCATAGGCCTCCACATGATCCTCAGCTTCTTCAGACTCTACAGCCTCCACAGTCTTCATGGGCCTACATAACCTCCATGGGCTCCACAGGATCCACTATCCTCCATGGCCTCAAGCATCTCTGCCAGCACCGAGAGCCTGCACAGGCTCCATGGCCTCCATGAGATATACAGGATCTGCAGGCTCCATGGGTTCTATAGGCTGCATGAGCTCCTGTGCTTCCACAGCCTCCACATGTTCCATAGGACTGCACAGTTGCCATGGGCTCCATGGAGTCTATTGGCCTTTATAGACTCCACAGGCTTCCATGGCCTCCACAGGTTACCCAGGCTGGCAGATATACCATGGGCTCCACAGGGGTCTCAGGCCTGCACAGTCTCCATATGCCTCCACGGGTTTCATAGCCTCCATCTGCTCCATTAGCTCCATGGGTTCCACAGGCCTCTATATTCTACCAAACTTCACAATCTCCCAGTACTTCACAAGACTGCACAGACTCCACCAGCCTTCTTGGCCTCCGTAGTCTCCATGGCCAAAATGGTCTCCAGGTGCTCCACAGGCTACATGGGTAAGCACAGGCTCTACAAGCTCCACAGGCTCCCTGTGCTCCACAGGCTCCATGGGCCTGTACAGGCTGCATGGACTCCAAAGGATTTAAAGGGTGAACAGCTTCCATGTGAGTGCAGAGTATCCACAGGCCTCCAGGGGCAATTCATGCTCCATGGGCACCATGACCTACAAGTTTTCCATTGTATCCATGTGGCTTAAGTTTCTAGAGGCTCCCAAGTATTCACAGACTCCCTGAGCCTGCACAGTCCTCACATGCTCCATGGCCCAAAATGGGCTCCACAGACTCCACAGGCCTCCACATGTTCCTCAGCTTCTTCAGATTCTATGGCCTCCACAGGTTTCATGGACCTACATAACCTCCATGGGCTCTATGGGATCCACACTCCTCCATGGCCTCAACAGGCTCCACAGTCTTCATGGGTTTCATGGGCACCATGAGCTCCAGTGGCCTCACATTCTCCATATGTTCTGCAGACCTGCACAGTTGCCATAGGCACCATGGGGTCTACAGGCCTTTACAGGCTCCACAGGACCCATGGACTCCATGTGAAATCCAGGCCTGCAGTAGTACTATGGGCTTCACAGTGTCCTCAGGCTTGCACATGTTCCAGAGTCTTCCACAGGTTTCACAGCCTCCATACATTCTGTCTTCTCCATGGTTTCCTCATGCGTCTATATTATCACAGACGTCACAGTCTCCCTGACCTTCATGGGGCTGCACAGGCTACACAGGCCACCTGGGACTCCATAGTCTATGGACACCTCAGTTTCCGTGGCTTCCACATTCTACACCAGGTCCACGGACTCCATTGTCTTAACAGGTTGCACAGGTTACACTGGCTTATACAGCTTCCACAGCTCCATGGGCTCCACAGGTGTCAATGGGGTGCATGCACTTAACAGGCTCCATATGCTCTTTAGGGTCATTGGGCTCCATACTTCAACAGGATCCATGGCCCCATGGATTCGACGAGCTCCACAGGATCCACAGGAATTTTGAATTCTATTGTCTTGACAGACTTCATGGGCTCCATGATCTCAACCACCTCTGCAGGACGGCACAGGCTACAAAGGCCTCTGCAGTGTTCATGGGCTCCATGGGCTCTAAAGGTCTGCATAGTCTCCATGGCTTACACAGGCTCCACAGGATTCTTTGGCCTCCTAAGGCTCAGAAGGGCCAAAAGGCTCCACTGGCCTCCACAGCCTCCACACCCTCCCTGGAATCTATTGTCTTGACAGGCAGCACATGCTCCACAGATGTCAATGGCATCTAGGGGCCTGCATAATCTCTATAGGACTCCACGGCCTCATGGACTTCATAGGCTCCATGGCCTCCACAGGCTCCACAGGTTCCATTAGCATTCACAGGCTCCACAGGCTCCATGGGCTCCACGTGCTCCACTGGCTCCAAGTGTATACACAAGATCTACAGACACCACAGGCTCCATGGGCTCCACGTGCTCCACAGTTTCCATGGGTTTGCACAGGCTCCACCGACTACACAGGTTCTACAGATTCCACATGCTTCCCAGTCTCCACAAGCTCCATGAGGCTGTACAGGCGTCACAGACTCCATGACCCAAAATGGGCTCCACAGACTTCAAAGCTGTCCACATTATTCTCAGTTTCTTCAGACACTACAGCCTCCATAGGCTTCATGGACATACATAGACTCCATGGGCTCCACAGTATACACATTCTTCCCTGGCCTCAACAGTCTCTGCCAGCATCATGAGCCTGCACAAGCTCCATTGCCTCCATATGATATACAGGCTCCGCAGGCTCCACAGGCTCCATGGGTCCATGGGCTCCATAAGTTCCAGTGTCTCCACAGGCTCCACATATTCCACAGCCCTTCACAGTTTCCATAGGCTCCATAGAGTGTATAGGCCACTACAGTCTCCATAGGCTCCATCGGCTACTCAGGCTACTTGTGCTCCACAGGCTCCATAGGGAGACACAGGCTCCACAACCTACACTGATTCCTCAGGTTATATAGGCTCCACCAGCTTCACATCCTCCACAGGATCCATGGGCCAACACAGTCTGCATGGTCTCCAAGGGTTTCAAAGGCTCAACAGGCTCCATGGGCATACAGACTCTCTACAGGCCTCCACGGTCTCCATGGGCTCCACACGCTTCATGGGCCTCCATGCTTTCCAAAGTCTCCACATGATCCACAGGCACCACATGCTCCAGGCATCTGAAGAGTCTCCACAGGCTTCCACATTCTCCACAAGCTCACCAGGCTCCACAGGCTCCATTGATGCCACAGTTTACCCAGTTTACAAGAGCTCCACAGGCTTCATGGGCTCCACAGGCTCAATGGCCTTTAGGGGATCCATGGCCTTCACAGCCTGAGCACACTCCACAGGTTCCATAAGAACAACAGGTGTCCATGGGCTCCAAGTGTTTCATAGGCTTCCATGCATATGACAGGCTCCAAAGGTTCCAAGGGAATGCACCAGCTCACAAGGCATCCATGGGCTTCACAAACTCCACAACTCCACAGGCCTCCATGTGTTCCATGGGTTCTACACACCCCATGGGTTTCTAAGGCTCCATGGGTTCCATTGGCTCTACAGAATTCAACTAGATCACAGGCCCCATGAGATCCACCTGCACCACTGACGTCCACAACATCCACAAGCATCAGGGCTCCACAAGCTCCTTGGGTCTGAACAGTCTCCACACCCTCCATGGACCCACAGTAGCCACAGAGTCAACTGGTCTGCACAGGCTCTATATGTCTCTATCGGCTCCACAGGCATCATTGTATCCACAGGCTCCACAGTTTCCAAAGTACAGGCTTGACAGGATTCACAGCATCAACTGGCCTCCTCGAACTACACAAGTTCCAAAGCCTCCTCAACCTCCCCAGGCCGGTAAAAATGCCATAGATTCCATGTGGTCTACAGGCCTGTCAAAGATCCACAGACTCCCCAATCTCCAGAGGTTCCATGAGCTGCACGGATTCTACAGGCTCCATGGCTCAAAATGGGCTCCAAAGGCTCCACAGGCCTCCCATGATCCTCAGCCTCCTCAGCCTCCACAGTCTCCACAGTCTCCATGGACCTACATAGCCTCCATGGTCTCCACAGGCTCTACCTTCCTACATGGGCTCAACAGACACGGCCAGCACTATGAGTCTGCACAGGCTCCATGGCCTCCATGAGATATACAGGCTCTAAAGTCTCCACAGACTTCATGGGTTCCATGGGCTCCATGAGCTATATTGGCTCCACAAGCTCCAAATGTTCCACAGGCCTGCACAGGTGCCATGGGCTCCATGGGGTCTATAGGTCTGCACAAGCTCCACAGACCTCCCCAGATTTCACAGTTCCCATGGGCCCCGTCAGCTCTATGCATTCCACAGGCCTTTATATTAACAAAGAATTAACAGTCTCCCTGTCCTTCATGGGCCTGCTTTGGCTCCACAGGCATCCTTGGGCACCATATTCTCCCCAGGCTCCTCACACTCCAAGGCCACCACAAGGTCCACCAGCTCCATGGACTCCATGGCTTTACAGTCTTCAAAAGTTCCTTTGGCCTGCACAGAATCCATGAGCTCCATGAGCTCCATGGATCAACAGCCTCCATGGGCTACACAGTCCTCTATGACACCCTGGGCTATACCAGCTCAATTGAGTCCACAGGGTCCACAGATCCATAGGCCTGTACATGCTAAACAGGCCTCAATGGGCTCTGTAGTCTCCACATGCTCAACAGGCTCCATGGGCTCAACAAGTGTCCATGGGCTACATGGAATCCACAGGTTCCACATTCTCTGTAGTTTCCATGGACTCCATACCTCAACAGGCTCCATGAATCCGTGGGCTTGATGAACTCCATAGGATCCACAGACCTGTAGAGGCTCTACAGACTCCCTGGGCCTGCACAGACCTGATGGGCTCCATGGACTTCACAGGCTCCATAGGCTCCACAGCTACATATGATTCCATGGAATACCTGATCTCCATGGGCTTCCTGGTCTCCATGGGTTCCACATGCTCCACAGAATCCATGGGTATTCACGGGGTGCACAGGCTCCACTGATTCCAAGGGATGCACAGGCTCTACAGGCTCACCATTCTCCACAGGTTACATGTGCCTGCACATGCTCCACAGGCTCCCTGGGTTCAAAATGCTCCACAGGCTTCACTGTATTGCACAGGCCTATGCAGGTGCTATGGGCTCCATGGGCTTCACAAGCCTCAACATACTCCACCTACTCAAAAAGCTCCACCTACTCCATGGAAATCCAAAATTTCCATAGGCTCCATTGGCTTCTTGGGCATGCACAGGTTACATGGTCTCCATGGGCTCCATAGCTCAAGAGACTCCATTGGCCAATTGGGCTCCATGCGCTACCCAGGCTCCACAGGCCTTGAGAGGCTTCACAGGTTTCAAGGGCCCCATAGCAACACAGAACTCCATGGAATCTCTGTTCTCCATGGCTTCATGGTATCCATGGGCTCCACATGCTCCCCAGGCTCCATGGGTATGCACAGGCTGCACATTCTCCACTGACTCTATGGGCTCCACAGGCTCCACAGGCTCCTCAGTCTCCACAGGTTACCTGGGCCAGCACAGGCTCCACAGGACTCCAAGTGTTCCAATGTTTCCACAGGCTTCATAGGTACCTCAGGCCCCATGAACCTGCATAGACTCCACAGGCTTCCACAGGCTTCCCAAGCTCCACAGGCTCCACAGGATCCATGGGCTCCACAGTTTACACAGTTTCCAAGTGCTTTTCCCTAACACTCAGTGAATACAGTTGGATCTTCAGTTTACAGAACCAGCAAAATGACTTGTTTAATTGGCTTATTTGCACATGTTTTCAGTTAAAACCAACTACAAGACACTGGTTTCACCTAACTCTATGTGAATGCAGGAGGTACTTAAAGTTTGAAAGGTAAGTAAGATACTTGTTTGATTTCTACGCACTTGCTTTCACTCACAATCAATGTCAAAAGACTGGTTTTACCTAATGCTATAAAAATGCACTGGTTTCTTCAGTTTTCAAACCTAAACAGGATAATAATTTCATTGACACCCTTGTACTTGCTTGGAGTTACAATCAAATTCAAAATCCTGGTTTTAACGTACAGCTCTGTTGATCCAGGAGGTTCTTCATGTTTGTAAAGTATGAAAGGTAATTGTTTCCCTGGATGCTATGCACTTGCTCTCACTCACAACGTCAAAATCCTTCTTTTATCTAATGTTCTGCCAATGCAGAAGTTCTTCACTTTTGTAAAGTAAATAAGATACTTGTTTCCTAGGCTGTTATGCCCTTGTTTTTACTTACAACCACTGTCAAAACACCACTTTTACCTAACACTATGCCAATGAAGTAGGTTTCTTCACTTTTGAAATCTCAGTAAGATTTGTGTTTCATGTGCTGCTATGCATGGGTTTTCCCTTACAATCACCTTCAAAACATTGGTTTTACCTAACACTCTGTGAATACGGGAGGTACTTCATCTTTGAATTGTAAGTAAGATACTTGTTTCCTCGGCTGCTATACAGTGGTTTTCACTCAAAATGTCAAAACCTTGGTTTCACATAATACTCTGCCAATGCAGAGGTCATTTTTGTAAAATAAATAAGACATTTCTTTCCTTCACTGCTACGCACTTGTTTTCCCCTACAACCAGTATCAAAACACTGCTTTTTCTATATGAATGCTGCAGTCCTTCCCTTTTGAAATCTATGTATGATTGCAGTTTCTTTTGCTGTTATGCACATGTTTTCACTTACACTGAGCTTCAAAGCACTGCTTTTCCCTATGCTCGGGGAACACAGTCGCTATTTCGCTTTAGAGACCCAATGTAGAAACTTGTTTCATTGGCTACTTTGCACATATTTTCACTTACAATGAACTTCAAGGCACTGGTGTCTCCTTTCTCTCTGTGAATGCAGGAGGTTCTTCCCATTTGTAAGGCAGGTAAGATACTTTTTTTTGGCTTCTATGCACTTGCTTTCCCTCAAAATCAATGTCAAATCCTGTTTTACCTAATGTTATGACTAAGCAGTGCTTTCTTCAGTTTTCAAAACTAAGGAGGATATTCATTTCATTTGCAGTGTTGCACTTCTCAGAGTTTCAATCAACTTCAAAACCCTGGTTTTAACCTAAGACTCTGTGAATCCTTGAGGTTCTTCACGTTTTGAAAGTAAGAAATATACTTGTTTCCTTGGCTGTTATGCCCTTGTTTTCACTTACAGGCACTGTCAGAACACTGCTTTTACCTAATGGAATACCAGTGCAGTAATTTCTTCACTTTTGAAATGTAAGTAAGATTTGTGTTTCATTTGATGCTATGCATGTGTTTTCACTTACAATCACCTTCAAAACCCTGATTTTAACTAACGTTCTGGGAATTCATGTGGTACTTCATCTTTGAAAGGTAAGTAAAATCCTTGATTCCCTGGTGTTATGCTCTTGCTTTCACTCACGATGTCAAAATTCTGCTTTTACATAATGCTCTGTGAATGCAGAGGTTCTTCCCTTTTGTAAAATTTACACGGTACTTCTTTCCTTCGCTGCTATGCATTTGTTTTCACATAAAACCAATGTCAAAGCATTGCTTTGCCTATTCCAAAGCAGCAGTTTCTTCACTTTGAAATCTTAGGAAGATTCCACTTTCTTTTGCTGCTAAGCACGTGTTTCCCCTTACGATCAACTTCAAAGCACTGCTTTTCCCTAATGCTCAGTGAATGCAGCCAGTCCTTCAGTTTGGAGAAACAGTATAAAAACTTATTTCATTTGCTGTTTTGCATCTGTGTTCACTTGCAACCAACTTCAAGGCACTGGCTTTACCCAACTCTCTGTGAATGCAGGAAGCACTTCAAGATTGAAATGTAAATAAGATTATTGTTTGTTTGGCTGCTATGCACTTCCTTTCATTCACAAGCAATATCAAAACACTGGTTTTACCTAATGTTATGCCAATGCAGTGCTTTTTTCAGGTTTCAAAACTAAGCAGAATACTCATTTCATTGGCAGCTATGCACTTCCTTGGACTTACAATCAACTTCACAATCCAGGTTTTAACCTAAAACTCTGTGAATCCAGGAGGTTCTTCACGTTTTTATAGTAAGAAAGATATTTGTTTCCTTGGCTGCTATGCCCTTGTTATCATTTACAACCAATGTCAAAACAACACTTTTACCTAACATTTTGCCTATGTAGTAGTTTCTTCACTTTTGAAATCTAAGTAAGATTTGTGTTTCATTTGCTGCTATGCATGTGTTTTCACTTACAATCATCTTGAAACCACTGGTTTTACTTAACATTCAGTGAATTCACGAGGTACTTCATCTTTGAAAGGTAAGTAAATACTTGTTTCCCTGGCTGCCATGCAATTCCTTTCAAACACAATGTCAAAACCCGGCTTTTACCTAATGCTCTGCCAGGAGTTCTTCACTTTTCTAAAGTAAATAAGATATTTCTTTCCTTGACTGGTATGCACTTGTTTTCACATACAACCAATGTCTAAACCTTTTTCTATTCCAATGCAGCAGTTTATTTAGTTTTAAATCTTAGGAAGATTCTAGTTTCTTTTCTGCTATGCACGTATTTTCACTAACAATCAACATCAAAGCCATGCCTTTCTCTTATGCTCGGTGAATGCAGTTGGTCCTTCACTTTAGAGAAAAAAATAAAGAAACTTGTTTCATTGGCTGCTTTGAACGTGTTTTCACTTACAATTCACTTCAAAACACTGTTTTCACCTAACTGTATGTGAATGCAGAAGGTATTTCAAGTTTGAGTGTTAAGTAAGATATTTGTTAGTTTGGCTGCTATGTACTTGCTTTCACTCACAATCAATGTCAAAACATTACTTTTCCCTAATGCTTTGCCAATGCCATGGTTTCTTCTGTTTTCAAAACTAAGCAGGATACTCACTTCATTGGCAGCTTTGCACTTCTTGGAGTTTCAGTCAACTTCAAAACCCTGGTTTTAAGCTAACACTCTGTGAATCCTTTAGGTTCTTCACGTTTGTAAAGTAAGAAAGATACTTATTTTCTTGGCTGTTATGCTCTTGTTTTCACTTAAAACCAATGTCAAAACACCACTTTTAACTAACGGTATGCCACTGGAGTAGTTGTTCTCTTTAGAAATCTATGTAAGGTTTCTGTTTCATTTGTGGTTATTCATTTGCATTCATTTACAATCACCTTCAAAATACTTGTTTTATCTAACACTCTGGGAAATCACGTAGTACTTCGCCTTTGAAAGGTTAAGTAAGATCCTTGTTTCAATGGCTGCTATGCAATTGCTTTCACTCACAATGCCATTTGCTTTTACCAAATGCTCTGCCAATGCAGAAGTTCTTCACTTTTGTAAAGTAAATAAGATATTTCTTTACATGACAGCTTTGCACTTGTTTTCGCATAAAACCAGTGTCAAAACTGCTTTATTTATGTCAATGCAGCCATTTCTTCACTGTTGAAATCTAAGGAGGATTCCATGTCCTTTTGCAGCTATGCACGTTTTTCACTTACAATCATCATCAAAGCATTGCTTTTTCCTAACACTCAGTGAATGCTGTCGGTACTTCAATTTAGAAAACCAATAAATAAACTTGTTTCATTGGCTCCTTTGCACATCTTTTCATTTACAATGAACTTCAAGACAATGGTTTCACCTATCTCTCTGTGAATGCAGGAGTTAACTCAAGTTTGAATGGTAGGTCAGATTTTTCTTTGGCTGCTATGCATTTGCTTTCATTCACAATCAATGTCAAAACACTGCTTTTACATAATGCTATGGCAATGCAATGGTTTCTTTGGTTTTCAAAACAAAGCAAGATACTCATTTCATTGGCAGCTATGCACTTGTTTGAAGTTACAATCAACTTCAAAATCCTGGTTTTAACCAAATCTCTGTGAATCCAGGAGGTTATTCACGTTTGTAAAGTAAGAAATATATTTGTTTCCTTGGCTGCTAGGCACTTGTTTTCACTCACTATGTCAAAACCCTGCTTTTACCTAATGCATTGCCAATGCAGAGGTTGTTCACCTTTGTAAAGTAAATAAAACACTTCTTTCTTTGGCTGCTATGCCCTTGTTATCACTTACAACAAATGTCAAAACCCTGCTATTTCTCTGCCAATGTGAAATTTCTTCACTTTTGAAATCTAAGTAAGATTCCAGTTTCTTTTACTACTAAGCACGTGTTTTCACTTACAATCAACTTCAAAGCACTGCTTTTCCCTAATGCTTGGTGAATACAGCCAGTACTTCAGTTTAGAGAACCAATAAGGAAACGTTTCATTGGCTGCTTTGCACGTGTTTTCACTTACAATTTAACTTCAAGACACTGGTGTATTAGTCAGCCAAAGGGGTGTTAATGTGAAATACCAAAAATGGGTTGGTATTTATAAAGGGTATTTATTCGGGGTAGAAGTCCACAGATACCAGGCCATAAAGCGTTAGGTTTCTTCTCTCACCACAGTCCATTGCCACGTGTTAGGACAAGACAGTTGCAAGCGTTTTCCCGGGTTCAGGCTTCTGGGGTTCCTCTCTTCCCGGGGCAGCGTTTCTCTCCGGGCTTAGCTCCTGTTTCCTCCACAAGGTCAGCTGGATCCTGTTTCCTCCACAAGGTCAGCTGTAGACGATCAGGCAAACGGCTTGCTTCTCTTCTCCAGGGGCCTTCTTTCCAATATCAAAACTGCTTCTCAAAAGACTGCTTCAACTGTCCTTTGCCTTGCCTTTTATATTCGATTTCCCACCCACCAAGGGGTGGGGTTCAACGCCCTAATCCTAACCTAATCATGCCCAGATTAACAGATCAGTTTACAAGCATGATTTAATTATTTTTTGGAATTCATAATTACATCAAAATGGCCAACTGTTACACTCCACCCTCTGAATTCTAAAAATATATTACAATATTTAGAAAACCTTAAATCAGTAACAATTCAACTACAAAATTATATCATAATCATTTTAAAGAAATACAGTTCATCTTGAGGCAAAGTCCCATCTGCTATAGACCTCTGAATATTACAAAACCATTTAACTGCTTCCAATACACAAATGGAATGACAAAAGATAAACATTTTCAATATCATAAGGAGAAATTGGGATGTTAAACATGAGTCATGGATCCTTTACAGTTCAATAAACTTGCAGGACATCCTCCATTCAATTTCAAAGTCTGAGAGTCATTTTTAAGAAGATGGTTTCTTTTCCTTGGTGCCACATGGGAGCCCACCCTTTCCACAGGTTTGCTCAATGGCCATTTTCTTGGTTCCACCCTCATCAAGCATCTGGGTGTTGACCAAGCTCCAGACCTCACCCTCCAAGAGTATTGGGGTAATTGCCACACCTTACCCAATCTTTGGGTTAGAGTTTTTAGCCCCTCTAGTACAGTGAGGAGAAGATAACATTCCCCCTAACCTTTGGCATACAGTCTCAACCCTCTCAGAGCAACGAGTTGACCACTTGGCCTTCCCTAACCTTTGGCACAGAGGCTCAACCCTCTCAGAGCAATGGGTTGACCACCTGGCCTTCTCTAATCTATGGGGGACAGATACACCCCCCCTCAGACTTATGGGGTGTTGACCTTAACCGCCCTAATCTTAGAGGAATGTGCTCCAACCTCCCTGTACCCTGGGGTGGCAAAACTCTTCTTGAACATCGGGTGGGGACATCCATCCTCTTCAACTGCTGGGGAAAACTCACCCTCTCTGTATATATGGGTGGGGCTCCTCTCTTGGCCCAGGGAGATGTTTTAACCCCAGATCTCTGTTTCCACGATTTTCTTCTTAAAGCTTTTTCTCCTTCAGTCTCTCCTTTCCATGTCCTCTTTAGTCCAAGCTGACAGTGGTTTTGTTCATACAGCATTCTCAAAAACGTTGTTGGTTTAGCATGCAAGAAGCAGGGGTCCAAACCATCAGACAGTAAGACTTTTCATAAGTCTTTCCAAGATAACTGCATCTTCAATTCCGAGTTATGAGTTCCAAGTTTAGTAAAGTCTTCAAATAAGGCATTTTCATCTGGAAATTTTATTTCCAGACACTTGGAAGTTCTGGAGTTAGTTTTTGTTTTCTTTGTGCCCAAAAGTTCAGTTCTTAGTATATTTCTCTCATCTAGTATTTTGCTATAAGCTGCAAGGAGAAGCCAAGCCACATTCTCCGAGTTTACCTTGGAAAGTTCTTTAGCTAAATGCTCTGGTTCGCCATTTTTAAATTCTGTCTTCCATATAACACCAGGAGTTAATCTTGCTAAGATCTTTGCAACTTTAAAACATGGATCGCCTTTCCTCCAGTTTCCAATAAAACTTTCATCATTTACTTCTAAGGCATCATAGAAAGTCTCTTTAGCGTCCATATTGCTATCAACAGTTTCTTCAAAGCGATCTTGGCCTTTTCCATCAAGCATTTCACAATTCCTCCAAAAAATACCCCTTACCCATTTATAAAACCGTTCCAACATTTTGGTATATGCAAAAGCACTACCCCACTACTGGTACCAAATTCTGTATTAGTCAGCCAAAGGGTTGCTAATGTGAAATAGCAAAAATGGGTTGGTCTTTATAAAGGGTATTTATTTGGGGTAGAAGTCCACAGATACAAGGCCATAAAGTGTTAGGTTTCTCCTCTCACCACAGTCCATTGCCACGTGTTAGGGCAAGACAGTTGCCAGCGTTTACCAGGGTTCAGGCTTCTGGGGTTCCTCTCTTCCCGGGGCTGCGTTTCTTTCTGGGCTTAGCTCCTGTTTCCTCCACAAGGTCAGCTGTAGACGATCAGGCAAACGGCTTGCTTCCCTTCTCCTGGGGCCTTCTTTCCAATATCAAAACTGCTTCTCAAAAGACTGCTTCAACTGTCCTTTGCCTTGCCTTTTATATTCGATTTCCCACCCACCAAGGGGTGGGGCTCAATGCCCTAATCATAACCTAATCATGCCCAGATTAACAGATCAGTTTACAAGCATGATTTAATTATATTTTTGGAATTCATAATTACATCAAAATGGCCAACTGTTACAACTGGTTTCTCCTAACTCTCTGTGAATGAAGGAGTTTCTTCAAGTTTGAAAGATAGGTAATATAATTTTTTTGGCTGTTATACACATGCTTTCACTCACAATCAATGTCAAAACACTTTTACCTTATGCTATGCCAATGTAGTGTATTCTCCAGTTTTCAAAGCTAAGCAGGATATCCATTTCATTGGCAGCTATGCCCTTGATTGGAGTTACAATCAACTTCAAAATTCTTGTTTTAACATAAAGCTCTTTGAATGCAGGAGGTTTTTCACATTTGTAATGTAGAAAAGACACTTGTTTCCTAGGCTTCTATGCCCTTGTTTTCACTTACAACCTATGTAAAAACAGCACTTTTACCTATGGCTATGCTAATACAGTAGTTTCTTCAATTTTGAAATATAAGTAAGATTTCTGTTAATTTGCTGCTCTGCATGTGTTTTCCCTAACAATCACCTTCAAACCCCTTGTTTTACCTAACACTCTTTGAATGCAGGAAGTACTTCATGTTTGAAAGGTAAGGAAGATAAATGTTTCATTGGCTGCTAGGCAATTACTTTGCCTCACCATGTCAAACCCTGCCTTTACCAAGTGCTCTGCCAATGCAGAAGTTCTTCATTGTGTAAAGTAAATAAGATATTTCTTTTCATGACTGCTTTGCACTTTTTTCACATACAACCAATGACAAGACACTGCTTTTTCTATGCCAGTGCAGCAGTTTCTTCACTTTTGAAATCTAAGGTGGATTCTGGTTTCTTTTGTAGCTTTCCATGTGTTTTCAGTCACAAACATCATCAAAGCACTGCTTTTCCCTAACACTTGGTGAATGCTGTGGGTTCTTCAGTTTAGAGAACTAATAAAGAAACTTGTTTCATTGGCTCCTTTGCACGTGTTTTCACTTACAATGAACTTTAAGACAGTGGTTTCACTTAACACATTGTAAATGCAGGAAGTAACTAAAGTTTGAATGGTAAGTAAGATTTTTTTTTGGCTGCTATGCACTTGCTTCCACTCACAATCAAAGTCAAAACACTGCTTTTTCCTAATGCTATGCCAATGCAGTGGTTTCTTCATTTTTCAAATCTAAGGAGGGTGCTCATTTCATTGGCTGCTATGCACTTCCTTGGAGTTATAATGAACTTCAAAATCCTAGTTTTAAACTGAAACTCTCAGAAGTCAGGAGGTCCTTCACGTTTTAAAGCAAGAAAGATATTTGTTTCCTTGGCTGCTATACCTTTGTTTTCGCTTACAACCAATGTCAAAATCATGCCTTTACTTAATGCTATGCCAATGCAATAGCTTCTTCACTTTTGAAACCTAAGTAAGGTTTGTTTTTCATTTGCTGCTATGCGTGTGCTTTCAATTACAATCACCTTCTAACCACTGGTTTTACCTAACACTGTGTGAATTCACGAGGTACTTCATCTTTGAAAGGTAAGTAAAATACTTGTTTCCCTGGCTGCTATGCAATTGCTTTTACTCATAATGTCAAAATCAGGCTTTTACCACAGCTACAAAGGACTCCATGGAATCCCTGATGTCCATGGGCTTCAGGGTATCCATGGGCTCCATGTGCTCCACAGGCTCCATGGGTATGCACTGGCTACACATTCTCCAATGACTCCATGGGTTCCACAGGCTCCACAGGCTCCACAGTCTCCACAGGTTACCTGGGCCTCCATAGGCTCCACAGGACTCAATGTGTTCCAATGTTTCCATAGGCTCCATAGGCACCTCAGGCTCCATGAAGCTGCAGAGACTCAACAGGCTTCCACAGTCTCACCAAGTTCCACAGGCTCCACAGTCTCTAAGGACTACACAGTTTACACACTTTCCAAGGGATTTTCCCTAATGCTCAGTGAATGTAGTAGGATCTTCAATTTAGAGAACCAATAAAGAGACTTGTTTCATTGGCTGATTTGCATGTGTTTTCACTTAAAATCAACCTCAAGACACTGGTTTCACCTAACACTCTGTGAATGCAGGAGGTACTTAAAGTTTAAAAGGTAAGTAAGATACTTGTTTGTTTGACTGCTATGAACATGCTTTCACTCACAATGTCAAAACACTGCTTTTACCTAGTGCTATGACAATGCAGTGGTTTCCTTAGTTTTTAAACCTAAGCAGGATACTCATTTCATTGGCACCCATTCACTTGCTGGGTGTTACAATCAAGTTCAAAATCCTGGTTTTAACATACAGCACTGTTGATCCAGGAGGTTCCCCAGGTTTGTAAATTATGAAAGATAATTGTTTCTCTGGCTGCTATGCACTTGTTCTCACTCACAATGTCAAAACCATTCTTTTGCCTAATACTCTGCCAATGCAGAGTTTCTTCACTTTTGTAAAGTAAATAAGATACTTCTTTCCTAGGCTGTTATGCCCTTGCTTTCACTTACAAAGACTGTCAAAACACCACTTTTACCTAATGCTATGCCTATGAAGTTGTTTCTTCACTTTTGAAATCTACGTAAGATTTGTGTTCATTTGCAGCTTTGCATGGGTTTTCATTTACAATCACCTTCAAAACACTGATTTTACCTAATACTCTGTGTATGCAGGAGGTACTTTATCTGTCCAAGGTAAGTAAGATAGTTGTTTCCCTGGCTGCTATGCACTTGCTTTCACTCAGAATGTCAAAATCCTGCTTCTACCTAATGCTCTGCCAATGCAAAGATTCTTCCCTTTTGTAAAGTAAATAAGATTCTTCTTTCCTTGGCTGCTATGCACTTGTTTACACTTACAACCATTGTAAAAATTCAGCTTTTTCTAAGTCAATGGTGCAGTTTCTTCACTTTTGAAATCTAAGTGAGTTTCTCCCTTCTTTTGTTGCTGAGCACCTGTTTTCTCTTACAATAAACTTCAAAACACTGTTATGCCCTAATGCTCAGTGAATGCATTCGGTTCTTCAGTTTAGAGAACCAGTATAGAAACTTGTTTCATTGGCTGCTTGCACCTGTTTTTATTTATAATCAACTTGAAGGCACTGGCTTCTCCTAACTCTCTGTTTATGAAGGAGGTACTTCAAGATTGAAATGTAAGTAAGATACTTGTTTGCTTGGCTGCTATGCACTTGCTTTCCATCACAATCAATGTCAAAACACTGATTTTACCTAAAGCTATGCCAATGCATTGGTTTTTTCAGGTTTCAAAACTAAGCAGAATACTGCTTTCATTGGCAGCTTTGCACTTGCTTGGAATTACTATCAACTCCAAAATACTGGTCTTAACCTAAAGCTCTGTGAATCCTGGAGGTTCTTCACGTTTTTATAGTATGAAAGATAATTGGTCCTTGTCTGCTATGTCCTTGTCTTCATTTACAACACAGGTCAAAACACCACTTTTTCTATGTCAATGCTGCAGTTCCTTCACTTTTGAAATCTATGCACGATTCTAGTTACTTTTGCTGCTGTGCATGAGTTTTTACTTACATTCAACTTCAAAGCACTGCTTTTCCCTATCACTCTGTAAATGCTGTCTGTTCTTCAGTTTAGAGAACCAATAAAGAAGGTTGTTTAATAGGCTCCTTTGCATGTGTTCTCACTTTCAATGAACTGCAAGACCCTGGTTGCACCGAGCTCTCTGTGGAAGCAGGAGGTACTTCATCTTTGAAAGGTAAGTAAGATATTTATTTCCCTTGCTGCTATGCACTTGCTTTCACTCACAATGGCAGAACCCTGTTTTTCCCTAGTGCTATGCCAATGCAGAGTTTCTTCACTTTTGTAAAGTAAATAAGACACTTCTTTCCTTGGCTGCTATGCACTTCTTTTCACTTACAACCAACGTGAAAACACTGCTTTCTCTATGCCAATGCTGCAGTTTCTTCACTTTTGAAATCAAAGTAAGGTTCCAGTTTCTTTGGCTGCTAAGCACAGGTTTTCACTTACAATCACCTTCAAAGCACTGCATTTCCTGATGCCCAGTGAACACAGAGGGTACTTCAGTTTAGAGAACCAATAAAGATACTTGTTTAATTGGCTGCTTTGTACGTGTTTTCACTTACAATCAACTTCAAATCCTGGTTTCACCTAATTCTCTGTGAATGCAGGAGGTACTTAAAGTTTGAAAGGTAAGTAACATACTTGTTTATTTGACTGCTATCTACTTGCTTTCACTCACAATCAATGTCAAAACACTGCTTTTACATAATGCTATGACAATGCAGTGGTTTCTTCAGTTTTGAAACCTAAATAGGATACTCATTTCATTGGCACCCATGCATGTGTTTGGAGTTACAATCAACTTCAAAATCCTGGTTTTAACCTAAAGCTTTTTGAATCTAGGAGGTTATTCACGTTTGCAAAGTAAGAAATATACTTGTTTCCTTGGCTGCTATGAACATGTTTTCATTTAAATCCAGTGCCAAAACACTGCATTTACCTAAGGCTAAATCAATGCAGTAGTTTTTTCACTTTTGAAATCTAAGTAATATTTGTGTTTAATTTGCTCCTATGCATGTACTTTCACTTACAATCCCCTTCAGAACACTGATGTTACGTAACACTCTGTGAGTGCAGGAGTGACTTCATCTTTGAAAGGTAAGAAAGATACTTGTTTCCCTGGCTACTATGAACTTGCTCTCACTCACAATGTCAAAACCCTGCTTTTACCTAATGCTCTGCTAATGTAGAGGTTCTTCACTTTTGTAAAGTAAATAAGAATCTTCTTTCCTTGGATCCTATGCCCTTGTTTACACTTACAGGCATATCAAAGCACTGCTTTGTACATGCCAATCATGCAATTTCTTCACTCTTGAAATCTAAGTAAGATTCTATGTTCTTTTGCTGCTATGCATGTGTTTTCACTTATAATCAACTTCACTGCTATGCATGTGTTTTCACTTATAATCAACTTCAAAGCACTGCTTCTTCCTAATGCTCAGTGAATGGAGTCAGTTTTTCAGTTCACAGAAACAATAAGGAAACTTGTTTCATTGGCTGCTTTGCATGTGTTTTCACTTACAATAAACTTCAAGACACTGGTTTCACCTAACACTCTGTGAACGCATGGGGTATATCAAGTTTGAAAGGTAAGTAAGATTCTTGTTTGTTTGGCTGCTATACACTTGCTTTCACTCACAATCAATGTGAAAACACTGCTTTTATCTAATGCTATGCCAATGCAGTGGTTTCTTCAATTTTCAAAACAAATCAGGATACTCATTTCATTAGCAGCTATGCAATTCTTGGAGTTACAACTTCAAAATCCTGGTTTTAACCTTCAGCTCTGTGAAACCAGGAGGTTCTTCACGTTTGTAAAGTAGGAAAGATACATGTTTTCTTGGCTGCTATGCCCTTGTCTTCACTTACAAGCAATGTCAAAACACCGCTTGTACCTAATGCTATGCAAATGCAGAATTTTCTTCACTTTTGAAATCTCAGTAAGATTTGTATTTCATTTGATGCTATGCATGTGTTCTCCCTTACAATCAACTTCAAAACACTGTTTTTTCCTAACACTGTGAATACGGGAGGTAGTTCATCTTTGAAAGGTAAGTAAGATAATTGATTCCTTGGCTGCTATGCACTTGCTTTCCTTCACAATGTCAAAACCCTGCTTTCACCTAATGCTCTGAAAATGCATAGGTATTCATTTGTGTAAAGCACATAAGATACTTCTTTCAGTCACTACTATGCACTTGTTTTCACTCACAACCAATGTCAAAACACTACTTTTAATATACCAATGCTGCAGTTTCTTCACGTTTGAAATCTAAGTACAATTCTACTTTTTCTGCTACAATGCACATGTTTTCACTTACAGACAATGTCAAAACACTGTTTTTTCTATGTCAATGCTGCACTTCCTTCCCTTTTGAAATCTATGTAAGATTCTAGTTTCTTTTGCTGCTATGCATGTGTTTTCACTTACCATCAACTTCAAAGCACTGCTTTTCCCTAACACTTAGTGAATGCAATCGGTTCTTCATTTTAGACGACCAATAAAGAAACTTATTTCATTGGCTGCTGTGCATGTGCATTCACTTACAATCAAATTAAAGATTGATTTCACCAAACTCTCTGTGAATGCAGGAGATACTTCAAGTTTGAAAAGTAAGAAAGATGCTAGTTTGTTTGGTTGCTCTGCATGTGCTTTCAATCGTAGTCAATGTCAATACACTGTTTTTACATAATGCTATGCCAATGCAGTGGTTTCTTCTGTATTCAAAACTAAGCAGCATACTCATTTCATTGGCAGCTATGCTGTTCCTGGACTTACAGCTCCATAGGCCTGCAGAGGCACCACAGGCCTCTACAGGCAATGAATGACCGATGGGCTCCATGGCATCAAGTGCCTGCACAGGCTCCACAGCTCCCCAGTTTCCACAACTCCATGTGCATGCACAGCTCCAAAGTCTCCATGGCCCAAATTGGCTCCACAGTATCCACAGCCCTTCCCATGATCCTCAGCCTCCTCAGCCTCCACATCCTGCAAAACTCCGTGGGCCTACATAACCTCCATGTGCTCCAAAGACTCCACATTGCTCCATTAGCTCAACAGACTATTCTGACTCCATGCGCCTGCACTGGCTCCATGGCATCCATGAGATATAGAGATTCTGCAGGCTCCACAGGCTCCATGGGTTCCATGGGTTCCATGAGATACTGTGGCTCCACAGGCTCCACAAGTTCCACAGGTTTACACAGGTGCCATGGTCTCCATAGGGGCTATAGGCCTTCACAGGCTCCACAGGTCTCCATGGGCTCCAAAGGCTCACCAGTACTGCACAGACATTTGGACTCCACAGGATCCTCGGATCTGCACAAGCTCCACAGGCCTCCATGGATTTCACATCCTCCATGGGCTCCATCAACTCCATGGTTTCCACATTCTGTATAGTGTCCTTGGGCTACATATCTCAATACACTCCATTAGCCCAATGGGCTTGAATATCTCCACAGGATCCACAGGTTTGTACAGACTCCACAGACTCCCTGAGCCTGCATAGGCTATACAGGCTCCATAGGCTTTGAGAACTCCACAGTCTCCACGGACTTCATGGTCTCCATGGCCTCCTCCAAGTTCACAGGTCTTAGGCTCCATAGCCCTCTACAGGCTCCATTGACTCCATGGGCTACACAGGTCTGCATAGACTCCCTTGGTTCTGCAGGTTCCACAGGCTATATGGGCCTACACAGGCTCCAAATGAAACAGTCTCCAGTGGCCTAAACAGCCTCCACAGGATCCTTGGGCTTTATGGTCTCCACAGACAGCACATTCTCCACAGGTGTCAGTGGCCTCCAGGGGCCTGTATAGGCTCCACAGGCCTCCAAGACCTCCACAAACTCCACAACCTCCATGGGTTTCACAAGCGTTCATGGGCTACATGTGCTCCATTGGCTCCACAGTCTCCATGGTCTTCTTGGGCTCCATAGCTCAAAATGCTGCATGGCCCCCATGGGGTCCATGAGCTCCACAGGCTCCCCAAGCCTCAAAAGTCTTCACAGGGTCTAAAGGCTCCAGAGCTACACAGGACTCCATGGAATTCCTGATCTCCATGGACTTCATGGTCTCCATGGGCTCCACATGCTCAACAGGTTCCATGGGTATGCACAGGCTCCACAGGCTCCACTGACTCCATGGGCAACACAGGCTCCACAGACACCACAGTCTCCACAGGTTACATGGGCCTGCACAAGCTCCATGGGCCTCCATGTGTTCCAAAGTTTCCACAGGCTCCATAAGCACCACAGGCTCCATGCATCTGAAGACAATCCACAGGCTTCCACAGCCTCCAAAAGCTCCACAGACTCCACAGTCTCCATGGACTCCACAGTGTACAAAGGTTCCAATCATTTTTCCCTAATGCTCAGTGAATGCACTTGGGTCTTCAGTTTAGAGAACCAATAAAGGGACTTGTTTCATTGGCTGCTTTGTATGTGTATTCACTTAAAATCAAGTTCAAGACGCCAGTTTTACCTAACCCTACATGAATGAATGAGGTACTTCAAGTTTGAAATGTAAGTAAGATACTTGTTTGTTTGACTGCTATGCACTTGTTTTCACTCACAATCAATGTCAAAACACTGCTTTTACCTAATGCTATTCCAATGCAGCGGTTTTTTCAGTTTTCAAAATAAATAGGATTCTCATTTCATTGACAGCTATGCACTATTTGGAGTTGCAATCAACTTCAAAATCCTGGTTTTAACCCACTGCTCTGTTGATCCAGGATGTTCTTCCTGTTTTTAAAGTATGAAAGATAATTATTTTCCTGGCTGCTATACACTTGCTCTCACTCACAACATCAAAACCCTTCTTTTAACTAATGTGCTGTCAATGCAGAGGTTATTCACTTTTGTAAAGTAAATGAGATACTTCTTTCCTAGGCTGCTACACCATTGTTTTCACTTACAACCACTGTCAAAACACTGCTTTTACCTAGTGGTATGCCAATGGAGTAGTTTCTTCACTTTTGAAATGTAAGTAAGATTTGTATTTCATTTGATGCTATGCATGTGTTTTCACTTACGATCAACTTCAAAACACTGGTTTTACCTAACACCCTGGGAATTCATGTGGTACTTCATCTTTGAAAGGTAAGTAAGATCCTTGGCTTCCTGGTGTTATGTTCTTGCTTCACTCACAATGTCTAAATCCTGCTATAATATAATGCTCTGCCAAAGTAGACGTTCTTCACTTTTGTAAAATATATAAGATACTTTCCTTGGCTGCTATGCACTTGTTTTTTTACACTGCTTTTTCTATGCCAATGCTGCAGTTACTTCACTTTTGAAATCTAAGTAAGATTCTTATTTCTTTTGCTGCTATGCACGTGTTTTCACTTACAATCAACTTCAAATCATGGCTTTTCCCTAATGCTCAGTGAATGCAGTCAGTTCTTCAGTTTAGAGAACTAATAAAGAAACTTGTTTCATTGGCTGTTTTGCACATGTTTTCACTTACAATCAACTTCAAGACACCGGTTTCACCTAACCCTCTGTGAATGCAGGAGGTACATCAAGTTTGAAAGGAAAGTAAGATAGTTGTTTCTTTGGCTGCTATGCACTTGCTTTCACTCACATTCAATGTCAAAACACTGCTTTTATCTAATGCTATGCAAATGCAGTGGATTCTTCTGTTTTCAAAATTAAGAAGGATACTCATTTCATTGGAAGCTTCACACTTCTTGGAGTTACAATCAACTTCAAAATCCTCAATTTAAACTACAGCTCTGTGGATCCAGGAGGTTCTTCATGTTTGCAAAGTAAGAAAGGTACTTGTTTCCTTGATTGCTAGGCCCTTGTTTTCACTTACCACCAATGTCCAAACACCGCTTTTACCTAATGCTATGCCAATGCAGTAGTTTCTTCACTTTTTGAATCTAAGTAAGATTTGTATTACATTGGCTGCTATGCATGTTGTTTCACTTACAATCACCTTCAAATCACTTGTTTTATTTAACACTCTGTAATGCAGGAGGTACTTCATGTTTGAAAGGTAAGCAAGATAATTGTTTCCCTGGTTGCTATGCACTTCCTTTCACTCACAATATCAGAACCCTGCTTTAACCTACTGCTCTGCCAATGCAGAGGTTCTTCATTTTTATAAAGTAAATAATATATTTCTTTCCATCACTGCTATGTACTTCTTTTCACTTACAAACAATGTCAAAACACTGCTTTTTCTATACCAATGCTGCAGTGCCTTCACTTTTGAGATCAAAGTAAATTTCTAGTTTCTTTGGCTGATAAGCACGTGTTTTCACTTTCAATCAACTTAAAAACATGACTTTTCTGTGTGCTTGGGGAATGCAGTCATTTCTTTAGTTTAGAAAACCAATAAAGAAACTTGTTTCATTTTCTGCTTTGTGAGTGTTTTCACTTACAATCAATTTTAAGACTGGTTTCACCTAACTCTCTGAGAATGCAGGAGGTACTTCAATTTTGAAAGGTAAGTAAGATACTTGTTTGCTTGGCTGCTATGCACTTGTTTTCACTCACAATCAATGTCAAAAAACTGCTTTTACCTAATGCTATGCCATTGCTGTCGTTCCCCCACTTTTAAAAACTAAGGATGATACTCAATTTATTAGCAGCTATGCACATGCTTGGCGTTAAAATAATCTTCAAAACCCGTTTTTTAATCTAAAGCTCTGTGAATCCAGGCTCTTCATCACATTTCTGTTTTTTCTTTTTATTTAACTTTATTTGTACATTTAATAATTGAAAATATAAACAATTAAAAACTAAAAAGTAAACACAGATGAATAAATATATACATTTCTCAATTAAATATAATGGATATATATAATATTTTTTTGATGAAACAGTATGTTATGCAATATATTTTGTTCAGACTAACTCATTCATACAATATTTGTCCTTTTGTGTGGCTTGCTTCACTCAACATAATGTCCTCCAGGTCATCCATGTTGCCATATGCTTTATGACTTCATTTCTTCTTACACCTGCATAATATTCCATCGTGTGAATAGACCACAGTTTGTTTATCTATTCATCTGTTGATGGACAACTGAGTTGTTTCCAACTTTTCGCAATGGTGAATAATGTTGCTATGAACATTTGTGAGCAGATGTCTATTCGTGTCACTGCTCTCAGTTCTTCTGGGTATATACCCAGTAGTGGTATTGCAGGGTTACATGGCAAGTCTATATTCAACTAATTTAGGAATGCCAAACAGTCCTCCATAGTGGTTGTAACATTCTGCATTCCCACCAACAGTGAAGAAGTGTTCCTATCTCTCCACATCCTCTCCAACACTTGTAGTTCTCTGACTTTTTAATAGTGGCCATTCTGATAGGTGTGAAATGATATCTCATTGTAGTTTTGATTAGCATTTCCCTAATCATGAGTGATGTTGAGCATTTCTTCATGCGTTTGTTTTGCCATTTTTATTTCTTCTTTGGAGAAATGTCTATACAAGTCGTTCACCCATTTTTTAATTGGGTCATTTGTCTTTTTATTGTTGAGTGGTAACATCTCTTTATATATCCTGGATATTAAACCCTTATTAGATATGTGATTTCCAAATATTTTTCCCATTGAGTTGGCTGCCTTTTCACCCTTCTGAGAAAGTCCTTGGAGGTGCAAAAGTGTTTAAATTTGAGGAGGTCCCATTTATCTACTTTTTCTTTTGTTGCATGTGCTTTGGGTGTACAGTCCAAGAAACCGCCACCTACTACAAAGTCTTGAAGATGTTTCCCTACATTTTCTTCTAGTAGTTTTATGCTCCTGACTTTTATATTTAGATCTTTGATGCATTTTGAGTTGATTCTGGTATAGGGGGTGAGATAGGGGTCCTCTTTCATTCTTTTGGTTATAGATAGCCAGTTCTCCCAAGACCATTTGTTGAAGAGACTGTTTTCTCCCATTAGCATGGGCTTGGTTGGTTTGTCAAAATCCAGTTGACTGTATAGGTGAGGGTGTATTTCTGGGTTCTCTATTCTATTCCACTGATTGATGTGTCTATCTTTATGCCAGTACCATGCTGTTTTGACTACTGTAGCTTTGTAATATGTTTCCAGGTCAGTAAGTGAAATTCCTCCCACATGCTTTTCTTTTTTAGAATGCTTTTGGCTATTCCGGTGCACTTACCCTTCCAGAAGAATTTGGTAATTACCTTCTCTAATTCTGTAAAGTAAGCTGTTGGGATTTTGATTGATATTGCATTGAATCTTTTTTTTTAAATATATTTATATTTTACTGAGGGTAAAAATCAAAATTTTCACAATACATACCAATATTTGTAATATGATATTTAAATATATATGCATATATGTGTATTTGCTTACAAAAAAGTTATATATATATATATTTTTTTTAAGAGGTGCTTAGATTACCTAAAATATTACACAGAACCTACTGGGATTCATGTTCCCCACCTCCCACACCTCCCACCACATCCCACGGAAACATCTCCCACAAGATTGACATATTCACAATATTTATTCTTCCAATCCATGAACACGGAATGTCTTTCCATTTGTTTAGGTCTTTTTATATTTCTTTTAGCATTGTTTTGTAGATTTCTACATATAGGTCCTGTACTTCTTTGGTTAAATTAACTCCTCAGTATTTGAGTCTTTTGTTGCTATTGAAAGTGGAATTTTCCTCCTGATTTCCTCCTCAGGTTGCTCAGTACTAGTGTACAAAAACATTACTGATTTTTGCGTGTGGATCTTTTCTCCTGCCACTTTGCTGAACTCATTTATTTGTTCAAATATCGTTGTCATAGATACTTCAGGATTTTCTAAGTACAGAATCATGTCATCCACAAACAGTGAGACTTTTATTTCCTCTTTTCCTATTTGGATGCCTTTAATTTTTTTGTCTTGTCTAATTACCCTAGCTAGAAGTTCTAGTAAAATGTTGAATAACAATGGTGACAGTGGGAATCCTTGTCTTGTTCCCGATCTTAGAGGGAAAGCTTTCAACCCTTACCCATTGAGTATGATGGTGGCTGTGGGTTTTTCATATATGCCTTTTATCATATTGAGGAGTTTTCCTTTTATTCCTATCATTTGAAGTATTTTTATCAAAGAAGGATGTTGGCTATTGTGGAATGCCTTTTCTGAATCTATTGAGAATATCATGTGATTTTTCCTTCAATTTGTTAATGTGGTGTATTATTCGGGATTCTCTCAGGAAACAGAATCAACAGGAGATATCTGTCAATAATATGAGATTTTAAAAGAGTCTCTCACACGACCGTGGGGATGCACAAGTCCAGGTTCTGCAGTCATGTTGCAAACCAATGGCTCTGATGAAAGTCCAATGAAAGGTCATTGATGAGTTTCTAGGAGAAGTTGCCTGTCCAATGACGAGCTGGGTAATTTTCCTGATTGTTGAAATCACTTCCCCTTTTAAGCCATTCAACTGATTGGATAAAAGCACCACCCATTGATGAGGTAATCTCCCTGATTGATGCAGATGTAATCAGCCATCCACGCAGTAAAATCACTGGTGATTGAAGTGCATAAATGCTCTTGTATTACAATTAGCCCAGTGCTTGCTGGAACAAACACTTGCACAGAATTACCTGGTCTAGTTGACACATTAGCCTAAACATCACAGTCCACCTTGTCAACTCGGCAAATTATACACATTACTCTAAGCCGTACTTAGTCTCTAAGTAAAAACAATAACAGACAAGCATGCATACATATTTCCACCTAACAATGTTCAACTCCCCTGTGTAAAACAGGAAATGCATTAATTCCCCACAGAACAAGGTGCAAGTCCTTGGGTAATAGTCACCCTTAAACTTGACATCCTTAAATATTATGACATGGAATTAATACAAATTTTCATGATAGGGGAAAAGGTTGGGGAAGAAAACAAAGAAATTTGTTTTGTGTACTTATACAATAATACTCATAACAAACCATGGAAGAAGGTAGTGACAATTATGAACTTTGAACACGTGACCAGTTACAGAAACAAAGAATGTAATAGTCATGAACCCTTCTTCCACTACCCATTACATGTTCCCGTTACCTTCAGCAAGCACTTCAGCTGGCCGTGGTTCTTTGCCTGGTGGGGTGACCCAAACTTTCATTCCCAAAGATTCTGTGCTATTCTTAGTCTCCTTGAATTGGTTTGTTGCAATTTTCCATTGACTTTAATCACAGGGCATGGCAGGACTAGGATATGCCCTAGATGATCTTCTTCATTCCAGGCAAACTCTTCTTTACCTCCATTATGTAGATGTAGTCTTATTTCCCCTTGATAGTCAGGATCAATCACCCCAGTCAGTACAGTAATTCCCTTATTTTCCTGTTGATTTATAGGTAAGAGGGGCCCAAAGTGGCCAGGTGGCAGTCTTAACTTTCAGTTCAATGGAATCATTATGTTCCCAGGTGGCAGCACTCCTCCTTTTGGGACTAAATCCTGTATACCAGCAGAGCTTAAGGTTGCAGGGACAGGAAGCAAAAATTTTCCTAGTGGGTCAATAGGGGTAATAGTGGGTGGTGCCACTCCCATTTCCACTCCTTGATTCCTGGACCCATGAATCATGGCTATGGGAGAAACAGCTCCATAGAGAGGATGTTGATTCAGAGCATACACAGCCTCCTGGCAAACATTGTCCCAGCCTTGCAAGGTATTGCCACCTAGTTGGCACCATAAGTGAGTCTTCAAAAGGCCATTCCACAGTTCTATTGATCCAACTGCTTCAGGGTGACTGGGAACATGGTAAGACCAGTGAATTCCATGGGCATAGGCCCATTCCCACACATCATTTGATGTGAAATGGGTTCCTTGATCAGAAGCAATGCTTTGTGGAATGCCATGGTGGTAGATAAGACATTCGGTAAGTCCATGGATGGTAGTTTTGGAAGAAGCATTGCATGCCAGAAATGCAAACCCATAGCCAGAGTATGTGTCTATTCCAGTTAAAACAAATCGCTGCCCCTTCCATAGTTATGTTGAACCAGGCTTGCATAACAGGAATAAATCACAGTTGGTCAAGATGTATAAGTCTTTTGATATGCTGTTGGATTCTATTTGCAAGTATTTTGTTGAGAATTTTTGCATATATGTTCATTAGAGAGATTGGTCTGTAATTTTCTTTTCTTGTGGAATCTTTATCTGGCTTTGGTATTAGGGTGATGTTGGCATCATATATTGTGTTGCATAATTTTCTCTCCTCTTCAAATTTTTGGAAGAGTTTAAACAGGATTGGTGTTACTTCTTTTTTAAATGCTTGGTAGAATTCACCTGTGAAGCCATGTGGTCCTGGACTTTTCTTTGCTGTGAGATTTTTGAAGATGGATTCAATCTCCTTAATTGTTATTGGTTTATTAAGTTCTTCTCTTTCTTGTAACATCAGTGTAGTTTGGTTATGTGTATCTAGAAATTTGTCCATTTCTTCTGGGTTGCCTAGTTTGTTGGCATATAGTTTCTTATAATATCCTCTTATGATTCTTTTTATTTCTGTGAGGCCATTTGTAAATTCCCCCCTTTCGTTTCTGATTGGATTTATTTGCAACTTCTCTCTTTTTTTCTTTGTTAGTCTAGTTAGGGGTTTGTCAATTTTATTGATCTCAAAGAACAAGCTTTTGGTTTTGTTGATATTCTCTATTGTTCTTCTGTTCTCATTTTCATTTACTTCTGTTCAAATCTTTATTATTTCTTTTCTTCTGCTTGCTTTGGGATTGATTTGCAGTTCTTTTTCAAGTTTCTCTAGTTGTTCACTTAAATCTTTGAGTTTAGATCTTCCTTGCTTTTTAATATAGGCATTTAGGGCTATAAATTTCCCTCTCAAAACTGCCTTCATTATATCCCTTAAGTTTTGATATGTTGTATTCTCATATTCATTTGTTTCAATATATTTATTGATTTCACTTGCAATTCCTTCTTTGACCCACCGAATATTTAGGAGTGTGTTTTTCAGTCTCCACACATTTGCAAACTTTCTTTTTTCCTGTTATTGGTTTCTAGTTTCATTCCATTATGATCTGAGAAGGTGTTTTGTATAATTTCAATCTTTTTATATTTATTGGTAGTTTATTGTGACATAACATGTGGTCTATCCAGGAGAAAAATCCATGGACACTTGAGAAGAATGTATAACCCACGGAGTATGGATGCAGTGTTCTGTATATGTCTGTTAGGTCTAACATATTGTTCAAGTTCTCTGTTTCCTTGCTGATCGTCTGTCTAGTTGTTCTATCTAATGATGTGGGAGGGGTGTTGAAGTCTCTGACGATTATTGTAGAAATGTCTATTTCTCCCTTCATTTTTGCCAGAGTTTAGCTCATATATCTTAGGGCACACTGGTTCGGTGCATAGATATTTATGACTGTTATATCTCCCTGGAGGATCATCCCTTTTATTAATGTATAATGGCCTTCCATATCTCTTATCACTTTGTGCATTTAAAGTCTCTTTTTTTTTCTGATATTAGTGTATCTACCCCTGTTCTTTTCTGTTTACTATTCACGTGGAGTATATTTTTCCAACCTTTTACTTTCAGCTGGCTTTCAACTGGGTCTGAGGTGAGTTTCTTGTAAGCATCATATGGATGGCTCATGTATTTTATCCATTCTCTCACCTTGTATCCTTTGATTGGGGAATTTAATCCATTCACATTCAATGATTTACTGAAAATGCACTATTTATTTCAACCATTGTATTCTTTGGTTTTCATATGTCATCTTGTATTTGTCTCTCTTTTTACTCTTTTGGTTATCCTTCCTGCTTTTTGTTCTTCTATCCTGTCCTCCATGCCTCTCTCTCCTGTATTTTTCTTTCAGGTTATAAGGCTTCCTTTAATATTTCCTGCGAAGTTGGATTCTTTTTTGCAAACCCTCTTAGTATCTGTTTGTTTGTGAATACTTTATACTCACCTTCATATTTGAAGGACAGTTTTGCTGGATAAAGAATTCTCGGCTGGCAATTTTTCTCCTTCAGTTGCCTAATTGTATCATACCACTGTCTTCTCACCTCCATGGTTTCTGAAGTGAAATCTGCACTAAGTCTTCCTGGACGTCCTTTGTATGTGATCGTTTGCTTCTCTCTTGCTGCTCTGAGAATTTTCTCTTTATCTTTTACATTTGACATACTGAATAGTATGTGTCTTGGTGTAGATCTATTTGGATTTATTCTCATTGAGGTAGAGCGTGCTTCTTGGACATGTAAGTTCATTTCTTTTGTGAGAGTTAGGAAGTTTTCAGCTATATTTGCTCAAATACTCTTTCTACCCCTTTTCCTTTCTCTTCCTTTCTGGAAATCCCATGATACATATGTTGTTGGGTTTTGTGTTGTCATTCAACTCTCTGAGACCCTGCTCAATTTTTTCCAATCTTTTCTCCCTCTGTTCTTTTCTCTCTTCAATTTTAGCTGCTCTGCCTTCAGTATCACTTATTTTTTCTTCTATCATTTCGAATCTGCTGTTGTATGCCTCAAATGTGTTCTTGACTACTTATTGTGTCTTTCATTCCCATGAACTCCGTTATTTTCCTTTTCAGAATTTCACATTCTTCTTTGTGTTCACTCAATGTCTTTTTTATGTCATTTATCCCTTTATATTGTCCTTCATCTCATTGATTTGATTTTGGAAGTTTGTACTCATCTCACTGATTAGTTCTGTCAATTTCTGCATCTCTCCAGGGACTTTGATGTACTCCTTTTCTTGAGCCATGTATTCTATTTTCTTAACATGATTCATAATTTTTTTCTGGTGTTTAGGCATCTCGTTTTTCTATATTTTACTTATATGCTCTATCTCTTTCTCTTTTATAGGGCTTTAGTCTCAGGAGGCTGTGACTTACCACAACACTTTGATTTGGGGCTCAACCTTGATTGTTGTCCTGCTGGTTGCTCAAAACTGGGCACTGGACCCAGGAATTGGTTGTAGTGTCGTTTCCTAAGGTCTTGGGCAAGGAAGCTATAGAGGCCAGGAAAAGCCTCTTCTATTTATTTTTCTTGTGTGCACTTCCTTGGTCTTCCAGGAGATTGTGCTCCTTTGCAGATCTCAATTCAATGTCTGGTTGGAATGTATTTGTTGTGACACAGACCAGATCAATGTCATAGAGCTTCCTGAATGGGGGCTAAGAGCCTTGTAATTCAAACTTTATGAGACAATTCTCCAGACTTCTCTGGTAGCCCCCTCCCTTTTCCCAGCTAAGAAATATTTCCCCCCCCTCTGAATCCTCAACAATCAGTCCCTGTTAGTAGTGGAAGATATTGGGAGATTTCAATATCTTTAGCTCCTTGCAGATTCCAAGGCAAACAATGACACAGCCCCACCCAGCCTGGAAGGGCTCATGGGACAGGGCAGACCAAACCTGTGAGTCAAAAGCAGGGTCAGCCCCAGGCTCTCTCTCCCTTCTCCTGTGGAGTCCTCAACAATTAGTCCAGGCTAGAAGAAAGGGAGGTTGTGAGGTTCAGATTTCTTTAGTCCTTCCTAGGCTCCCAGGGCACTACACTGTGTGGAAGAATCTGTGGGGCTCCACTGACCAAATATCCATGTCAGAACCTGAGTCAGCCTAAGGTTGTGTCCCTCTCTCTCCCTTTTCCAGGAGTGGTAGAACCCTGGTGCACCCTTTGTGTGTAGTTGCAGACCCAGAGACCCAAGAATTCTAAATTGTTGAGGATGGTGCTGCAGCAGCAGCTGCTGCTGGTTTCACGCACAGTTCTGTTTATGATGTCAAATTTTCCTTTTTCCACTCTCTCCTCTGGGTGTTGTGCAACCTTTACCTGATGTCCTAAACTCTAGGAGATCTATTTTGGGGCTGTTTCAGCCTGTTCTCTAACTATTTCTCTGGAGAAGAGATTCCTGTGTCTTACTGGTCTGCCATCTTCCCATGAGTCTCTTACTTACTTTGAAATTTGTAGGACCTCCTGCATTCACAGAGAGTTAGGTGAAACCAGTGTCTTGAAGTAGATTTTAAGTGAAAACACGTGCAAAGCATCCAATGAAATGTTTCTTTATTGGTTTTTGAAATGGAACAATTGACTGCATTTCACCCAGCAACAGGGAAAAGCAGTGTTTTGAAGTTGATTGTAAGTGAAAACACGTGCATAGCAGCAAAAGAAAGAAACTTGCTTAGATTTCCAAAGTGAAGAAACTGCAGCATTGGCTTTGGAAAATAGGGTTTTTACATTGTAAGTGAAAGCAAGTGAATAGCAACCACAAAAACAAGTATCTTACTTAATTTTCAAACTTGAATACCTCCTGCATTCACAGAGTGTTAGGTTAAACCAGTGTTTTGAAGATGATTTTAAGTGAAAAACCATGCATAGCAGAAAACAAAACACAAATCTTCCCTATATTTGAAAAGTGAAGAAACTACTGCATTAGCAGAGCATTAGATAAAAGCAGTGTTTTATATTGATTGTGAGTGAAAGCAAGGGCATTGCAATCAAACAAACAAGTATCTTAAATACGTTTCAAAGTTGATGTACCTCCTGCAGTCACAGCATGTTAGGTAAAACTAGTGTTTTGAAGATAATTGTAAGTGAAAACACATGCATAGCAGAAAATAAAACACAAATCTTATTTATATTTGTAAAGAAAAGAAACTACTGCATTGGCATAGCATTAGGAAAAAGCAGTGTCTTGGCACAGAGAGTGAAAGCAAGTGCATAGCAGCCAAAAAAACAAGTATCATAAATACCTTGAAAACTTAAAATACCTTCTGAATTCACAGAGAGTTGGTAAAACCAGTGTCTTTAAGTTGATTTTAAGAGAAAACACTTGCAAGGCAACCAATGAAACAGGATTCTTTCATAGGTTTATAAACGGAAGAATTGACTGCATTCACCCAGCATTAGAGAAAAGCAGTGTTTTGATGTTGATTGTGAGTGAAAACATGTGCATAGCAACAAAGAAAGAAATTTACTTAGATTTCCAAAGACAAGAAACCGCAGCATTGGCATAGTAAAATCAGGGTTTTGACATTTTGAGTGAAAGTAAGTGTATAGAAACCACTCAAACACGTTTCATACTTAACTTTCAGACTTGAATTATCTCTGGCATTCACAGAGTCTTAGGTAAAACAAGTGTTTTCAAGTTCATTTTAAGTGTAGGTTTCAAGTGGATTTTAAGTGCAAATCCATGCATAGCAGCAAATTAAACACAAATCTTATTGAGATTGGTAAAGAAACTATTGCTTTGGTGTAGCAATAGGAAAAAGCAGTGTGTTGGTATAGTGTGTGAAAGCAAGTGCATAGCAGCCAAACAAACATCTTACTTATATTTCGATGTACCTACTGTATTCACAGCATGTTAGGTAAAACCAGGGTTTTGAAAATAATTCTAGTGAAAATACATGCATAGCAGCAAATAAAACACAAATCTTACTGAGATTTGTAAAGTAAAGAAACTACTGCATTGGCATAACATTAGGTAAAAGCATTGTATTGGCATTCTGAGTGATAGCAATTGCATAGCAGCCAAATAAATAATATCTTATTTCCCTTTCAAACTTGAAGTACCTCCTGCATTCACAGAGAGTTAGGTGAAACCAGTGTCTTGAAGTTGATTTTGAGTGAAAACAATGGCAAATAAGCCAATGAAACAAGTTTTTATTGGTTTTCTAAACTGAAGATTTGACTGCACTCACCCAGCATTAGGGAAAAGCAGTGCTTTGAAGTTGATTGTAACTGAAAACACCTGCATAGCAGCAAAAAAAAAAAAAAAAAAAAAGAAAGAAACTTGCTTAGATTTCCAAAGTGAAGAAACTGCAGCAATTGCATAGGAAAATATGGTTTGACATTGTGAGTGAAAGCAAGTGAATAGCAGCCACAAAAACAAGTATCTTACTTAACTTTCAAACTTGAATTACCTCCTGCATTCACAGAGTGTTAGGTAAAAAACAGTGTTTTGAAGGTGACTTTAAGTGAAAACACATGCATAGCAGCAACAAAACACAAATCTTACTTAGATTTGAAAAGTGAAGAATCTACTGCTTTGGCTTAGCATTGGGGAAAAAAAACAGTGTTTTGGCATAGGGAGGGAAAGCAAGTACATAGCCACCTAACTGCACTTACAGACAGTTAGGTCAAACTATGGTTTGGAAGATGATTTGAAGTGAAAACACATGCATAGCACCAAATAAAACACTAATCTTATTGAGATGTGCAAAGTAAGAAACTACTGCATTGGTGTAGCATTAGACAAAAGCAATGTGTTGCCAGAGTGAGTGAAAACACGTGCATAGGAGCCAAACAAAATCTTACTTGTCATTCAAACTTGAATTACCTTATGCATTCACAGCGTGTTAGGTAAAATCAGTGTTTTAAGGTGATTTTAATTGAAAACACAGGCATAGCAGCAACAAAACACAAATCTTACTTAGATTTGAAAAGAGAAGACACTGCTGCATTGGCATAGTATTAGGTAAAAGCAGTGTTTTTACTTGATTGTGAGTGAAAGCAAGTGCATAGCAGCCAAAAATAAGTATCTTACTTACGTTTCAAATTTGAAGTACCTCCTGCATTCACAGTGTTAGGTAAAACCAGTGTTTTGAAGATAATTGTAAGTGAAAACACATGCATAGCAGCCAATAAAACACAAAGCTTATTTAGTTTTGTAAAGTAAAGAAACAACTGGATTGGTTTAGCATTTGGAAAAAGCAGTGTATTGTCAGAGTGAGTGAAAGCAAGTGCATAGCAGCCAAACAAACATCTTACTTATCATTCAAACTTGAATTACCTTATGCATTCACAGCTTGTTAGATAAAATCAGTGTTTTAAAGGTGATTTTAAGTGAAAACACAGTCATAGCAACAACAAAACCCAAATCTTACTTAGATTTAAAAGGGAAGAAACTACTGCATTGGCCTAGCATTAGGTAAAAGCAGTGTTTTTACTTGATTGTGAGTGAAAGCAAGTGCATAGCCTCCAAACACACTAGTATCTTACTTATGTTTCAAATTTTAAGTACCTCCTGCATTCACAGAGTTATGTGAAACCAGTGTCTTAAAGTTGATTCTAACTGAAAACACGTGCAAAGCAGCCAATGAAGCAAGTTTCTTTCTTGTTTTTCTAAACTGAAGAATTGACTGCATTCACCTAGCATTAGGGAAAAGAAGTGTTTTGAAGTTGATTGTAAGTGAAAACACATGCATAGTAGCAAAAGAAAGAAATTTACTTAGATTTCCAAAGTAAAGAAACTGCAGCATTGGCATAGTAAAAGCAGCATTTAGACATTGTGGCTGAAAGCGATTGTATTGTAACTAAACAAACAAGTACCTTAATTAGCATTCAAACTTGAATTACCTCCTGCCTTCACAACGTGTTAGGTAAACCAGTGTTTTGAAGATGATTTTAAGTGAAAACACAGGCATAGCAGCAAACAAAACACAAATCTTACTTAGATTTGAAAAGTGAAAAAACTACTGCATTGGAATAACATTAGGTAAAAGCAGTGTTTTTACATTGATAGTGAGTGAAAGCAAGTGCAGAGCAGCCAAACAAAACTATCTTACTTACATTTAAAAGTTGAAGTACTTCCTGCATTTACAGTGTGTAAAGTAAAACCAGGGACTTAAAGATCACTGTAAGTGAAAACACAAGCTTAGCAGCAAATAAAACAGAAATCTTATTAAGATTTGTAAAGTTAAGAAACTACTGCATTGGTGTAGCATTCAAAAAAATCAGTGTGTAGGCACAGTGAGTGAAAGCAAGTGCATAGCAGACAAACAAACAAGTATCTTACCTTTCAAACTTGAAGTACCTCCTGCATTCACAGTGAGGTAGGTGAAACTAGTGTGTTGAAGTTGATTTTAAGTGAAAACACATGCATAGCAGGAAACAAAACACAAATCTTAGTAGATTTGAAAAGTGAAGAAACTACTGCATTGGCATAGCATTAGGTAAAAGCAGTGTTTTTACATTGACTGTGAGTGAAAGGAAGTGCATAGCAGCCAAACCAACAGGTATTTCCTTATGATTCAAGGTTGAAATACCTCCGTTATTCACAGCGTGTTAGGTAAAACCAGTGTTTTGAAGATAATTGTAAGTGAAAACACATACATAGCAGGAAATAAAACACAAATCTTATTTAGATTTGTGTAGAAAAGAACGACTCCATTGGCACAGCATTAAGAAAAATCAGTGTGTTGGCATAATGACTGAAAGCAAGTGCATAGCAGGCAAACAAATAAGCAAATTACTTATGTTTCAAAGCTGAAGTAACTCCTGTATTCACAATTTGTTACATAAAACTATGGTTTTGAAGATAATTGTAAGTGAAAACACATGCATAGCTGCAAATAAAACACAAATCTTACTGAGATTTGTAAAGATACTTTTGCATTGGTGTAGAATTAGGAAAAGGAAGTGTGTTGGCATATTGAGTGAAAGCAAGTGCATAGCAGCCAAACAAGCAGGTATCTTACTTTCCTTTCAAACTTGAAGTACCTCCTGAATTCACAGAGATTTGGTGAAACTAGTGTCTTGAAGTTGATTTTAAGTGAAAACACGTACAAAGTGCCAATGAAAAAAGTTTCTTTATTGATTTCCTAAAGTGAAGAATTGGCTGGATTCACCCAGCATTAGGGAAAAGCAGTGTTTTGTAGTTGATTATAAGTGAATAAACGTGCATAGCTGTTGTGTAAATGTTGTCGTGGGGCTGGGTAGGATGGTTGGGGGAATCGCACGGCGGTGTTCCAAGAGGTTTGAACGGCGAGAGAATAAAGACAGCAGACAAGTT